>OZ010579.1:125677283-125894783 GCA_963932145.1 Acanthosepion lycidas | reverse complement strand
AATATTTTTACGCGCATGTGTAGAAGTCTTATTAACCATACCGAAGATGTGCCAAAAATTTCTTGAACCAATCGACAACAGGTTCCAAAAGAAATGCCAAAATTTGGTCATATTTTGGAAAGAAGGTTGGGGTGAGAATTTGCAAATCATTTTGTCTCTAAAAAGCAATCTTTTATTTTTACATGCTCTCTTCAGGCTGTCGGTGATCATGGCTCTCTACAATTTCGAGTCTTTTAATATTTTAATTCATACCTCACCGCCGTTGTTCTGTCATCCATTGACGCAAACTCAGAAGCTAAGGTTATTCAGTCTCTCTCTGTATGTCTTGATTTCATTATGTCCCGATAGTGCATAATCACCCAAGGTATCTCTACTCATTATTTGTCCCAACCATTTTAATTTCCACTTTATATAATTTATTTCAGAAGGAAACAACGGATTCTGAATGACATTACGTTTTTATATCATGTCAGTTTTAAAGCCAGTTTAAGCCGAGATAAAAGCCGAAATAGTAAACAATAATTTCACATGTATGCAGACAAGTCTCTAGCTCTGAAGAGATTAAACGCATTCTCTTTTGCAAGTGTACTCTATTTAATTTTAAGCTGAAGGAAGAGCAGCTTATTAAATATTGATACAAAAAAAACTTATTTAAACTTTGATTCATAGTTCAAGTATAAAAAGTATATATTTAAATATCAAGAATTTTACAGACAGTATAGGTATTTTTTCTTTGCTTAAACTCTATCATAGTAATTAATTTTTTAAATGTCCTACTTAATCAGATTATTGTCCTTGACTGTAACTAGGTGCTTAAAAACACTCATTACAAATGTTTATTTTCAAGAGTTTCCTAAATCAAGTTTCGTAATAAAATTCTCTTTATAGAACAAGTTGAAGAATAACTGTCCATTATAACTTCATATTCTGTTCTAAAGGGAATTCCATTGTGAGAATGCTTTTCTCTGTTATTCAATATCACGATATAAAGCCTAAAGCCACGGTTTCAATGTGTTTAACATACAGTTTTAGCGATCAACATTAAGCCATATAGAAATATATGCTATATTACAAAAGAAACGGTCTAGTCTTGCTATTTTGGTGTAATTATATTTGCAATTTTTTTTTCTCAAATTATATTTTATCAGCATGACTGAATTCAAGGTTAAATGGAAATAAATTTAAGCAAAAAGAATGCGCCATTTTTCTAAATGTCAAGCGCCTGCGTACTTTAGAAACAATCCTTATACAGAGGTCTTCACCTTTACATAGATTCTGATCTTCTCTATACACAGTGTGACCTTTCATGATGCAGGCATCGTGGTTTTCCCCAACTTATCTTTTGTTTCTGTTTATATTTCAGAGATGAGGTATTGTAAGTAGTTAAACTATTTACATCATTCGGTCTATTCTCTTCATTTTTATTACCATATTCACGACGTTTCGACTATTGTACGCTCCGGCTATCTTCAAGTGAGATGTTGGAATTTCGAACCGAAATTTAGTTCACATGGGAGAATATGGTTCTAATTCCATGTACCATGAATTTTTGGATATCTCAGTTTCAGTTAATTCCATTGGTAATTCAACTCTCTAATTTCTTCTCCCCCTTCTTCTGTATTTAGGTATTCATTTAAGATTCGTCTTTTATTCTGTGTTATTTCATGTATTCTCCCAAACTTTAAAATATGTTATTTTCTGTTTTATTCACCGTCTTTTGCCTTCACTCTCTCCTTTGAGTGTTATATTATTTATTTATTTATTATATATTTAAATTTTTTAAATATATATATATATATATAATGGTTTGTTTTCTTCTCTTCTTCCAAAAAAACACCCTCTCTTCGGCACATGTAGGAAGATCAATACTGGTGAACAAAATATACTATGTGCCTTGATATTATTCATATGCAAAATACAACAATCCAAATAGTAGTTGATAGAATTGGAGGGTAAGCGAGTCCTGACATTGAAGTCTAAACTACGAGAGAAATAGTAGTGAATAGTTTACGACATTCTATTTACTATTATTTCTCTAGTAGTTTAGTTTTCAATATCAGGACTGGTTTAGCCTCCAGCTGTATTAATTACTATTTACATGGTGGAGATTTTCAGATAAATAAAAACATTCAATTAAGTGAAATCGGCAAACCAAAGTCAAATTTATTCGTATTCCTGTTGTGTAGAAAGTTTTTCCATTTATTCTTTTTATACACATTTAGTACTACTGTGAGTTTTCGTCTGTATTTTCAGTGTTTGTGTGTATGCTAGTCGGCACGCTCGCGTGTGCCTGTCTGCACGGATATGCGTCGTGATCATTTTGCCCTTTTCGTCGTTTTTCGTTTCTTCCATTGTTTTTGTATTTTGCTTTTTAGCCTGGTTTTGTTCCGGCTCTAAACATGTCACCTATTTATATATATTTATTTATTTTTTATTTTTTCTCTACGCTAATTGTTGAAAATGGACTCACCTATCCCCTATTATTAGAACGGTCGTCGTAAAGTGGATCACAAGGTGTAGCGTTTCTATATTACTGTATTATTAGTCCATGTCTCTCATGTGATTAAACCCGTTATTCACTCAAACTATTGTTACAGTGTTTCCTTACAGTATTATTAAGCAGTTCGTTGTACGAAAATTATAACAATCACCGCCTGCATTCATTTTCGCATATAAATACACTTACGAAATGCATGGATATGTCTCTTTTCCCCAATCCCAATTATGGTGGAAATAACAGGGTATACCATAATCGCTAGCCTTGATAGGCAACTAGTCTAAGTGAAGATAAACTATGAAATCATAACCGTGGAGAATGATACGGTAAACCATTCCACTATCTTTCACAAGAGACAATGCTAAATCTTCGGATTATAAAGAAAAGTAATCCGTGGAGAGCCGTGTCTGTTTAATTCTTAAATGTGTATTGCATTTGTTTTTTAAAATAGAATATATATTGGAAGTAGGAAAAAAAAAACTTATTTCTGATAAAATCAATTTGAAAAATAAACTGATTGATTCGATCCAGTACTGCACCTATTTATAAGAACCGTGATCAATGAAAAAGTTAATGTTTAAAAAGAAAGGGCGTTGTACTTTATTATGATAACGCTAGACCGTCCGATTTATCTTTTCTTATCATTTGGTTGATTAATTGTCACTAATTTATCGTATCAATAAATCTTGTTCCTTCGGAATATTATTCGTCTCCGTTTTGACCGAAGCGTCTTAATGAAAGAAATTAAATAGAAAATTATCTAGAGAAGTTATTTATTGATCAAGGTTCAAAGTTTTGGAAGGCTATAATTAAGAAGTAGTTTCTCGAAATATAGAGGGGAAAAATAGTAAATATTTTGCCGAAGAAAATGAATCCGGAAGAATGTCTTTTATTTTTGTTTAAACTACCGACTGACATTTCGTGTTACGAATAATATCTAAACTAGAGACATACCTACATGAATTTTTTGAAGAGATTTTCTATCGATCGATCGATTCATTTCGATTTGTTCGCTCCACCATATTTACGTGTACCGAAGAATATTGTTTGTGTCAAGACGTAATTCGTAAATGGCCAAAGTGATAAATTTCATTGCTATACATTCTATATTGGGTCAGTTCTAGACAGTGTAACCTATGCTATCATAATTCTCAGCTAACAGTAGTTTATATCGTCACACAGTCTTATATTTTCAGGTTCATCTTTCTATAACACTTGATAATTAAAAAATGTAGAGCATTTTGCCAAAAAAAAAAAAAAATAAAAAAAAATAAAAAACCGAGTTTACTTTATTCAGCGCCTTCAGTATTTGTCTATATTTCTGAGATGAGGTATTATGTGCATTATTTACATTATTCGGACTATTGTCCTCATCTTTGTTGCCATATTTATTACAACGTTTCGGTCGTTGTACGCTCCGGCCTTCTTCAGTATCTGTCTATATTTCTGAGATGAGGTATTATGTACATTATTTACATTATTCGGACTATTGTCATCATCTTTTCGCCATATTTATTACAACGCTTCGGCCGTTGTACGCTCCGGCCTTCTTCAGGTGGTTGTAATGTCGAACTGAACCTTTTATTTCGCTCACTGGGGTAGACTGTTCAAGTTCCACGTGCCATGTATAATGAATGTCTGTTATCAGTTATCTCCTGTTAATTTCCCTCAGAATGTTCTCTACTGCCTTAGCGGTATTGAACTCACACTATTTGGGCCGTGTAACTGGATCTAACTAACGCCTTCATCCACTGTGCCATGTGTCCTCAAGGACACATCTCTCAGCGGAGAACATGGCACGTGGAACTAGAACAGTCTACCCCAGTGAGCGAAATAAAGGGTTCAGTTTGACATTCCAACTGCTTGAAGAAGGCCGGAGCGTACAACGGCCGAAACGTTGTAATAAATATGACGACAAAGATCAGCGCCGTTATTGGCAAATTTTAGACGAGTCATTCAAATTTACACTTTTTTTTAAATAGTTTATGGATACGATGTCTTGCATATTTTTTGAATATTTGTAAAAGAACAGTAGAAGTTCTAATGAAAGCTGTAAGGTAAGATCGTCAAAGGACATGAGGTTCGCTCCACTCACACCAGCTTACCAAAGAATGTATAAGGAAAACAAAATAGTCCTTGCCGTTTTTGTTTACCTCTTGTGGGAAGCAGTGATCTTTGATACGCAAATGTTTGCACCATGAGCCAGGAAAACGATGGGAATTGGAACATGTTGATCTTGACCATTGCGTGTGCGTTGCGCACACACATCAGTCATAGCTAGAGCAGCCGCGAGGAAACATGGCGGTGCCAAAGCATCTTACTCGGGGTTGTCTGCTATATTAGTAAATTGGGCTCGTTTCATTGTGATGAACCACGCAGTGTCCGGGCACATGTCCTGAGTTTTGAGGCCCAGAAACTGTCCATAGAGCACGAAAACAGCAAAACATTGTCGAAAGTCTATATGCAGCAAGGAGTGATAGCCTGTTTCTCTATGCTTTTTTGGCAACACAACGTATCTATATATGATCACCAGTGATGAAAAGTGGGTATGTATGACACTTCCTGGCGGAACCCTGTACCTGACACCACAAAGCCATCTCTTCACCCACACAAGATTATGCCTTGTATCTTTATTCAACAAGCTGTGCACTATACGCTGCTACCAACGGGCTAAACCATCACTGCGGACATATGCTCGGAGCATATGAAACGTGTTCAATAAGCATTGAAGCAGTAAAGAGACAACATTTGTTAATCTGACATGTGTACTGTTCCGGCATGTGACGCGGGTGGCTAGAGATACTATACTGCGACTTGGTTTGGTGATGATGTCCCATCTACTTTTCTGCCCGTATCTTGCGTCAACAGATTACGACATCTAGCATCCAATGGAAAACCAGCTTCTTAGGAAATCCTTCGCAAATGAGGCAGACTTGCGGCAGGCACTCACAGGCATCTTTGCGTGAAATATACCTGATTTTTAGCGCTGAGGTAATATGCTGCTGGAGGCACGTTAGTAAAGGTTCTGGACGACGATGGGGATTACTTTTTGCACTAACTGTATGTCAATTTTTCCGTAGAAATTTTTATCTTATAAATCAATAAAGGGTAACTTTGGTTACTTTGTGTATTACTTAACAGTGGTAGAAATATCAGTAAACTTTAAAGCAGTCTACTCGACCCGCTACACTTTACAATTGTTCAGGAATGTAACGCATTTGCATGATCTTTAAAGCGGGCTACTCAAATAGACGACACTTACGTAATTTAAAATTGGCTAGGAGCGAAACAGATTTTCATATTCCCTGACCTACAAAAGTAAAAAAGCTCGTTCAGAAACCGCGTTTTGTAGACATATTCAGATCCTTGTGGAACGAAAGTATGTTGGACTTTTGAGTAAGTAGTAATAAATAACTTAATGAGAGGCTACGACTAGAAATCATTTTCGTTTTTACGATCGCATTCCCTGTAGATATCTGTTTTTCCTCTCTTAGTTCATATTCCGATAAGTCTGTTAGAAAAAGACGAATCTTGTTGTCTGAAGAAGCCATTTCCACTTTTGTTCGGATGTTATGTAGAATAACTATGTTCGTCCATATGAAAATATTCTGCAAATTCGAAACTTTCAGAATATCAAGAGTTACATTTCATGCAAGATTCCTTCTATGTTCAAGATCCAAACCATTTCTAGATATCGCAAAAGACGTTTGAGATGCCAGTTAATAAATTGAAGAATTTTTCTCTTTTATGACAGAATACGAAGTTTAGCTGAAGGTTTATGCACATTCCTAGGGAAAAAATGCAATAGACCGTGATTGAATGCTGATGCTATGAATTTGAATGGAGAAAAGATGTTATCAAGCTTTGAAAACAGTGACATGACCCTCCAACATATTGCTGGAATATAACTTTTAAGAAGCTACATAGGTTGTTTAATATGTGTGCAAGTGCATATATGAATGATCGGGCTGCTAATGCTAAGAGTAAAGAAAATCTATTGGTGTTGGATTTTATTATCAATTGCATGAGGTTAAGTTTTCGAGCACCCAGGTGAAGTACAGTTTACGAGGCTAGTACACTACACTTCATCTCTGGCCGTTGCGAACGATCCAGGGAAACGAAGTTACTTTCAGTAGGAATGCTATAAATATGATGTAACAGTGGCCGGCATTTGGATATAAATGTTGGCTCTACACTTTATTATGAATATTAAATAAAACTGAGCCAGAGTTGGTAATAATTTTCAATATTTCTGTATATGATTTATGAATATCGTAATAATAAGTGACAGGAGGCTGGAATTTCGTGTCGAAATCTAAATGATTTTGATTTTATCAAATTCTATCTATCTATCTATCTATCTATCTATCTATCTATCTATCTATCTATCTATCTATCTAACTATCTATCACAGTCTGTTCATATCTATCTATCTATCTATCTATCTATCTCAGTCTGTTTATATCTACCTCAGTTTTTTTCATATCTATCTACCTATTTCAGTCGGTTCATATCTATCTATCTATCTATCTATCTATCTATCTATCTATCTATGTAGCAATGATTTAAACTATTTTTAAATAAATTATCGCCTTATGAGCGTCTCCCTTCTCTATTCTCTAGTCAATTTTTGTATATTTTAAGGAAAATTTATGCAAAAAGACATGGATGTCTATCATTTCCTTTATAGACATACTGACAGAAACACAGACAGACATCCACAAACACGAAAAAAAAACCCCAAAAAACACACAAACATCCACACACAGAAACACACAGACATACAGACACCCCCCCCACACACACATACACACGTGAATTGCTACACTGGAGAATAAACGTGCAAATAGAATCTTTTTAACTGATTTTGTTTAAGATTAATACGTTTCATAGACACTAGAAAAGAAACAGACAGCGATTCACCCCCAAATTTCCTGTGTTCATGTCAATATATTTAGCTTGTGTTCCAGCGTTATAAAGTTAGATGATAAACTTTTTTTTTTATCACAGACGGACAGGTCACTTTGCATATAATAATCAGTTGTCAAACCATTCAAATATGAAAGAAATGGCTTATGCTCATCATTACTTTTATTCAAATACAGGCACAGATATAAGTGTACCCATAACTGTACAATATATATATATATATATATATATATATATATATATATATATATATATATATATATATATATATATATATATATCTGTTTCTGTTTGTAAAATTCAGATGTAACTAAAATATATATCTATCAAAATATAATATAAATGAAGAGAAAAGGAAAATTTATGTTAGTCGGCTATTTTCGTCCTCTGGTTATATTATCAAAGCAAATATAAACATTTTCTTTCGGAACAAGTATAGCTTAGCTTGTTGTTCGCTTAGCCTGAAGTATATTTATGAGCGAAATCTAGGGCCATATAACGTTGAGACACCGGTTCCCCTAAGAACAGCGAAGTTCAGCAACGTCAATCCTGCTCAGTACCTGCATGGTTTAACTTGTCCTTGTCAATACCAGGTATGGTTAACTTGGATGTGCGAGTGGTGTAATGGAATTGTTAATCAGAGGGCCCAGTTCTAATTCCAATTGCGTTCGTTATATTCACTTTCCTTTGGAAAGGCATGAATCCACCTTTCCCCCCACCAACTATAGGATAAATATTAAGAAATTAAAAAGATTAATTTCCAGCTGTTAAACAATAGAACAGTCAACATCTAATAAACGAACTACCACTGTGTTCAAAAATGCATTTCCGCAATATTCTAAAGTAAAATTAAATAATTTTGTTTCAAATCAGATTAATTAAACTGAATTCTGTCATATTCCTCAAATAGAGTTTCAGAAAAGCATATTTTATTTTTGATATATTTCTATTAAAGAGAATTGTTCTGTTATAAATCTTAAAATAGTTTAAATCAGCGTTTAAGGATTTGAAAAATAATGTCAGTCAAATGAAAGTAGTTTTGAAATACAGCAAAATATTTTACATATTAGTATTATTCAATTTAATCGATTAGCGTGAAATTAAGACTAAAATACAACATTTAAAAAAGAATTTTTGTTTTTAAAAATTCATTTTAATCCTTAGATATTGCGCTTCTTTGGAGGTATATATATATATATATATATATATATATATATATATATATATATATATATATATATATATATATATATATATATATATAACTATGAACCTAAAGAGCAAGGCAAACCTACCCAGGTTTCACCTAGGCTGATCGCCCGAATACACTGACGATCCGCATAGGTGAAACCTAGGTAGGCTTGCCTGTCTCTTTACGTCCATAGTTATATTTGCTCTACTTAGTCTAACTGTATTTAGTTACTTTTGCTTTATTCGAGTTGGAGGTTTTTTTCTTTGGACTCTGAGCTTGGATTCTGGACGATTGTTTTCGCCTCAATTATCTTTGTTCTTTCTTTTTTTATCCCTTATTTTTCCTTGGGTATTGGTTTGTTCATTTGCAAGGCAAAACAACTAAGGTTTTTCTACATGAGTATAATTACTTATATTTATAATATTATTATTATAATATATATATATATATATATATATATATATATATATATATATATATATATATATATATATATATATATATATTCAAAAAGGTCTCATTAAATAATTTAGACAAGTTTTGTCTACTTATTTCTAATAGGATTTTACAGCCAAGTTTTTTGTCTCCTTATTTTTTTATGAAGAAATAAAATTACCATGTTCATGAAGATTCATTTTATTTCGAGTACTTTCGAAATTAGCACAATGTCGTCATCGGGGTTTTGTTTTTTTAAAGTTAATTTTCAGATGAACACAACATTTTTTGTTCTAGAAAAACCAAAGAATAATATAAATATGATTCTTCTACTCTGACAAAAAGACTAATCGGTAATGTTTCCATGGAATACTAATGCGTTGTCTAAGAACTCGATATATATATATATATATATATATATATATATATATATATATATACTTATATAAATCTCGCTTATTCTAATTTTATTTTAATTTAGTTTCCACTTCGTTTATTTTATGACGCTCTTGACCTTGTGTAAAAGAGTCAGCTTATATGATTTTTCATCTTTGCTTTGTACATAAAACTTGGAGTCATGCTAGCTGTGAGGGATAATATATATATATATATATATATATATATATATATATATATATATATATATATATATATATATACACATACATATATAAATATATGTATGTACATATAAGTATATATATATATGTATATAATATATATATATATATATACATACATATATACATATATATGTATGTATATATATATTATATATACGTACATATATACATATATATGTATACTTATATATATATATACATATCTATATATATGCATTCATACTTATGTATATGTATGTATATATGTATACATATAAACATAATATATATATATATATATATATATATATATATATATATATATATTATCCCTAACAGCTAGCACGACTCGTAGTTTCATGCACTAAGCAAAAATTAAAGATCATATAAGCTGACTCATTTACACAAGGTCAATAGAGTCATAAAATTAATCAGGTAGAAACAAAAACTAAAATTAAGATAAGTGGGATTTATATAAGTATATAAAGAAGAAAGAAAATTAAGAATATATATATTTGAGTGGTGAATATTCATATATTTTCATTTTCATTTTAATTTTTAAAGCATTTTAATTAATGGGAGATTACTTGTTATCATTGAACCAAAGAAACATAAAGCATACATTTTATATTCAAATAAATAAATATGTAATACTTTTAAATTTTTGTTCGTTTTTTGTCGAGATCTTTTATAGATTTTATAAAAATATTTTACACTCTTCTTCTCTAAACACGCGACCGTATACGACAACCATACCAGCTTTAAGGATTTAAGTCCCCCCCAAAACCATCACCATGAGACGATCTATTATTGAACTAATAATACAAAAATTAAATTCGCTGATATTACCAAAAATCTGCAGCCAAAAATGGTAAAAGTCGTTGCTATGATAAAAAGAATTCGTTAAAATAATCATCAAATCAAATGTTTCATAGACTACGCAAAGGCCTTCGACCAAGTACACCACAAGGATCCGATGAAACTGCTCAGCAACCTCGATATATTCGGGAAAGATATTAGAATAATCAAGAACCTATACTGGCAGCAAAGAGCATACATGCGCATAGGGAACGAGTTCAGTGAATATACAAAAATAGAAAGGGGCGTAAGGCGTGTATGTGTCTTCTCACCGGACCTGTTCAACCTATACGGCGAGGCAATTCTGAGAGAACTAGAAATCCTATCGGGATTTAGCATTGGCGGCCACAATCTTAACAAAATAAGATACACAGATGACACTTACTGATAGCAGACACGGAAATGAAATTATAAAATCTCTTACAGAAGGTAAGGACGGGGAGTGAGAAGGCTGGACTTAGCGTAAACTATAAAGAGACGGAGTGTATAGTGGTCAGTAAGAGGATGAGGCCAAAATATCATCTGAAGGTCGGAAACACTAGAATCTAGGAGATGCGGATGTTTAAATACCAGGGAAGCGTCTTGACAGAGAACGGAAACAAGACACAGATTCGTAAGCGTATTGTGATGGCCAAGGACACATTCCAAAAGCTGTGCAGAATACTGCGAGATAGGAGGATATCTTTGGCAACAAAGAAAAGTATACTGAACTGTTACATGAAATCTGTCCTTCTTTACGGCAGCGAATGTTGGACGATTTTCTCAAAGATGAAGAAGAGACTCGAGGCGACAGAGATGTGGTTCTACAGAAGGATGCTATGGATAACATGGACCGAGGTTGTGAGAAATGATGATATCTTAGAGAGATTGCAAACAAGGAGGAGGCTTATACTTAATATCAGGAAGGGGCACCTGAAGCTTCTGAGATATATAATGAGGAAGGAGGGCCTGGAGAATCTGATACTCACATGTCAAATAGAGGGAAAAAGAGACAAGGGAAAACAATGCATGACATACCTGGCGGATTTAAGCAAGTGGATGAGAGAATGTGGTCTGGGGGAGGAAGCAAAAGAAGAAACTTGTTGATAGATGTAATTGATAGAAGGATGTAGAGAGCCATGATCGTCGACGTCCTGAAATCACATCGCACATAAAAAGAAAAGAACACTTGTAAAGCAGATGAGACGGGTAACCATTACAAGTCATAAGAGACAGGTAACCATTTCAAAGCATATGAGACAGGTAACCATTGCAAAGCATATGAGTCGGGTAAACATTTCAAAGTATATGAGACGGGTAACGATTTCAAAGCAGAGGAGTCGCGTAAACATTACAAAGGAAATGAAACGGGTAACCATTACAAATGAGATGAGACGGGTAAACATTACAAATGAGTTGAGACGGGTAACCATTACAAATGAGATGAGACGGGTAAGCATTATAAATCAGATGAGATGGGTAATCATTACAAAACAGATGAGACGTGTAACCATTACAAATCAGATGAGACGGGTAACTATTATAAAGAAGATGAGACGGGTAACCATTACAAAGCAGTTGAGACGGGTATGGATTACAAAGCAGATGAGGCTGGTAACTATTATAAAGTAGATGAGACGGGTAACCATTAAAAAATGCAAATGAGATGAGACGGGTAACCATTATGAAGAAGATGAGAGGGGTAAACACTACAAATGAGATGATACACGTAAGCATTACAAATGAGATGAGTCGGGTAACCATTTCAAAGCTGATGAAATGAATAACCATTATAACGTCGATGTGCATATGTACCATAAAGCCATAAACATGGAAGTTAATAATTTTTATTAAAAAACACCCTATAACTGGGAAGATAATATCAATAGTGAAGCCAAGAAAATAGCAAATGAACTAAAATTTATGGTAGGCTCCATAAATTCCTCATACGACAAGAATTCATCACAGTTAAAGATCATAAGGCAAATGTTTAAATCGATGGTTGCAAGCACTGAATCGACTTCTGGATTTTGAGATAATGCTTCAATGACTGAATCATTTTATGTAGTCATGAGCCTAGATAATGCATCGGTATGACCAATTGCATTTGTTTTATAGAAAACTATAATCTAACAGTATAATAGCCCATCTTTGCAGACATTTTGTTGTATACCTTGGAAAGCCTTTTTAGATCCAAAAATACAAGAGGCTTGTGATCTGTCATCAAAGTGAAATAACGTCCATACAGCATTTTGTGGAACTTTTTTAATAGCATAGACTAATGCTAGTGCTGCTTTTTCAATTTGGCTATAATTACGCTCTGATAGTGTCTTTGATCTGGATGCGTGGACTGTATTGTCTTTTGGCTTTTATCAGTGGAAATGGGAGAAATGATACGTCCAATACCATAGCTGGAAGCATCAGAGACAACCACAATATCCATGGATGGCTGTAACGTGACGGCAAAAGATTAGAAAAAACGGTAAGGACCACACCTTTTTGAAGGCTACGTGACACACGTCATACCATTCCCATGCAACAGCTTTTTTCAAAAGATTTTTGAGGCATACACAAATTCGATGATTTTCTGAAAAAAACAAAAAAAACAAAAAAACAAAAAAAACAACAACAAAAACACGGTAGTGGCTAACCAAGCCAAGGAAATAAGTTAATTTTGCTACATTTGTCGGTGCCGGCATGATTTTTATTACTGAGATATTTCCCGAGTTTGGTCATCTAATATTTTTGCCGAAAATAAACCCAATATATTTTATTTCTTCTCGGAAAGATTCAGCTTTAAAAGGGAATCCATATTGTTGAATTCGGCTGAAAACAGAAAATAATCCTTGCAAAATTTCATTTTGATGGCTCCTGCAGCGATGATGTTATCGATAAATACTGCAACTCCAGTCAGTCCAATCAGCATGGCGTCCATTATCGGTTGAAAAATGGCCGGTGATGGTTTGACACCGAAGCTAAGACTGTTAAATCTGAATAATCCCTTGTGGTTGTTGATAGTAAGGAGCTCCTTGGACTTCTCGTCAACTTCCAGTTAAAGAAAAGCTTTGGAAAGATGAACCTTTGTAAAGCAAATTCCGCCGTTGAGTTTTGTGAAAAGATCCTCGGCCACTGGAAATGGATACTGATGGGCAATCAAAGAATTATTCAGACCAGTCAAGTAATCGGTACTTATCCGGATTTTTCCATTTGCCTTTTTAACAACTCTTATAAAATAGGAGCTGCCCATACCGAGGAATTAACAGGCTCTATTACATCTTCTTTCTGAAGACGTTCGAGTTATTTTTCCCGCCATATTCAGAGCAGAATAGGGTACAAGGCTATTTTGTCTAAAAAAAAAAAAACAAAAAAACAGCTTAGAATCTGGTTTTAATTTCAGAATAGCTTTTGTTTTTGTATAGCACACAATTCTAGCTTGAAGAACGTTACTAAAACTTATTTTTAAGTTTTTCCGTGAAATCATTTTCTATAACAGAAACTGACATAAGATTAAATGTATTGAACATAGATTTGAAAGGAATTTCGAAAAGGTTAAGTAGTTCTATCCAGTCAAGACCAATTAAATTTAATTCAAAATTTTCTGCGACATAACACACACCCGAAAATGTTCTATTTCGAAAGAAAACAACGCAAGTTAACTGACAGTTAAACGAATTGTACATCCAGATGCACACTTTGTTATGTGATGTGTTTCAGACACAAGTGGTTTCTCAATTCGTTCCCAAGTCGAATGCAATATTAACGTTTTGCCCGACGTTGTATCATACTGGAAACTAACTGATTTGTTGTTTGCAGAAACAACAATATATTTTTGCGAGATTCGTAATCGTAAATGTTTTGGACATTTTCCTGGATTGTTTTTTAAAATTTTTGTGGGGGTTGAATTTTCGGTAGATTTTTGATTCGAAATCATTCTTTACGTCCCTTTCGATGACAAGTTTTTTGAACGGACATAATGCCAGTCGCCACAATGCCTACATTTTGAAGGAGGTTTCTTTTCATCACGAGGTTGTTTTCTCGCGTGGATGTTTCTGGGTGTTGATAAATCATCTTTTTTTTAATCAGTATGTGGTTTCTTTTTATGCTTAATAAATTATTACATTTAGTGGTGAAGGCTTTTAACGTAATGTCTTCGTCGTGATGCAGTTTTGAAAGAAGGCTTGTGCGAACATCAGCATGAGTAGAACATTTTAAGGATGCAATAAAAAACAAACATTTAAGCGATGAATGACAGGCTCAACTAAAGGGACATGAGCAGAGGAGGAGGTGATATTCAAAATGGTGGGATAATTTCCAGCGAGCCAGACTGATTTTTTTCCCATTTCTACACATCAATTGTCGATCCCCTATCTTTAGTATTGGTGTTTTTTCATTGTAGGCAGCTCAATATTCTTTATTCAGACTTGTGTTAACGAAAATACATGAATCGGAATATTAGGAAGTATTCAAAGAAGGTGTGTTATTTATAGTTAGGTGATATCCTGAAGTATATAGGCTAGTATGTGCTGTACAAATAGCCCTATAAGACATTCGTCATATATGACAATTTGCACATCATCAGATATCTATCTATCTATCTATCTATCTATCTATCTATCTATCTGTTGGTTTGTGCACTGCCTGCCTATCTATCTATCTATCTATCTATCTATCTATCTATCTATCTATCTGTTGGTCTGTGCACTGCCTATCTATCTATCTATCTATCTGTTTGTTTGTCTGTCTGCCTGTCTATCTTTCTGCGATCTATCTATCTATCTATCTATCTATCTAGATAGATAGATAGATAGATAGATAGATAGATAGATAGATAGATAGATAGATAGACGGTTATTCGTATTTACCAGTAAATGTATGCTTACAAATTACTTACATAACACGTAGAAACAAATGTTTCTGTCGAGCAGCGAAGTTAGGCAAAGTTGATCCTGGTCAATATCTAGATGTTTGATCTCTTCGGAATACCAGTTGCTGTAAGCGTTGATGTGCAAGTAGTCTAATGGGTTGTGACTCGGGATAAGCAATCGAAGAGTTATATTTCCTTACGCAAATCTACTTGTGTGATCAAATCTCTCTATTTCAATTCATGATCGCCTGAGCATGCCACACCCACTCCTACTAACAAGTATTGCGGTAGCGCAGTAGGGTAATGGCCCATTCTTGCCCATGAATCTGGAGAAGGCCTACGACCAGCAAAGGACTTTCATAGGTTAAGAAGAATTATACCTATATATGTCCAATCTTTTATTAGTCCAAGCATTCTTGTTCTCTCTTCCTCCACTTACTACAAATCCTATTGATTCTTCTGCCAGAAGTTCCATTATTATCCATTAATCATTCTAATTCAAAACTAGCTCTGCGATTCGATGACGTTAAATAAGGCAAAATGCCAAATCTTTTAGAATCTTAGAATAAGCTTGTCACAAACAATATATTTCCACTAATTTCCCCATATTGCTTTTCTCCATAGAAACAGACATATACAAAATGGAACATTTTTCCGAATATCGAAAATACAAACTAAAAGCAGAATCCTATCATAAATGAGAATTTTTGTAAGATTTTGCTCAAAAAGTTGTATATAAATTCTTAGAAACTCAAGCTTTAGAATTGTGAAGAGTATATAGTCTTTCACTTAATCTCAAATATCTACTTTATATTAATTATTTACATTCTTCGGATTATTGTCCTCATCTTTGTCGCCATATTTATTACAAAGTTTCGGCTGTTGTTCAAAAATTGCAATATGAGCTCTGTTATAACATGCATTGATAACAGCAAAAATTTCAAAATGAGCCCTCGTAAAAATGGTTGCTGAAGACATTAGGTTTATAATACCCAGAAATTCACACACATGGCACAATAGATAAAGGCATTGGTTAGATCCAGTGACAGGACCCAAAGAGTGTGAGTTCAATACCCGGTTAAGTCAGTGGTGAACATTCAGAGGGAAATTAACAGGAGATAACTGATAACTGACATCCATTAAACATGGCATGTGGAACTAGAACAGTCTACCCCAGTGAGCGAAATAAAGGGTTCAGTTCGACATTCCAACCACCTGAAGAAGGTCGGAGCGTGGCGACAAAGATGAAGACAATAGTCCGAATAATGTACATAATACCTCATCTCAGAAATATAGACTAGTTTATATTCTAGTAAAAATCAAAATGAAACATTTACTAATTGCTTATATTAACTTTTACATATATTATGTCTATTGATTCAGTATGACTTATTAGATTTTCTAACCATTATCAATCCCTTTCTTCCTGGTTTTGAATGTATAGTCTTTTTTCTTCATTCAATTGCCATATAGGAAAATCATAAATGTATTAACCTTATTCTATCGATAGATCTGGGATTAATAATTGGATATTGCTAATTCTATTCTTCCTCAATTACAATAAAATTACTAGAGTTAAAATAATTTGCAATTAATTTACATAAATAGGTATTATGTCAATAAATATTTTATTAACATGTCTTTTGGTTTTAATGCACTCTACATAGAGTGTTCTATCATCTACGTAGAAATTTAATAAATTCTGTTCTTAATTATAATCTTTGGTTTTCCCCTACAGTAGGAATATTTATTGTTAGACGTAATGAAAATTAAGCTCTGAAAACGTAAAAGTTGTGTGCCAAGTCTGTCGAGAACAGAAGCGGTCATAGCTCTCTGCAACTTCCTATCCTTAATTACTCTCAGAAATTCTGAGACTTTACAATCGCTCTTTGACTTGTTTGCCATCCATTTGCAAAAGTTAACGAGGTTACATGCTGCTTCTCCTTGCTTCTTTTATCATCAACATGACTTCTGTGTGTTAAACCCTCTATCTTTTTTGTCATTGTTTCTCAGAAATATCAAGTGCCTCTTTCTCAGTGTAAGTTTCCTTTCCCGTTCTTCTTCTTTAAGACTTGATCGGAGTTCACAATTTCTGTCTATGTTATTATTAACATCAGTTACTGGAATCATATCGCTGGCGTGTCATTTTTTTAGGTAATTGGCCCACATTCACTTCTAACATCTTTTGAATCATTTTACCCCAAAAAGCTGATAATGCTACTTTAACGCAAGGCGTTACCAACAGTGAAAGAGAATGAAAAGACTTTAGTGAGAAGAAATGGCAATTATGCACGCTATTTACATTATTGGGACTATTGACCTCATCTTTGTCGCCATATTTATTACAACGTTTCATCCGTTGTAGGCTCCGGCCTTCTTCAGTATCTGTCTATATTTCTGAGATAAGGTATTATGTACACTATTTGCATTATTCGGACTATTGTCCTCATCTTTGTCGCCATATTCATTACAACGATTCGGCCGTTGTACGCTCCGACCTTCTTCAGTATCTGTCTATATTTCTGAAATGAGGTATTATGTACATTATTTACATTATTCGGACTATTGTCCTCATCTTTGTCGCCATATTTATTACAACGATTCGGCCGTTGTACGCTCTGACCTTCTTCAGTATCTGTCTATATTTCTGAGATGAAGTATTATGTACACTATTTACATTATTGGGACTATTGTTCTCATCTTTGTCGCCATATTTCTTACAATGTTTCGGCCGTTGTACGCTCCTACCTTTTTCAGTATCTGTCTATATTTCTGAGATAAGGTATTATGTACACTATTTGCATTATTCAGACTATTGTCCTAATCTTTGTCGCCATATTCATTACAACGATTCGGCCGTTGTACGCTCCGACCTTCTTCAGTATCTGTCTATATTTCTGAGATGAGGTATTATGTACATTATTTACATTATTCGGACTATTGTCCTCATCTTTGTCGCCATATTTATTACAACGATTCGGCCGTTGTACGCTCTGACCTTCTTCAGTATCTGCCTATATTTCTGAGATGAGGTATTATGTACACTATTTACATTATTCGGACTATAATCCTCATTTTTTTCGCCATATTTATTACAAAGTTTCGGCCGTTGTACGCTCCGGCCTTCTTCAGGCGACAAAGATGAGGACAATAGTCCGAATAATGTAAATAATGTACATAATACCTCATCTCAGAAATATAGACAGATATTCTAATGAATTCTAATGATTTCTTCAGAATCATTAGAATAGAACTTGCGGTTACATCTGGCGAATTCAACAGTAAAATTCTAAGATCGAGTTGCCATTATGAAAGCACGCTTAAATTTATGTAATCGAGGGTGCCAGGGGAAAACTAATCAAAACACTTGCCATGAAAATATTTGAAGAAATGACGCGAGGAATTCAGTCTCTGTGGGGGGAAAGTGGCAGGTTTCGTGATGCCACCTCAGGATAAATAGGCGTTATAAACCATTCTATTGATTTTGTCAAGAATCTTGAGATATACACTACAGTTCAAAAGGCTGACGATTCCTTTTTTAATTTTTTTGAAATTAGCCCCAAAAGTAGTTGTTTTTTACTTTAAATAAGAGAAAAATATTATACCTTGTTTAAAAAAAGTGAAACATGATTTTTATTACAAATTTTATTATGACGAAAAGAAAAGATCATTTTATGATTAAATTTTGCTCTCGCCAAATTATCCTCCTTTAGTCTTGATTACTGCAGCACAAACTTTTGACTTACCATGCATAAATTACTCAAAGTATAAGTTTGATAATTGATTCCATTCTTTTTTCAGTGACACTAAGAGCTCTTATTCATTTTTTCACTCTTTTGTCAAGTTCATCCCATGCTATTTCTGGGAGTCGCTTCAAACTTTTGAACTGTAGTATAGAATAGGATCATCAGACCAGTTATAAAATTATATATGCAATAACCTAACGAATGGTAGATTCATAAATGTGCAAGATGGATTCTGCTGAAGAAAATTGTCTCGCACGATACAGTGAACCAACGTTCCTAGCAGTAAGCCTAGCAGTTGATTCAGTATAATCCCTCTATTTCGTTCCAGAGAGTAACATGAGCCCCCAAAGCGCAAAGAGTTTATTTCCTGGTGGCTCGTACCATCTATTTGGATGGAAGGCAGTATTTTTTTCTGTGGTGATTAAATGAAAGTAATTTTGTTATTTGAATTAAATTGAATTAAAGTAAGCACTGTTCCATCTTCAAGCGAAATCTTTTTGGAATCAAATCATTCCAAAAAGATTTCGCTTGAAGATGGAACAGAGCTTACTTTAATTCAATTTAATTTAAATGATTATATTGAAGTTTTCGGCTCTTGTTTTGAAACATGAGACTTCTTATGTAGCGTGTTGGAATCATATTTTTAAATAAATAATTATATATATATATATATATATATATATATATATATATATATATATATAAGATAGATAGATAGATAGAGATGAACAAACTGTGATAGATATGAACAAACTGAGATAGATATAACAGACCCAGTAATAAAACCAACGTTTCAAATTAAATATCCGTTTCTAGTCTAAATATGTTCCAATCAACGAGGACTGCAGCTCTTTGACATAGTTTCTCACCAATCGGAATTTGTAAATAATTCTACTGGATATACTTAACCATGTTTAACAAGAAGACTCAGTTCAAATCTATCTGACCATAGCAGAATTAGGTTTCATTTAAATACACATGGAGACCTACCAAAGTCTATCCCTAACATACTCGCTGATAATACAAATATAATAGCATTATCCACATGCACAAAATGCGAAATGTAATGGACGCATTATTAATGAAAAAATGCCATCACTCAATAACATCAACTATGAACATGTTCACAACATAATTACCATGTTTGGAAAATATATAACTTATAACTCTAAATACATACATAAAAAATTCATATATATATTTAATTGTAAAATACTGACTAAAAGTATGGACGAAAACGATTGGAAGACATTCGGACAATTATTATAAAATTTATATCCTAAAAAAAAACAAAAAACACAAACACATGAAACATCATAAAAAACAACCACCACACTTTGTCAAGTCGTTTTCAACAAAATCTACATGCATATATATATATATATATATATATATATATATATATATATATGTATGTAAATATGTAAATATCTATCTATCTATCTATCTATCTATCTATCTATCTATCTATATATATATATATATATATATATATATATATATATATATAATTAATGCATGTTACATTAAATATATATAGACATGTTTTCTCTATTTATTTTAAGTAAGTTCCTTTCATATTGTCTGATAAGCTCAATAACATTATCATTGAAAGACGAAAAGAAATCACCATATTGATACATGTTTAAATCCAATCTAAGCTTTCAACTTACATAAGATCTTATCAAAGATGGCAATTACTTTTCAATATATCAGCCAATACACGGACGAAACAATAATGATAGTCTGTTTTTGTTACATGAAAAATTTCAAAGCAACAACTAACTCGTGTATACGAGACGCGGAAGCGAAAATCGCGTCGCATCTCGTGACGTCACAAATGCCTGGCCGCGTACACAATTCCAGAAAATCTTTGTTGAAAACACAAGTATAATTAAACATGAAAACAATAAACAAAAACTAAAAATTCTTGAAGCTATAAACATAAAACAATTGAAAACTAACCTGAACAAAAAACAAAAAAAACGAAATCTCAACAAATATTCATCATGTCATGTGTGACGTCACGAGATGGGAAGCGATTTTCGGCACATTTAGGCACAAGGGTCCTATGATTGAGAGGTAGGGGAGGAAAGATGGAGATATGGGATAGTATTAATAATTAACGCTCTATTATCGGTATCGGGCCCTCTCTTGGATTAATGCTGTGAACTTTGGAATTTATATATTACTTTCGTTCTCATAACATCGGATATATATATATATATATATATTGCTTTTCTATAATAAATTCTACATTTATTTTAATAACTTTTATGTATATATATATTTATTAAAGACACTTTTTTATGTTTAACGTTCTTTATATATATATATATATATATATATATATATATATATATATATATATATATATATATATATATTTTGAACAATAAAAATTAAAAAATTAAAAAATTAAAATCCTCAGACACAGTGGGTTGTAGATTAATATTCTTTCGTTTTTTTATTATTATTCCATTTAGATTCCTCGACTAGTTTCGGCCGAAATGGCCATCATCGGGAGGAGAAATATATATATATATATATATATATATATATATTACAGCAAAAGATGAATACACACGTCAGGAAAAGAAAAAAATACTGTTTACTGTAGTACGAAAATGCATGTGAAGGAAATCCATTTTGGCCAACGTTGTCCAATCAGCAGTTTGCCGGTACTAATAAATGCCTGGAATCGAAAGGTCATCATTTTTCATCTCTTGTGTTGGTAGAGGATAAAGGTAACTTGTATTAATCTTGTGATGTCTAAATAAATTTACTTTTACAATATCTATTCAAGTTTTTTCCTTCCCTGAAGTGTGTATAAACCTTCTCTTTACACACACACACACACCTATATATATATATATATATATATATATATATATATATATATATATATATATATATATATTCATTTTATGTCATTTTATCATATATATATATATATATATATATATATATATATATATATATATATATACGTGTGCTTGTAAAATTTCATATCTGTGTATATAAATTCATTGTATATCATTTTATCATATATATTTATATATATATATATATATATATACATACATACATACATACATACATACATATATATATATATATATATATATGTGTATGTGTGTGTGTGTGTGTGTGTATGCATGTTTTTAAAATTTCACATATGACTTAAATATATATCTATAAAACACAAAGATAAAAGGAAACCTTATCTTAGCCTACTATTTTCATCCTCTGATGGACTCTAACATGGCAAATATATGGATTTTATTTTGGAAAATATTTATAAACCTGACTTAGCATCTGCTATAACTTAGCTTGACTTTCAGTTAGCCAGAAATAAATTTATCATCATTTTTACATCTGTTTATAAATAATTCTTTAAAATGAAATTCTTACATTTACCTTGATAAAGTCCACCTGAGTCCGAAACGTTAAGAAAAGTTTACAATTACACACACACACACACACACACACACACACATACATACATATATATATATATATATATATATATATATATATATATATATATATATATATATATATATATATATATGTATGTATGTATGTATGTATGTATGTATGTATGTATGTATTGTTCGCGTGGCCGAGTGGTTACAACGTTCGCTTTGTGACCATGAGACGACTTTCGAATCTCACCACTGATATTGTCAGGAGGAAGACGGAAGACATCCTAATTTTATCCGTCTGGAAGGTGACGAACCTTTGGGAAGCGCCTGAAAAACCATCAACCACGGAGTGAAATTGGATAGACGGAAAGATTTTGGGACCATCGATAGCTTTGGTAGTTTAAGGGGTTAATGTGCTAATCACGCTATAACCAAGGCTTGCTCAGTATAGTTGCAGTATTACCACATGTGTGAAAAATTAGGGTTTTCCCCTAATACAAGTGGCCACCTATATATATATATATATATATATATATATATATATATATATATATATATATATATATATATATATATATATATACGAATGAATGAATGGCCGGATAATTGTCTTCAAGCCTGAAACAGGCAAGGGCATCTTGGTTTTCACCTCTGTGTTAATATATTTACATAGGCTCTCTAACTGATATTGTGCACATTTACCTATAAATATAGAACCGTATTTATATATATATATATATATATATATATATATATGCAGAAAGGGAGAGAGATAGGTAGATAATAGGCTTAAACTCATTCGTCTATAACACTTTCTGGAAATCTAATTTAATATACTGCGTGATGCAGCGACACTCTTTCGAGGTGATTTGACTTCAAAGGAAAGAGTACAATCAGTTTGCTTTAGGCTCCGGAATGTTTCTTTATGCTGCATTGTGTCAATTTAAGGAACATTTAGAGCCGCAATGGATTTGAATAAATCTTCATTAATCTTAAGTGGATCTGCTTGCAACTAAATTTTCAAACGGGATTCCATTTGCCAAGTGAAATCAAAGATTTCCGTTTCTTCCCCTTTTCAATTTGTAAACCGTATGCAGCTGCGTTGCTCGAAATTTCTCCATCTTTCGATGCTCTCTTACAACAAAGATTATTGCAATTTCTAATGCTGTTTTATGATTAGGAAGCATTTAAGACATTTTTACATTCTCATTATTGGTCAAACATGTATAACACTCTCTGTTGAATAAAAAACTGGGACAGTGGTCACCGAAGCAATGTCTCTTGAAATGATTGATATTTATTTAGGGTTGCTCGATTTGTTCGTTTTGCCAAACGCCTGACCGAATTATTTATGAAAAGACATTTCCATAACCGATTTGCATAAGATTGTAGATTATCGTAATTCATCATGTATTATACGCATTTTTTTCTACAAAAATAATAAGAAAAATTAGTGTTGCATATTATGCACAGCTGTAAAAAAAAATCATTGTTGTTTCATAGGGTGTATTTCAGTTGCGAAATGCCTACGCACCAGAAGCATACGACAATTTGATACTGTCGACCCGATAGGCTTGTTAAATACAATCATATGCACCTGTACGTTTCTTTGGTTGTAATCTTCAAGATAAATACATTTATATATATACATGGATATCTATAAATTATTGCCTAATGAAGAACAATATTTTTATTTTATACTACAACCATTAATTCACCTTTTCCTTGTCAATGCAACTTTACCCAACACTTATAAAATAAAATAATTATCATGAAACTAAATTAAAATAATGTTATTCTATGTTTAAAACCATTTCTTAATAAGTGTAGGAAACGCTGGCCGTAATGAAATTGGAGAGGTACAATTTATAGGGTTTGATTACCAAATTAGCACAATTTTAGGGGTGTGTATTATGGATGAATGCAAATTATAGATGGAGAATTACGGTATATATAATCTACACATTTATTCCCCATTATCCAATAGATAAATAAATCTAGCCACTACTGTGAAAAATGACCTCCAAACTGTTGTTAACTGGACTAAGAAATGGCTTGTAAATTTTAACGCTTCCACAAAGAAATTACTCTCTTTTAAAACCTCATAGACAAGCATTTTTCCTTCAGTCTTCATGGTTGATGCTATCCTGGAGGATATCAACTCATTCCACCTTCTTCGTGTCATGTTTTCTACGGATATGAAGTAGAATTATTATATTGAATCAACTGCTAGATGTGTTCCAAAGAAAGTTTGCTCACTGTGTTGTACCAGATTCTTTTGGTCAGAATCCATCATGCACATTTATAAATCTGCCTATTCGTCCGTGCATTCAATATTGCTGTTATATCTAGTGTAGTTCTTGGACTAAATATCTCGAGATACTTTATAAAATTCAAAGAATATTCTCGATCCTAACCTGGCCTCCCAACTTCGCAAACTTTCGCACCACCGTGACTTGGCTTCTCTCCGTCTTTTCTATTAAATATACACATAGCAGCTGTTTTAATGAGTTCTCTTCGCATGAATTTAAGTGTAATACTAGAGTGGAAATTGGATCTTATCGTTTTAGTGTTAAAACCTTTAGAGATGACCTTATGTTCTATTCTAATAATTTCTTCTTTCGTACTTCATACCTATGAACACCTATTTCGATATATTGCTTTTCTGTTACATACAATATTCAAAAATTTAAATAGGTCGTCAATCGCCATCTTCTGTCTTCCTGGAACCTTTTCCTTTATTTGTCTTTTTCCTCAAAAATGTCTTCGAACACTCTTTCTATCCCAGTCACAGTGGCACCGCCATTTTGTTTAGGATGAAACGATTAAAAATATATCATACGTTTTACTTAAATATAACTAATAAATGCTTCCGAGGCTTTCCCCCCATGAGCTTCTAACTGGAATTTATGAATTGAATCTCATAAGGGTTGACATCAGATTTATTAGAATAATGAAAATGAACAGGTCTAAGAATGCTGATATTTTTTATGACCAAATATATGATTTATATATCTCTGTAAATATTACAAGTTTGTTAAAGAGATTTATTATCTGTCCCATATTCATATATTCATATATGGTGAATAATACATCCCGTCTTTTGGGCTGTAATTTTCAACATAAAAGAGTAATTAATATATACATGGATATCAATAAAATGTTGCCTAATGAAGAATAATATTTATTTTATACAACAACCATTAATTCACCTCTTTCTTGTCTACAACTTTACCCAACACTTTGCAACAAATCATATAAATCAATCTTTTACCTACGTAAGAAGGCGGAAACTCTTTGGGACACCAATGTACTTACGTCCGCACTTAGTTGAAAAAATCATAAAAGCATTCTGTACAATTATTTTCAGCATAATCTCATTCATAACAAGGCAATTAATTGGGTATTGCATATCAATTACATGGATCGAACGTTTCTATACTTATATTCACACCATATAAGGCTTGAGACCCAATCAAGGAAGTGGTTTATTGTTAAAATGATTATAATGAATGAGTTTTGTGTTATGAATAAAAGAAGAGGTGTTAAGAAAAAAAAATGATGAGGATAAGGATGATAGCTTGGCCCTTGACATGAAGAAATTAAGATTGCAGTTGTAAGAAACTATCCAAGTGTGAGTCTCTTCCACAAAATTGCATTTCTTTTTAAAAGTTTTCTCGGTGCAACTTTCCCGTTAGAGTAGAAATACGGGAGAAACGATGGTGAATCGATTCCTTGAATGCCGCATCGTTTATCATCGCTGTAAAATAGGGACTAATTGATCCGCTTGAAAAATGAAAAAGATGCTCAGAAAATCTCGGCCAAGGCTTAGTTGATTAATGGATATCAATATGCAAATGTTTATGTACAATTATCTACTTAGATAATGTTATTTCACGGAGAGTAAGACCTTTAAAAACAGTAAAATTTTGAAGAATCATATATTTTGAATATTATTTAAGTATCTAAGCCTTTGCTAAAATAAGGAGTATTTTATTTGTGAAAATTTAGGTAAAACTTGTTTTAAAGGAAGTTGTAATCTTAAATAGTGATAATTAACAAACACTTATCACAAAACAGTGAAATATAATAACGCCAACAGTGTATTAGAAAAACTAAAACATCACCAACCGCATCTACCATAAAACATAACTTTTATTTATTTCCCAATCGTATCGTTAAATATTTGACATTACATCTTTAGCAATATATTGCAATAACAATCTTAAACATGTTTATTATGTATAAATAATAAGTGTTTATTATTTTATTATGTATAAATAATATATATATATATATATACATACAAACAATTTTAAAAACAGCCAGATCGAGATCAGCCCCTGGACCTAACGGAGTCCCTTACTTGGTTTATAAACGTTGCCCATTGCTGCTCCGTATGTTATGGAGGTTGTTAAAAATTGTTTGGAGAAGAGGGAGGATAGCTGTACAATGGAGGTGTTCAGAAGGAATATGGATCCCTAAAGAGGAGGGAGCAAGTACAGTAAATCAATTTAGGTACATCTCCCTTTTGAACGTCGAGGGGAAAATATTTTTCTCCATCATGAATCGACGTTTGACAGATTTCCTCTTAAAGAATAAGTATATCGACACCTCCGTTCAAAAAGGAGGCGTTCCAGGCATGCCGGGGTGTATAGAACATACCGGTGTTATCACGCAGCTGTTAAAAGACGTGAGAGCAAATAAGGGCGAAATGGCTTTTCTGTGGCTGGATCTTAAGAATGCCTATGGCTCTATCCCACACAAATTGGTAGAAGAATCGTTAAACCGCCACCACGTTCCTCTCCAAATTATAGAGACCATAGTAGATTATTATAACAATTTTAAAATGAGAACGGCAACAGGAAATACAACATCTGCATGGCATACATTGGAAAAAGGTATAATAACAGGCTGCACCATATCAGCTACCCTCTTTTCCTTGGCCATGAATATGTTAATAAAAGCGGCAGAAACAGAATGCAGGGGCCCGTTAACAAGATCTGGTCAACGTCAACCGCCAATAAGGTCATACATGGACGATATGACTATAACATCCTCGTCTGTGATTGGTGCGAGGTGGTTATTAAAAGGTTTGGAGGGACTCATTTTATGGGCAAGAATGAGTTTCAACGCCGCCAAATCGAGGTCATTAGTGGTAAAAAAAGGGAAAACTTCAGAGAGGGATCGCTTTAAATTGTCTGGCGAGTACATCCCGACCATAAAGCAAAACCCGATCAAGAACCTGGGTAAGCGCTTTGATAATACCCTCAAGGACTCTGTTGCAATCCAGGAAACAAAGGATAACCTAAAAGCCTGGCTGGATAAAGTAGACAAGTCTGGCTTACCCGGACGATACAAGGCTTGGATTTACCAACATGTCATTCTGCCCAAAATATTGTGGCCACTGTCCATCTATGAGTTTACTACCTCTACCGTAGAACAAATAGAAAAAAACATCAACTCCCGTTTACGGAAATGGCTAGGGCTACCAAAGTGTCTAAGTAGCGCTGCCCTTTACGGAAATTCCAACGCTCTTCAACTACCCTTCAGAAGCCTCGTAGAAGAATATAAAGTTGCTAAGGTGCGAACATTAATACAAGTTCTCCAAGGACCCAAAAGTGGCAGGAGCAGATATCGAGGTTTACACCGGGAGAAAATGGAAGGCCGTAAAGGAGTTGGAGGTGGCAGAAGAGCGTCTCCGCGAAAAAGTGGTGTTGGGCACTGTCGCCACAGGTCGGGCAGGGCTGGGTTTCTTCCCGTCCGTTAGAATTGACAAAGCCGTAGGTAAAGAAAAGCATAATCTCTTACTGGACGAAATTCGGGCAGGGGAAGAGGAATTGAGAGTGGCTATGATGATTGGGTTCAAACAACAAGGTTCATGGACAAAGTGGGAGACGATGATACCTCGGAAAGTTGGATGGGCAGATCTATGGCGTAATGAATTGGGCATAAACTTTTTGATCCGATCTGTCTATGACCTCCTACCAAGCCCCGTTAACCTGCAATTATGGACCAGAACAGAATCGCCTTTATGCCCCTTATGCGATCAAATTGGTTCGTTAAAACACATACTTAGCAACTGCAATACAGCTCTAGCAGATGGTCGGTACAGATGGCGCCATGACCAAATATTAAAAGAAATTGCGGAGGTCGTTAGCACAGCCATCCATACAAACAAACCGAATTCAAACATGAATTTTATAAATTTTATTAAAGCTGGAGCGAAACCGAACCTAAAGAAAATCACCGCACCCAACTGTTTATCATGTGCAACAGACTGGGAACTCAGAGTCGATTTAGGTAAAAGGCTAGTCTTCCCCGAGCACATTTTCAAAACACGATTGCGTCCAGACCTAGTCCTTTTTTCGAATAAATTAAAGAAGGTCATTATGTGGGAGCTAACAGTCTGCTATGAGGATAACGCTGAAGAGGCCAATGAAAGAAAAAAACTGAAATATGATGAATTATTGGAAAGTTGTAGAATTAATGGATGGAAGTCATGCTGCAAACCAATCGAAGTAGGCACAAGGGGTTTTGTGGCAAGATCATTAGTCAGCGCCTTAACAGACATTGGGATTGTGGGATCAAAAAAACGAAAAGCCATTCTAACCATCACCGAAACAGCAGAAAGAACTGCCAAATGGCTATGGCTAAAACGGTCAAGTGTATGGTCAAGCAAACTGGGGAAATCCTAAATTTAATGTAAAAAGATGGTTGTCTTTTTTTTTTTTTTTACATCATTGTGTATTAAATGTTTTGTAAATAGTGTAAAATTATGTCATAACTTTTAAAATCGCCGTAACCGGTTTGAGGATAATCGAAAACAGTCGTTTCTTTTTGGTATTTTTACTTTACTATTTTAATTTATTTATTTACTTACTTATTCTTTTTATATATATATATATATATATATATATATATATATATATATATATATATATATATATAATTTTTTTTTTTTTTTTTTTTCATGGTTTCGCTAAAAGCCACTGTAAATAATACATACGAACCCTCAAAGGAAAAGAAGTCTTCGTCTCATGCTATTTCTCACTATACATATTTTTCTCTTATTTCTTTTATTATTTATTTTCACTAAAAAAAAAAAAAAATTTTTTTTTTTTTTTTTTTTTTTTTTTTTTTAATATTCATTATTCCCCGTTACCCCAGTATCTAGAATAAATGCTTAATTTCGTTACGTTCCCAAGAAATCCAGCTTCGATAGTCTGTTCAACCATTTTCGTCCTTTATTACTGATGAGGAATCCCCTGTGTTTTTTGACTTTCTATTGACTTTATTTTCCGGTTTCCTTTTTCTTCTTCCGATACTATTTGGCCGTATGCAAAGCCTGTTTGATCACGAATTTCTCACCGATGTTTTTTTTTTTTTTTTTTTTTTTTTTTTCAACCCCTCTTCGCGTTTCGTTTCTAACGTTTTATAATAAATAGGTTAGGGTTTTTTACTCGTCAACATGGTTCAAACGTTTCATTAAGATTTTTATTAGCATCCTCGGCTTAATTCGTTGTATTTATTCCTTTTTAATCGCATAAACGAGATTATACTATAATTAAAAAAACTAACTATAATCATTATAGTTAGTTTTTTTCATCCGTTAAAGTGTTTTAAACGTTTATTATATTTTTAAGCCCTCTTGGGTTAACTCGCTCTAATTTATTAATTATTTATTCCTATGCCATTTTTTTTTTTTTTTTTTTTTTTTTTTTCGTCTAACATCTCTTAGATATTTTAAGATCTCTCGGTTTTAATTCGCTGCAATTTATTTATTTTATATATTCTTAGTAGTCGTAAAGTTTAAAACGGTTTTTTTTTTTTTTTTTTTTTTTTTACCTATATAAGCACTCTTGGCTTGACTCGCCGTAATCTATTTATTTATTTTAATGGCTATTTTTCTTATTTCTGTATATAGTAATTATTGCTGGTGAAATGAAACGTGAAGGGAAGTGGGTGAGGAAGAGGAAGGAGGAAGAGAAGAAAAAAAAAGAGAAAAAAAGAAAAAAATTACCTTCTAAGTATCCGATGAGGGGGTGTCCACCAAGGAGGGAAGTAAAGAGGAGGAAAAAAAAACGAAATTACCCGTGAACAGCTTATAAAGAATTTGCTTCGCTGTGATTGGCTGTTGGTCAATCTCCAATCAAATGTGTGACTACGGGGTATTTATAAAAGTCTGTGTTAACAAGCATTTTTTAGAGGGCGCTTCAGAGCCTGATCAGCTCTGAAGGGGGTCGATTTGGTGAGGGCAGTATGATGTTTGAAAGACCCGAAACTGCCCAATGATCCTTTTCTAGAACATCACTGACGACGCCCTCTAGCGCTGAAAGAGCGTATATTCAAAGTATATATATATATATAAATAATATATATATATATATATATGATATATATAAATATATATATAATAATATATATAAATAATATATATATATTTATTATTTATGAAAAATAAATAATATATATATATAGAGAGAGAGAGAGTGATATATATATATATATATATATATATATATATATATATATATATAGATATAGTACAGTTATTAAATCCGTTGGTATATAATCCAAGTGGATCCTAGCAATATCAACTATCAAAACTGATGTATTTATATGAATTGTTGTAATTTGGTCGTCCATGGTGTGCTGGGAGGTGTGTGTACAATAAAAAATGAAACAGACTGTCCTGATCGGTTGTTTTTAAATAGGCATATATATATATATATATATATATATATATATATATAGAGAGAGAGAGAGAGAGAGATAGAGAGTTATATATATATATATATATATATATATATACAGGTCATAAATCCGTTGGTATATAATCCAAGTGGACGCTAGAACATTATTTACATTATTCGGATAATTGTCCTCATCTTTGTCGCCATATTTATTGCAATGTTTCTTCAGGTGGTTGGAATGTCGAACTGGGGTAGACTGTCTAGTTCCACTGCCATGTTTAATGGATGTCAATTATCAGTTACCCCCTGTTAATTTAATTTTCCCTCTGAAGTTCTCCAATGACTTAGCCGGGTCCCCTCACTAACCACTGTGCCATGTGTCCTTGTGGACATCTGGGTATTATAAACATTATAACTTCAGCAACCATTTTTTACCATTGCAGTTTTGCTGTTATCATTGCATGTTTTTACCAGATTCCATATTGCTAGTTTTGTTGTTATTATTGCTTTTCTCTGGCACCCATTATTGTATCGGTCTATATTTCTGAGATGAGGTATTATGTACATTATTTGCATTATTCCATGAGGTATCATGTATATTATTTACATTATACCATGAGGTATTATGTACATTATTTACACTATTACATTATTACATCTTTGTCGCAATATTTATTACAACGTTTCTGTCGTTATACGCCCCGCCCTTTTTCAAGTGGTTAACCCTTTATTTCGCTCACTAGACTGTTTTAGTTCCACGTGCCATGTTTTTAATGGATGTCAGTTATCAGTTATCTCCGGTTAATTTCCCAATGAAAGTTCTCCACAGCCTTAACCGGGTATTGAACTCACACTCTTTGGGTCTGTCACTGGATCTAATCAACGCCTTTACCACTGTGCCATGTGTCCTTGAGGACATCTGGGTATAAGTTCTGGGTATTATAAACCTAATGCCTTATCAATGTCATTATAAACCTATTGTCTTCAGCAACCATTTTTACCAGTTCTCATGTTGCAATTTTGCTGTTATCATTGCTTTTCTCTGGAACTCCTTATTACTAGTTCCCATATTGTATTCATTTCTATGCTTGATCGGCTCAGGAGATTTTTGTGGACTAGCATATGTGCTGATTCCTTAAGTTTACGAATTTTCCAATGGCATTCTTTGTCTATGATCTCAACCAATCTAGTACTTCGCATTAATTCATGAACTTATGTACCATAGGAAAAAGTTCATCAGAACAATTACCATGAAAATATTTATAGAAATATATAGAAAATAACATTAATATATCAAAATATATATCATTTAAGCCGCTTAAGGAAAACATAATTCAAAATCTTAATTCAAATCTGCTCTTGTGTAGTCTCCCATTCTCTCCAAGTTTTACAACAAATGTCTCACTTCTTCCTGCTTACCTGCTTGTTGGAAACCTCCTCTGTAGTTCCATTTTTTTTTAAATTCTGAATAACGCTCTGTCCGCTCAAATTATCCTATTAGTCAATTTCCGTATTACTGCAAAGTACTCGAGGCTCTATTCAATGTAGAGATAGTTAAGCATCTTACTACACAAGACCCTCCTTTCGGTGAGATAATATGGCTTCTGTTTCGCCAGGTCAACCACCCGAATTTGTATATCAAACCCTTGATGAGAATGTCGAAGGTTGGCCTGTAGATCTATATATCTCGAAGCTTTCGAGCTTGTTGGCATGCTTGCCTTCTATCCTATGACTACGGTGTCACGGGTCAGATATTTGGTTTAATCAAATCGTTTCTAACAAATCGTCAAATGATAGCTGTATCAAACGGGCTCCCTTCCAGATACTTTTGTATGAACGCGGAGATCCTACATTGAGTTATCCTTAGACCTCCGCTGATTCTTATCTTCATTAATGATCTCCCCGATGTCATCAGTTCCCAATTAAGTATTTACGCAGATAACACTGCCGTTAACTCCAGTCTCAGTAATAAATCCGACATATCTGACAAAATAAACCCGGCAATTCCTCTGGATGAGGACGTGCAACAAGTGGCGAAATGGGACAAGAAATGGCTTGTAGATTTTAACGCCCCCAAAACAAACCTGCTTTCAATTAATCACGAAAGAAACTTTTCTTCCTGGCATCAGCATGGCTGATGTTAAACTCCAAGAACGTAACACGGCATTAAGTGGAGTGACTATATAGAATCAACTGCTTCGTCTATTGCAAGGAAATTTGGTTCATCTTGTACATCTACCATTTGTCTGTGCATTGAATAATGTTGCCATATATTGTCTAGTGCTCATGCTATACATCTCGAGACTCTTGACAAGATGTGCAATGTAATAGACCCTGGCCAGGGATCTTGACTTCAGTGACGTGAGATGTCTTTTCTACAAGTATTTTCATGACAACTGCTCTGACGAGCTTTTTTCCTAGTGCCACGTCTACATGAATGTTACAAGATTGGTAACTAGGTTGAAGTAGCTAAATGCAAGCCCCAATTCTATTCCAACAATTTCTTTTCTCTCACTTCACACACTTTCGCTTCCTTGTTTACTTGATAACTACACTCTTCAAGAAATTAAAAGCAAACATCAAACACCATCTTTATCTTCTTGAACCCTATTTATTTTTTGTCATTTGTTCAAACGTCCTTAGTCTCAGTCTTCTCATTGCCTTTCTATTTCTCTCTCTGTAACCCCCCTGCGTACCCTGCAATACCGCCTTGCTTCGGTGTAACAGTTAAAAATATTCTACACTTCTATAACGCCTCCATAATAAACATAATTACATTTTTATGTATTTTCTTTTGATATACGAGATTTGTTTTTCAGATCATAACTTTCTTTGATTAATTTCATTTTTTCTAAATTAAATCACCATATTTATATTCTATTTTAACATATTTCCTCTGTAGCCATTGTTTCTTCCACGAATATTTACTTTTCATTTTACTGATCATCATCATCTCTGTTTTGACTTGAAGGTACACTGCATGTCATTGTGATTTCTCGTGTTCACAAGCTTTGTAATTATCTCTTATCAGCCCTCTTAGAATTTCAAGAGCATTCCTAACCCACGAAACTGCTTCGGGCCATCCAAACTTTTCAACGTTTCTACGAGGAATGAGGGAATTCTGTTGATAGTTCTTTAAATATTGTTGTCTCAATATTTATACAATGACTGTACAGCCAATGTTTATTGATGTTATTTTTCCATTTTGGTATTGGTGATAAAATAATTTCCATAATATTTAGTATGTGTTCAAAGCTATTAATTGCAATATTAATATTAAGTTCTTTTATTTTGTATCTTTGGAGACAACAGACATCAATGTAAAAATTCTAGCTTTCCTTTTTTTTTTCACAATTCCTCAAACATTAAATATACCGACGATAAGTCTTTATAGACAATTAGACTACCCGTGACCCGTTGGGTCTCTTAAGGTTCGGCTCATAAAACATGGAAGTTGATTGCAACATTCCATTGAAATGAAAGTTATTATTATTCAGATAAATGTTTCAATTCATTTGTTTCATCATTGGTCTGGTTAAAAAGTTAATGTTTAACGTTTTACTGATTTAACAGGAATAGAATTTCCGGGATAAACTTTAAATCAGATTAAATTAAAAAAATATATCTTTAACATGCCAAAAAATATTTTAAAATCATATTCACTTGAAAATATTTTTAAATATGCCAAGAATATATTTTATATACTTAAAATATTGTTTGTTTAAAGAAAATTGAAATATAAATAATTACTCTACAAAACTGGACGAAACGGCAAAGCGGGATCTCTTTGTGTCTGTCTTTGACTCAAAAAATATTTCAATTAAAAAATTGTCTGTTTGAAGAGAGTTAAAATAAAAATATTTAATGTATAAACAACAAGTAAATAATTATGCGCTGGACGGGTGCATCACACAAGGACGCACACAATTACAGACTTTTAGTATTATATAATTTAGAGGCATTTACAAAGTTTTAAATATGCCGTTGCTAAAAGTTGTCAGCCGGAGAAGTTATTACTGTTTCTGTCAACAAAAATTAATTTTATCAAGCTGCTATTTTTTTTTCAAATTAATTACAGCTTTTTAAGTGGTAAGGCTGCCATGATAATAATTTCATTTTTCAGATGTTTTTTTTAATCAGTTTCACGCGATGCAAGGCGGTAAAGCCACTATGACATAAGGTGTGTGGAAGAATTAGGAACAGAAACATTAAGCGGGAAGAAAAAAAACGTAATCAGGACAGTAGATAGCGATTCGCATTGCAATTAACATTCAAGATGGGAAAACATTGAAAATAAATTAAAACGAAACTAAATGTCTAACTGGATTTCACATATATATTATATAATTTCTTTGCAATATATTATATAATTTCGTTGCAATATATTATATAATTTCGTTGCAATATATTACTGTTGCGGAGCAAGTAAGCAACAAAGAAGTCTTGGAGAGAATGGCAACGGAGTGATCACATATACATAAAATCTTGAAAAAACAAATGGAAATTTATTGGAAACAATGAGAAAAGAGGATTTGCAAAACTTAACCCTTGGAGTAGGGCATATTGAGGGCAAGAGATATCGGGGAATGCAGCGAAACACTTACCTGACGAACATGCGCGAATGAATGGTGGAACGAAGAGCGGAAGTGGATAACAATGCGGGAAGAACTGCTAGGAACAACATGAGATAGAAAGACGTAGCGCATAGATGAATATCGTATCCCATGTATCACTTTATAGACCAACAGATAGAACAGATGAGACGAATAAAAGGCTAAACACTTGCTTAGGAAGAGACTTATAAACGAATGAAAACAAGGGCACATAACCTGATAGAGATTATGTCTTAGTGAATTTTCCCAATATCTATCTATATATCTGAGCTGAGGTATTATGATTACTTGTATTATTTACATTATTCAGACCATTATCCACATCTTCTTTGCCATATTCACAAAGATTCGACCTCTGTATCTCTGAGATGAGGCATTATGATTATTTGCATTATTTACATTACTCGGACTGTTATCCCCATTTTCATTGCCATATTCACAACGTTTCGGCCTCTATATCTGTGTTGAGGTATTATGATTACTTACATTATTCGGACTGTTATCCTGATCTTCATTGTCATATTCACAACGAAAAAAGAGAAAAGCAATGAATAACAACAGAAATTGCAATATAAGCTCTGATAAAAAAAGCAATAATAATAACAAAAATTGCAATATGACATTTTGGTTTATATGTCCCAAGTGGATAAAGGCGTTGGTAATATCCAGTGAATAGACCCAAAGAGTTGTTAGTTCAATACCAGGTCACATCAGTAATGAACCAAAACTTGGAAAGTTGAATTAATCGGAAATAATTGATACATTTGGAAGAGGCATGTCACGTGGAACTAGAACAATCTAGACGAAATAAAGGGTTCGATTCGAAATTGCAATCACCTGAAAAAGACCGGAGCGTACAACGGCCGAAACGTTGTGAATATAGAAATAGAGATTAGGATAACAGTCCGAATAATGTAAACAATGCAGTGAATTTCCCCAGTGTAAGAAATCAGGAGAGAAAGAGAAATTATTACGTTGCAAATTTTGACAAAGAGGAAATAATAATAATTTGTGAGCTTCTAGAAATATTTCTGGCTGAATGCCAGCAATCTCCGATAAGACACTTCACCATTTTATTTCACAATACAAAGTAAATCTAACTGCGTTGACTCTTTCCCATCGTTGCTTGGCGAGGGTCACTGCATAATCTCATAGATGAGATGTTTTTGCGAAGGATCGGTTGCTACTTAAAGTAGACTGGGACGGTCAGTAGCGGAGTCGCCACAGGCGGTAATGTTTGATGGCATAGCTGACGCTGCTTTTAACATAAGCTGTTATAAACCGATATATTTCTCTAAAGAATTTAGCCGATAAGTATTTGCCATTATTCCTATTTAAGTGCCCCTTTTTTTTCCTTTCTTCTTCTTCTTCTTCAGAAGACTAAGAAAAACTAGTCCCTTGCGGAATAATATTTTTGAGTAGCGGAATGTGATATTGTTCATTTGACAAAAAGGCTATCTATTAATATAATATCACTGAAATATATCTGTGTGAAATGAGAATATAAAAGATGACCTTATGAAAATATTTTCCTTCGTTCTGATATTCCAGACACATCAACATAATTTGAAAAGCGAGTACATCTATTTAAAACACAGTAGTATTTCCTTGGATCTATCCAAGTGTATTTTAATCCGGTATCCGCTGGGAGAAATGTTAGCTTTTGTTGTCCAATAAAGATGAACGCAATCTTCAGGATTTTGTTGAAGTATGAAAGTCTCGCCCTTCAGTGTCTACTTTTATATTTACTTACGCTCTATCGGTGACATTGAACACTTTTACTCATAAATATAGCATAGTTTACATATATATATATATATATATATATATATATATATATATATATATAGAGAGAGAGAGAGAGAGAGAGAGAGGGAGAGAGAGGAAAGAGAGCGATAGACAGACAGATAGATATTTACATAGATAGATTGATTGATTGATTGATTGATTGATTGTGGAGTAAAGGATAGTGACTTGGATTAAGGAATCGGAGAGCCGAATTGGAATTCCAGTCGAATCCATTACATTCACTTGCGTGCTAATACCCTTGGGAAAGGTATTATCCTCCTCTTCTCCCTCCAGCTATGGGTAAACAGCAGGACAAACTGGCTTCTATAGCATTGGAAGGCAACTGGTCTAGGAGAAGAACAACTCTGAATTCAAAATTTGCGGAGGGTCGTTTGGAAACGTTGTGACACGTAGTGCAACAGATCACTGTATTCGGCCCTTCAAAAATGTGGCTGATTCTGCTTTTTTTTTCCGCTGAATAATATTTCCTCGCGTGTATGTATATACGTGTGGTGGGGTTCGTGTGAAATTATGATAGGTAAAAATTATTATTATTTATATTTATTTTTAAATTTTGAAAAAAATGGCGGTTTATTTGTTATATTTAAAGCTGGTTATTTGTTTGTTTTTGACTGTGTATATGTAACAGGTAGAAATTGGTTATCCTTATTGGTTATTTATATTGTGATGATTAATATTTAATATGCTGGGTGAGAGGGTAGTTTGATTTAATAACGGGTCTATATGATATGATGTGATAGTAATGTTGCAAGCGATTGGAGGCAATGATAATATAATTAGCTAACAGTCATTGTAAATTGGTAGAAATTGTAAATTGGTAGAAATGATTAGTAACGGTGGTGGGAGAATATTATTCAGCGGAAAAAAAATGAGTTGTATACATTCACGAGACATTCACGAGACATTTCCGCCACACTTCCAATCTTTAAATTTCAACATACAAATGCGTATGTATAGACACAACACCACCCGTATACATACATATGTCATATCCGAAACTGCCCCCATATTTTTATATATGTGTGAGTCCCGACGGACGACCAAGTATGTATATGTGTCTGCATACATCGATGTTTGCATTAGTACGATGAAAAAACGACGAAGTTTCCCCCACCACTTCCACAATAACACCAATACACGCAATCTACATAAAACCAAAATTTAAAAAAAAAAAAAAAATTTAAATTAATCAGTTTGTCTGACGATCGCTAAAGCGTGAAACCCAGGGTCACAAGCTCACATCTATCCAACCATAAATGTTAGCTCTATCTCTGTTATTGAGCGCTTTCTAATAAGTACCGCGCATATAATATATAAATAATTATACATATATATATATTTATTTATATTTATATACACACACTTTTCACACACACACACACATATATATATATATATATATATATATACCATTTTTTAGACCATTGAGGTTCTGTTATATTATTAGCAAAACCGAGCTGCATCTATCTTTAAAGCTATTAGGAGTATGTGTGAAACCTGTAATTTTCCAGTCTATCTCTGGGTTTAGACACTTTCCTTCAGTTTCTTTGAAGGGGCTGTTTGGAATTTTAATATATATATATATATATATATATATATATATATATATATATATATATATATATATATCTTAGGTTGGTGTAAAAATAATGTCGTTTTCTCACATATGTTACTATGTGAGAAAACGATATTATCTTTGCACCAACCTAATATAAGTATACATTTAGAGATATACATATTACACAAGTGAGAGAGGAGAGGAAGCAGAAAGAAAAAAATACGTGCGGATGCGATGTCTGCGGAATTCAAATTAGGACAAGAAAAATGAAGAATGCATTCTATGCAAATTATTATTAATGATCTATCTCTTGATATAGAACACTAGAATAACAAATTTATTCACTTTCAAAACAAGTGAATGACGTATATTTGTTTTTGCTTCTTACGAAAATCAATCTTTGAACATCGTTGCCGAGATCAGAAATTTTCAGTATAATTGACTTCTTCTCAACTAATATTCTCACCTTGATTGTTATAGATGTAATTACAGATACAACGTTTCGATCTGGTCATCGTCAGGTGTCCCTTATTTTGATATGGGATATCTATTGATTATTGTACTTGGTTCTAATTCTATTAGGTTGAATGGAAAAAAAAAAAGAACAATTATTTTTATTTTTAATTCGTAGTGAATGCATGATGGCATTTTCATTTTTGTATTGTCTTGTCTTGATTTTTGAAAGAAATTAAGTTAAACCGTTACAATCACTTATCTGTAACCCTTTCGTTTGTTAACCTCAATTTTCAGTTTGTGAACTTTTCTGCCTCATTCCCGTTACTTGGCCTACTTTTGTCTTCGATATCGTATTTCTTTAGTATTATGTTTGTAGTGTTCTTTTCTCTTTTTTTTTTTTGTCATTGTTTATTCCAAAATTTATCAATTTTATTTGTCGGAAATTTTTTTCCATTTATAGTCAATAATGGGCTAGTTTGTCTATAACTCTGGTTTTTGTCCATGTCTTTTTCACCTATCTATCTATCTATCTATCTATCTATCTATCTATAATCTATCTACACACACACACACACACACACACACATATATATATATATATATATATATATATATATATATATATATATATATAATTATTTATTTAAAGATATAATTCCATCGCTACATAAAAGTTCTCACGTTTCAAAACAAGAGTCGAAAACTTCAATATAATTATTTGAATTAAATTGAATTAAAGTACCAAGCTCTGTTCCATCATCAAGCGATTTTTTTTGTAATAACTAATTCCTGAAATTTATGCGTTTTATAAGCATATTCATTATTAAAATTAAAATTACTATGGTAACGACTAGAGCAATTATTTAAAAAAAAAAGGCGTAAGGGTTAATAATTTGTATCAATATCTCATTCGAAGAGTTCAAATCAGGGTAAGGTTGGGATGTCTAAATTCAAAGCGGAAGATGACATCGTCTAGTCTGGTTAAGTGTCTATGGAGATTTATTTTTTTCCTGAAAGAGTTCTGTATATATTAAAAAAAATGTCATAATTTGCTAACATTTCTTTTTTTGACAACTTCATAAAGGTTTTTTTTGGGGGGCGGGGGGATGGTAGAGCATTTAAACTTTTTATTTAGACTATGGAGTTTAAAATTAGTATTTATTATTTCATTGTTTGATTGTTTTTATGCTAATTATTGAATGCGAAAATTTGATGATGTCCGCAAAAAACCGTTAACTCATGTCTATTGTTTAATAAATTTTTGTATCGAGCACTGTTTTTTTAAAAATAATAACAAAAATACTAAAGAACTCTGGATTATTTACCCAACGAGTTCTTTCCTATTTTCTATATATTTTTATTTACACACACACACAGACGCACACAAAAATGTTGAAACAAAATGGCTATTTTTGTTGTGATTTTATAACATATTTATGTTATAATCTTCGAATAAATAATTATATATATATATATATATATATATATATATATATATATATATATATATATATATATATATTATTGTATCATGCATGTTAACGGTTAAAACATGTATTCGATAATGAACAACTGATATTCGTAAAACTTTCAGAAAATTTAAATGACAATTAAATATGGCGACTTTTTACACCAGAATATCCATCCTTATTAAGATATTGTTTAGGATTTGTTTTGCAAGTTTCAGAAGCTATGAAGCAAACAAATTAATTAGGATCTAAATTTTTCCTTTGAATTTTAATCCAGAAGATTTAACGCAGACTCGAGAACAATATGCCATATACTCGAATAAATCATTTTTTTTCATTTTTTACATATTGATATGAGTTGTTTGATCAGGGATAACCTCATCAATCTATTACATATTGACTTTTACTGTTTCCATTTCAATGTTACTTGTATGATTTTGTATTGCTTCACGAAGATTTTCTTTCCTTGAATATTTTCACTTACATTCATATCTTTTAATGATACACTGAAAGATTTCCATTGGATTAATATTTTGTCAGGTTTCCTTTCCTATCTTTCACAGAATTGGAAAGAAATGAAAAGCAACTTGATGGAAAGGTAGACAAAAGTTAGCTTTTTTGTATCTGACATAATATCGTCTTTCTTAAATATGACCTCAAATAGTTCATGACAATTATGTTCGTTTACCCTGATACGATCACCTTATCTGTACGGAATCTATATTTTTGTTACCCATAATATTACCTCAATGCATTCTCCTTCTTTGTGCCACTGCCACAAAGTCCTCTAAGTTCATTATTTCCATGAATTATCCAAAATCTTACATAGCTATCGGACCTAGCAAAGTACTTCAATCATTGTTATATATTAATTTGAGAAACCAGTTTTCAATTTGTAGTGCGCCTAAATGTTTACGAGGCAGATTTTTTTTAAAAATCTTCCTCCATTATTCTTTTAAAATTAATTTCGCAATATTTGCTTCTGTTCATTTTGTCACCTACTATCCTTTTCAATTTTCTCGTTTATCTTTCTTGACTTTATAGCGAATTTCTCTACTTTGTTAACCAAGGAGCTCGCTAAGTGGCGCCGTTTCAGCTTCATAAAAAAAGTGTTGTCTACTTTTTCTTTGTAATTTAGTAGCAACAAAATGTCTTCCACCAACTGGCTGAATTTTTTTCCACCTACAAAATTTAAATTCAGAATGCGTCACATTCACAGTTAATAACCGAGAACCTATCAAGTGTTAATAATATTAATTTCATTAAATTTTTATTAAGTTAAATTATTTTAAAAAATCTATTAAAATATTTAATTATTAGGTTGGTGCAAAAATAATTTCGTTTTCTAACATATGTTACTATGTGAGAAAACGAAATTATTTTTGCACCAACCTAATAAATTTTATTAAATTAAATTACTTTTTATTAAATTAAAATTAAATGTACACACAAATATAATTTCATTTTTCTTGTATTTTTTAGTCTTTATATAAAAATGTTTATGTAAAATTCCAGTACGCATTGAAATGTATTCTTTTTGAAAATGTGGAATTCATTTTTTTTCAAGAGGTCTCAACCTCAACCTAGTTTCAATCCAAACTTTTAAAAACACTACGTTTTGTATTTTTTTAAACTGCTTCTAATAAAAACTTGTAGACAAGCCTCCTCCAGACTTGTAGCCTGAATGTTTTTCTTTTCTTCCAATGATTTCTTCATGCCAATCCTTCCAATTTTCCTTTAGATTATTCTGTGATCTCTGCTAAAATTGTTCTGAATTCCCGATGTTATATTCCTATCAATCAATAACTTTTCAGTATCTGTTTTCTCTTTCAAGATTATAGGGTTATAGATTATCAATAGTGTTCTAATAACTTGGACCGGTTTTAAATATGAATTAAGTTTAAACCTCCAATTGTTTTTTTTTCTTTTTCTTTCAGATTTAACAACTTAAGTCTTTGGCAGTTTCAACCATGGAAAGTGTAACAATCAAACAATGTGGTAAAGTTATCTTACCATATTACGAACATGCATGTTCAAATAGAAATGCATTTCGCTCATTTGTCGAATTTTTGGTCAACATAATCGAACAACCCAGAGTTCAATTGGAAACAATCTACGTTCCGGAGAGGTTCAAATTTTATTTATAAGATCATCTACAAAAAAGTATGGAGATGATTTCCTGGTCATGGGTTGTAATGGTAGTTTCAATTACTTGGACCGATTTTAAATGTTAGTTAAGTTTAAGTCTAATGATCTTTTATCTTTTTCTGTCAGATTTAATAACTTACATCTTTCAACCATTATACCCTATATTTTGCTAATGACGCATCGGAAACTGCATAAAGCTGATGTAAAAAGAAAGATCAAGAGTTATACAATCATATATATTGATATGATGACATGATAAACATCAAAGAAGATATTTTAAACAGAATACCAGTTGTTTATATATGCTAGAAATATGAGTAAAATACGTTTCGGACAACGCTTGTAGTTCTGGCTAATAATACTGTAACGAAAGACTGGGAGAAAAAGGTTCAGTGAAGAACAGGTTTAATCACACCAGAGACATGGATTAATAATAGGGATATGGAGGATATGGTACTTCAGTGCGCCAATGTGTACGATTCAAACGCTACGACCAGAGACTGACTTTGAGACGAAGATTCCTATGGGAAGATTTTATATTTAAAACAGATGAACGTCTTCATATTCAACAGTTAGTCTTGAGAAGTAGGATCGACTTTGTCTCTTTTCGTTTCGTAATAGAATTTGACATGTATAAAATACACCCGTTATTTCTTTCTCTGTTTCTCTCTCTATCTTCCCCCCCCTCTCTCTCTCTCTCTCTCTCTCTATATATATATATATATATATATATATATATATATATATATATATATATATATAGATAGATAGATAGATATAAAGATTTGTTTCTAAAGAATTAATGTTATAATTTTTAATTCAACATTTTTATTGCTTAATACGTTCTTATAGTGGTTACAGGTATTGGAAATAGACGCCCTATTTTAATTTTACTGTCGGTGTGCTTAATCAATACTAATTTATATATGACTATTTAAAATAACGAGGGTGTCTGCACTTGTATTCACCAAATATATCGTGTATATATATATATATATATATATATATATATATATATATATATATATATATATATATATATATATATATATATATGCATGTGTGTGTGTGTGTGTGTGTACATATGTGTGCCTGTGTGTATGTGTGCCTGTTTGTGGGTTCCTGTAGATATATATATATATATATATATATATATATATATATATATATATATATATATATATATATATGTATGTATGTATGTATGCATGCGTGTGTGTGTATAACCCTTATATAATGCACATCAGTTGTAAGTATGAAAAAAATTTAATAAAACATTTCTCTCTGACTATATATATATGTATATATATGCAATGTATTATATATATTATTTATATATTATATATGCGCGGTACTTACTGGAAAGCACTCAGCATCAGTGATAGAGCTAACATATTTAGTTGGATTGATGTGAGATTGTCAACCTGGTTTTCACGCTATTTGCGATCGTAAGACTGACACACGCACACACACACACACACACATATATATATATGTGTGTATGTGTACATGTGTGTGTATATATATGTGTGTATATGTGTGTGTATATATATATATATATATATATATATATATATATATATATATATATATATATAATATCTAAAATTCTCCCACTTGAGTTGAATGACACATTATTTAATAGTGTCTGATTATTTTGAACAATGCCACCTTCCTGTATTTGTAGTGTGTTGACACAATGTATCGTGTTTGTTTTTGATATTGTCTACGAACGTTTGCAATCTCTAGAGTTCAAATCGATCATTATATCACAAACAACAATAAGGCAACTATTATTTCTTACGGCAACTTTTCTCAAACCGACAAAGATTTGGCTTTCCGAGAGAATTTGGATCAGAGATTGCCAGATACAACTATTGAAATATTGTAATACAGATCAACACACATTTTGAAACAGTCTTCGGAATGAAAAATGTTTATATGAAAATACTGTGAAAAAATGTCCGGAGAATCTATGTCTTAACGGACATTAAACGGTTTATTAATTAAGATTATTATGTTTAATGTAGTTGTATATTAATACCAGGCGTCAAGTGGTTGTTGATAGTTTGAGGTGATAGCAAATGCATTCCGTTTCCCAGCACTTTTCTTTGTATTCTCACAATCATTAACACAGTTGAAGTTTGGACAGTAAGTAACATTAAGTTCTTTGCTGGCGAAAGTCAATATATTTAAAATGTTATTACCGTTAACCGGGGAAAGCGGATTTAACACTCGGTACTGAAAAAAAATCTCCAAGTTATTGCATTTGCCTTGTAAATTTTTCTGTGGATAATTAACACCATTACGGCAATGATCATGATATCTAATTACACAGTAAAGGATTAATTAAATCTCAAATTCTTCCAATGTCCCTGTTAGGGATTTTGGATAATATTCATCTGGTTTCCCGGTGAATTTCTGGTACTTTTCGTTTGTCTTAGATTATGACCGTGTATTCTGCTGCCAAGTCTGTCGTTTCAGACTTTAACTTCTTTCTTCGAATAAAATATTTGTTTTATTTTCACGAAAGTGCTATTCTGGAGGTCAAAATTATAGATTATCTTATTTTCTTTGCAAATATCTGGTTTGCAGTCATCTGTTGCTATTATTATTATTATTATTATTATTATTATTATTATTATTATTATTATTATTATTATTTATGGGCACGTAGCCGAGTGGTTAAAACGTTCGCATTCCGGGTTCGAATCTCACCATGATCGATTTGTCAGGGAGAAAATTTCCTGATGTTATCGGGCTGGAGAGATCGATACCAGCGTGCGGCACCTTTGGGAATTACGTGAAAACCACGGGTTAACTCAAGCCCTGTGAGTGAAATTGGGTAGATGGAACCATTGGAGACAGTCGATAGGTGTACTACCACGAAGTCACAAGTCATCGTGCCCGAGGGCTTGAGAGTGCTGGCCTTGTTCAAATTGCTGATCACGCTAAATAACACGTTATTTCCCAGAAACTGCTCAGCATAGTTTCATTATAACACAATGCGCCTGATCAAATGTCTGCAATAGGTATTGGCTAGCCGCCCTAGTAGACGTGTATCCCGGAATACGAGTGGCCAACTATATATTAATATTAATATTAATGTCCATCATTTTCGACATCTTCTTTTTCTTCTTCAACACAGATGTAATATTGTTTTTGTTGCTTTTGCCTTTAATGTTATTAGTTATTTTTCGTCTTCAAGAGATTTCATTTATATAGTTGCAAGATTCATAATTCTTTTTCGCTTTTTTAAGTAGAGAAAAGACTGTATAGTCTATAGACCTAATATATGAATTTAACGTTGTTTTTTGTTCTTATCATTATTGGAATTACAATCTCACAAAGGCTTATAAACAACATTCTTTTGACCAAGAGTGGCTTTTGAGGTTACTTTTTAAAAATATAAATAATATATTCATCCTCTGTTACTTTCAAGCTCTGTGAGCCGGAACGGAAGAATCCTTTATTTTTTTTTATTTTTAAGGTCCTACACCTGATGTCACTTCTACACGATACACGTAAATAAAATTTAAATTTAGATTCTTTAATTTTTAAATGAAACGAATAAATCTGTGTTCATGATGATATTTATAACATTACACTTCCTGATAATGGCTGAAGATAAGTTAAGTGGTTATTCACATATCTGATTTAAGAGTAAGGGCATTTATATATAAAGTGAAATAATAAGTATATCGTTTGATATATATATATATATATATATATATATATATATATATATATATATATATATATATATATATATATATATATATATATATATATATATATTTCTGTAGTTTTATAAATCATATTAATATACAATGAATGTTTTTAAAAGCCCATAATAACGAAACAGAAACATAAGAGAAATATAATTATCAAAAACAGGAAACACTGTGTAAACGATTTTGGTTTTATTTAATTGGTAATGCATTATATTTCAGTCCTGAATTTATATTATATTTCAGCCCTGAATTTATCGTATATTCAGGCCTTAGTATATTTTATATTTTAAGCTTTGAGGTTATTTTCAGCTTTAGCTTTTATTCTTACTAATTGTATGCAAAATACACACACACACACATATACATACATACATACATATATATATATATATATATATATATATATATATATATATATATATATATATATATATATATATATAATGTAATGAAAAACAAACCACTTTAATGTACCATTACGATAATTTATTTCACCTAAATCCTTTTTTAAGGATTCAGGATCATCAGGTAAATTTTCCAACAACGAATTGAGAAAAAAAATGGGATTAGAAATTGGTGGGTAGTGTAATTTTTGTAATTTAATAGAGGGGGTTGAGAGTGGTAGTTAACCAGACAATATAAAGTATAGGGAGGGGTTAATTTTATATCTCTCTTAAGTATGTTTTATATTGGAGTAGGAGGAGTGACAGAAAACTTGACCTCTTTAGATGGTTAATAAAACGGAAATGAATTGTAGAAAATGTATACAAGTGAGTCTTACGGTAAAGAGAGAGATAGGGTGGAGGGGGAAAGAGAGATGGAGTTGTTATAATTTTGTTTTAACAAAATTATGTAAAAGATAGTTTACAATGTTTGATAGAAAATTCGATGTCTGAAAAAAAAATTTTGTTATTAACTTAAATGTTTAATTTTTTAAGTAAATAGTTTCAGGACTAAATATAACTATTATTGTAATAAACATATTTATCTAGGACATAAAGAAATATTTAAAATCTTAATAGTTTATTCACCCGACTAATTGTATTTCCAGAATATATAAAATATATATATATATATATATATATATATATATATATATATATATATATATATATATAACATCTATTTTAATATTTAAAATTAATTTATGAATGTAATTTATTTATTATATTGGTAAACTAAATTAAAGATTAGGTTTCATTATTTAATAGAATTTGAGGGTAATGTTAATTTTCATTTATTCATATATGCCTCACAAATGTATTCATGTGAATCCCTACATACATACGATCATTAACAAGTAAAAAAAAAAAAAAACAAAACAAAAAAACATTTGAGATAATTTACACAAAAATTCATTTATCCTAGTACATAAACTATATATACATTTTACAATCTTTATCTATATTTCAAAATATATATAGATTTCACAGTTAAAATTTAATTTTATCAGTGTGATTTCGGAAATGTTTCATTTTAAAGGAATTTAGCTAATATTATTACTATTATTAATAGTCAAAGAATGGTATATTTAAATTTAAATTATCAACTTAGAAATGAAACTCCCTTCAGAAGAAAACAAAATTTAAACTATAGAATATTACAAAAGAAGACCCAATATTTCCTTTAAAAACAATTCATGTACGTACGCACATATATACATACACACACACACATACATATATATATATATATACCCTTATACATACACACACACATATATACATCCACACATATATATACACATATACATACATATACAATTCATATATCCATATACCAATCTATATATCAAAAAATTAATCTAACCATTTAATCATCCGTATATATATATATATATATAGAGAGAGAGACATACTCATATACACATACACACCCTTAAATAGATATACATTCATATATAAGCACAAAACCCTACATACAAAACAAAATATAAAAAGAATACATATATACATATATATATATATATATATATACATACATATACATATACATATGTACATTTACCAAATATAAATTCTAAGGTAATTACGTCTATATACATATATAGATTACAAGTAGTTTAAAACTATAAAAACACACATGTTTAAGTACATGTACACACACATATACTCGTATATAATATACATATACATACAAAACAAACATAAAAACATTTATACATATACATCCACACCCATGCAGCATACACGTTAAAAAAAAAAATATTCAGTATTCAAACATGCTTCATATTAGTATATCTATACTCACACACGTGTATATCTATTTATACATATATATCCATACTACCATACATATGTGTCCACAATATAAATACATAGTTACCTTTATCTATAATGTTCATATATATATATATATCTAAATAAGTTCACATAAAAAAAAAAAATTAAAAAAAAAATGTAAGTTCCAACACATTTATCAAAGAGCACAGTGTCAGTATTTTCATATATTCATTTAAAACAATTTATATTTTCTATTTATATATCTACACATACTTTTTTAAAATGAGGTGTCTTTATGCCTACATTTACAAATCAACTCATTATGTCTGTTCAATAGTCTGTCCGGATCCTTATGTTTTATAATTAGTATTTTTTCCATAATGCACAAATTGCATCGGTCTCTGAAATTAATCGGAGTTTTGGCTTTTGAGACGATTTTCCATTCTATTTGTGGGGTTAATTTGTTTTCCAATAACTCCCAATAGTGCTCTGAAAGTGCAGTTTGGTGTTTTTTTGATTCATTATAAAAGGATTGGCGATGGTTGTAAAATCGTTGTTTCCAACTTCCTGTAGAAATACCTATGTAGATCTTCTTATGTTCAGTATTTTCTTTGGGGAAAATCGTAGCTTCGTATACTATGTTTTTGGACAAACATACTCCTTCTACTGGACAGACAGATCCTTCCCTGCAGTTACAGGTAGATTTGGTCTTTGGGCTTGTATTAGGATCTTTTTGAAGTTGATTATAAAATTCATTTAAAATTTTACTATTATGGGAGCTAATAATTTTTTCCATGTTGTTCATGCAGGAATAACTAATTTTTAAATTCATTCTATTGAACAACTTTTTTAATAGCTTATCTTTTTTAAAATGTTTATCTATAAGTTTAAGAAAATATTTTCCTATATTAATGTTCGACAGCTTACAGAAGGGTGGGCTGAACCATATAATTTTCTTATTTCTATTTCTAGATTTAGAAGACGTGTCGCTAGTAGATTTATCTATATAAGTGAGTGTTTGTTTGAATTTGCTTTTTAATAGGGCTTGATTGTATGTTGATTTATTTTGATCAAAGATGCTTTTACTAGAGGATAGTTTATTTATTCTAGTATTTACAGTGTTAGGGATCTGTTTCATAATTGCTATAGGGTGGTTTGAGTCGATATTTATGTATATGGGCGATTGGTTCTCCTTTTGGAAAGGTTTATAAGTGTTGTTTTCAAGATCAAATGTTACGTCTAGAAAATTTACTATTTTCAAGTTAGATGATATTTCTATTTTAAAACCTATATATTTGAAAGCCTTAATTATTTTCTTCTGGAGTTGGGATGTAAGAGGTCCATTAGAGTTAGGTATAATAATGAGACCATCATCCCTGTATATATATATATATATATATATATATATATATATATATATATATATATATATATATATATATATATATATCACGAATAACCTTCCATGTATTGAATTTAAAATCATAATTAAAACTTACGGTAATGGATAACAGCGCACATGTTTGTATAAATACTTATACTAATGAAAAACATATAGTTTTGTAACACTTTTATCACTGAAGATGATCTTGGAAGAAGATCGAAAGTACTTGGGAAATGAAAATAAAGGAAATTTAAGCAGCTATACCACATTTCTATCATCCTTAAACATCAATACAAGGAAGGTTATTCGTGTGTATGAACTGTAATTTATTCAATGAGATATGCCTATATATATATATATATATATATATATATATATATATATATATATATATATATATATATATATATGAAGAAATATAGTCTTAAGGTGTGCTATATTTATGGGATAAAGTGCTCAATATCAGAGATAGAGCGTGTGTAAATATAAAAGTGAACATAGAAGTCAACACTTAGAGGCGACAGTCTGTTTCATGCTATCGTCAGGCCAATCGTGGCCTGACGATTGCATATAGCATGAAACAGACTCTAAGTGTTGACTTCTATGTTCACTTATATATATATATATATATATATATATATATATATATATATATATGGGGGATGTTTGTTGTTAAATATAACAGACAATGAATGCCTATTATGTTTAATCATGAGTCATTCTAAACTTCGTATGCTTACTTTAATTTCGGGTGAAAAATTGTCCAGCATTTTGATATTTTTATTAAGCTTGTCCTTGATCTAAGGTTTCGGATCATCTGAACCATCTTCAGAGTGGTTATACGGACATTTAAACAAGGTATATATATATATATATATATATATATATATATATATATATATATATATATATATATGTGTGGGGGGGTACTTACTCTTATACGATGTTATATCCAGGCAAGGTTTATTATTTTACCTACCTTCTTTCACTGATACTATATATCTTAAATTTCAGTATTAAAAAATGAAGCAGATGTTGCAGTAAAATTTATGAGTGTTTCCATCTACTAGAGAAGATCATTTAATATTGTGTGATTTATATATTGAAGTGACTGTAAAATAAGTTCAATTCACATATTTATCACTCGCGATCTACTTAAATCATGCATTTGAATACCGATTCCGTTTTTAATATTATATTTTGTCAGTGACGAATATTTTAGTATATATCTGATGATTTTTTTTAAGTATTGGCTTCGTATCTCTCTTCAAGATTCATCCATTCAAATTTTATGAGCTTTATCTGCTATCAATCATAAAATCTATCCTTATCTAATATTAGCAATTCAAGTATAAAACATGAGGAAACGAATGCGCATGGCGGTTAATTGTTTCTGCGCATGCGTAACACCTGCTGCTATTCCAGCACAAATGATTCCGAATGTTAAGACATTTTAGCAGGCGCAAAACTCTTTCTAAATATGGGTTGCTAAGGAACGATTACACGAAAAACATCTGTTCACCAATAACAAATGAACAACTGAGAATAAGGCGATACTGGGATGCAATCTCTAAATGGATGTGATTTCTAACTTTCATTGTTCTTTGCTTTTATTTGATGTTAAGGTAACCAGCAATCTTCAGTTAGTACAAGGTGCCACGTAAAGCAATCTTGACGTTAGAATCATTGCTAAATAACGGGTGGCCTTTTTTACGTGTTGGCAATTGAGGTGAATTTCTCATTTGAAGAATATTTTAATAAAGCTAAAAAGCAAAAAGAATTTTCGTTCTTTTTACGGCAATAAATCCATAAAAAGAAAAAGATCTTGCATGGGCAATATTTCCATTTTTATATTATAGAAAACCTAAATTCATTTCTTTGTGGGATTCTATGAAAATGGTTCTAACATAAACGAACAATTCCTAATGCGATACATTTTAAGAAATCAGAAAATGATACCATACTGTTGTGCTTGTTAAAATTTATTTAAACGACTGCTTTAGTATCATTCATTTCACCCTTAGTTTTAGACCCATTGAAGTGACAGGGTGTAATCTATTTCTACTTTTTCCCTCAGATTAGATCATTTGCAGTGGTGTGCAGTAATGTGAATCTATTTTCAGGGTGTATAATGAAATTTGTTTGGCCTTGAAAAATATTGCGTCATCCGTGATTGCATCAGATTTTTATCTTGCCCACACTCTATTGTCTCGACTGTTGATTACTTGTCCTACGGCTATTGTCTGCAATGGCCGTTACTACATGGAAGCGTGCAAAAATTTTAACGCTGCATGAACACAATGGCAAGACTTACCAGTGAGCAAATGTTTAGGTGTCCTACGGCTATTGTCTACGATGACTGTTACCACATGGAAGCGTTCTAAAAATTGTAACGCTACATGAACACAACGGTAAATCTTATCAGTGAGCAACTCAGATGAGTACAGACAGGCCCGGAGACTCTCTTGATTTAAATCCAATCGAGAATATGTGGTTAATCTACACGGAAAGACTTCTTAGGATGAACATACGAAATACTGTGCTCTGGGTCAGGTTTCATTGGAAAATACGAAAAAAGATGTAAAGCATTACAGAATTATTCGTTTTGTTTCAATTAATTTGCACAAGGGTGTATATGTGATTACTTTCATGTATTCAATACAAATTATTAAAACTTATTTCCTAATTAATGCGCATCGTTTTAACTTGAACAACTTAAACAAAATTAAAATTAGCTACGAAGTAAATTGATTTCTCAAAACTGCAAGTACTCAAGATGGATTGTATATAAAATTCAACTGTGGCACAAGGCAGACAATGGGAGGGGGAATGGACTTAGGTTGATCATTATCGCATACTTAGCTGATCAGTTTCACGAGCCATTCACACATTATAATTTGCACACTCACAAAAGAACTTATCTATCATTCAATCAAGCAAAATTAAAATTACCTACGAAGTAAGTTGTTTTCTCTATATTGCAAGTAGCCTATTGTATTGGCAAAAGTAATCAAACACAGCGAGGAAAATGAAAAGATACGTGAACAAATAATGTTGGTTTTCATGATTACTAGCAACTTCTAATTTACAAGAACGTACAACAAGTAAGTATATTACAGTAATAAAACAATTGCCACACATTCCAGAAAGGTTATATTTTCTATTATCACACGTTAAAATCTGAAAGTAGACATTTACAGTTTTAACTTAGTCTGGCATAAGGTTTAAAAAGTGTCTTATTGTGCTAACATAAAGAGGGAATCCTACCTCTTATTACTGCTGCTTTTTATAAGAACACTTGGTTTTGCCTATTATCCGAGCTGTAGAATATAGGAATTCCTATACAGATCTTTCGATGATAATGCAATGGCCGATGTCCATGCAAAACAGATTACCAAGTTGTGCGTCTGGATTCAAGTCTTATATTTCTGATTTTAGAATGTTTGATCCAAGTAAGGTACAGACTCATGCGTAATGAATCTTGGACAAGCCGACATTTCCTCGTTAAACCACAGTCGTTGCCCACCAAATTGAAGGGTCACCTTGCGTATACGTGTGTAATGACATAATTTCAATATAAAAAAAATTACAAATTTTCAAACAAACTTTATAGTTATAATGAAATTTGAATTAGTTGAAGTTAATCTGAAGTAAAAAAAAATATTGAATATCAATTAAAAATTTCAGTACATCTCAGCAATGTATCAGTCAGTTGGGCATAATCTGCTGTTATTTACGATGACGTTTTTATCATCTCGACGTTTTTGAATTTAATTGAAAAAAAGAACTTAAATAGAAAAAAAAATGAATACAAAACGAAAATAGAATGCAGGGCCGGAGGATACGCAAATCAACATCATTTAAACTGAACAGTTGAATCCCAGTGGCGCGTTAATACTTAGAAGACCGGTCGCTGTTCTATTTGTTGTATCTCGCCAAATATTTATTTGTCAGAGCCTGTTTTCGCATAGGTATGTTCAGGTTTATTTCATTTAGCTTTCACGAAGCAAATGGTCCTCACGAGCCAGTGAATCAAGGAAAATGCTCACTAGATGTCACTTGACCATACAACAGGGTTCATCTACTGTTTTGTAGATTTTATTTTTTTTATTCTACTGGATGTCTATTCACGCTCCTCACCTGGTGTGGTGACCGGTTTTGTCACCGATTATGTGGACATGCGTAATGCAACACTAAATTACTTAGTACGAGTTCTCTTTGAATGACCTGGCACCAGTCAATATTTCTTTAAAATATTTAACTAAATCTGTCCGGACAAGTTATTTCATCGATAAAACCGTGCATTTACTTTAGTTATTCTATATTCCATACAAATAAAACTTTGGTATAAATAACAGTATTTTATATATTTTTATTCGAAATTTCGTTTATTTATTTTGTTTTATGGCATAACAACCTCAATGGGTTACTTAATACCAACAACATTTTTAGAATAGATTCATATGAAAGAATATAAATCCATTGTTCTTACAAAGAATTTATATTCTTTCATACGAACCTATTCTAAAAATGTTGTTGGTATTTCTTGAAGAATTTTTGTAGAGAGGGTTTTTAAGGAGAGACAGATGTATTACTAGTAATACTTGTTTATTCAAAAATGTATTGCTGCTATTTTTGCTATAAAAATCAATTTTTAAACATTCATAGAGTTTTGACCCCTGTTTTGAATCTATTTGCCCATAACTGCGACAATAACAGGTGTTACAACCTAGGGTAAGGCTGCATCTGTGAACAGCAGTAATTAAGAGGTGGTCCCACGCTCTTCAAATGCCTTGTTAACGGATATAGTCATATCCAGGACAGTCGACATTTTGTGTTCATCTTGTCACAAAGTTTTGGCTCTTGTATCTACCGGCCGTTTTTCGAGAGCCTCCTCATTTAGTAACCAATGGGAATTTTTGGAGTGAAGTCTTTATTCAATCAACGAGGTTAAGCTGTTCAAATGTTGCAGCTACTAGACTCAAGTCGTGATGTAAGTCGCTTTTCGTCGCACGATTTTTGCAAGCTCCCCTCAGCGACCAATTTGATTATATGTTTAATTAATTCCTCACGTGCCCGACACAAATGTAATATTGTTATATCACTAATGCCAGAGAATTCAATATTGAAGGAGATGCTAAATCTGAGAGCTTTGTGCATATATATATATATATATATATATATATATATATATATATATATATATATATATATATATATACACGTACAGATTAACTTAAATGAGCAACGTTTCTCAGTTTTAGTCATTGGTAATTTTTAATGATTTCTTTTGTAAGAATAATTAAGGCGATCATATGAATACTAGAATATATAATGTTCATGAAATTTTATTAATTATAGCAAAATAAATGTTATACTTACGATGCGGGGAAAACGTGTTAAGAATTGTCAAATTGTTTAATTTCAAAGTTACTAAAACTCAGCAATATCGTTATCGAACTGCCAATCATTATTGAAAAATTTAAAAAGCTCTTCACTTACTGTATAATCGATTTAACATATATATATATATATATATATATATATATATATATATATATATATATATATATATATTCATTTTATGTCATTTTTATCATATATATATATATATATGTATATATATATATAATTTCATTTTATGTCATTTTATCATATATATATATATATATATATACATACATATATATATATATATATATATATATATATATATATATGCGTGTGTTTGTAAAATTTCATATCTGTATATATAAATTCATTGTATATCATTTTATCTTATATATATATATATATATATATATATATATATATATATATATATATATATATATATACATACATACATACATACATACATACATAAGGTGAGATTAAGGTGAGTAAAAATTGTCACTTAGCTAAGTGATGTTAACTACAGCATTTCGTATACGGACTTTTTCGTTCACCCTTCAGGGCACATCAGCAATTTACTGCTCATAATTTTTCCATTTATTTATTTTATACGCATTTATAACGTGTCAGTCTTCTTCTCTATTTTCTGTATTTGTGCCTGTGCTCGTCGGCACGCACGCGTGTCCTCGTCTGCACGGATATGCGTCATGATCATTTTGCCCTTTACTTCGTTTTTTTTTTTTTTTTTTTTTTAGTCTGTTTTGTTCCGTCACTAAACATGTTACCTATTTCATTTATTTCTTTTATTTTATTTAGGCGCATTTTAGTTTTTTTGCTAGGGATCTTGTATTTCATTTATTTACGTTTTTATATAAAGAATTCGTATTAATGATTAGGCAAGAAATACTTTAATTAATGCCCACACTAATATTTACACAGTCTATATCCCAGGTATTTAATCCTTTTACCCTATAGGTATAGATTACTTTAAAACTGTATTTTATCAAACACACACGGAAACATACACACACATACGTACACACACACACACACACATATGTATATACAGAGTGTTCATAAAGTTCGTGTGCACTTTAAAATGTTTATAACTTTATTTGTATTTGCGATAGAAATAATTTGTAAAAATAATTACAAAGAAATAAATCTATCTTTTTTAAGGTGTTATTTAAATTTTATTTAAGTATGTCGTCCATCATTAGCAATACAAAGAGTAATACGATTTTGCAGTTCACGGAAAACATTTGCCAGATGATTTACAGTAATGCCTAAAATCACATTAGTTATTTTAGCTATACTTAAAACGAGGTACATTAAACTTTCTAACATTTTTTACAGATTATTTCTGTCACAAATACAAATAAAATTATAATTTTTTCAAAGTGTACAGGAACTTTATGGACACCCTGTATATATATATATATATATATATATATATATATATATATATATATATATATATATATATATATATAATGCCATACGAAATTAGTCTGTTGGCATGTGTCAAGTTAATTGTTATAGTAATTTTTTATTTGGTCAAGCTTCAACACAAGCCTCTTTCACTAAACTGAAATAGGTATTTACCTTCTGCACTCAAACAGGACACAAACAGATACTTTCGATAGATTCTTAGCATCATTTACAAAGAATCGAATTCACTGTGAATAATCTTATGTCTTTGTTGTTGTAAAACTTTGTAAATCTCTAAAACTCGGTTTGGTTGGTACATGTCTTCCATGATTTCGCGACTAATTTGTCACCCTTTGCTCCACGATGTTATACTCAAACTAAGTGGCTTGCTCTGAAATAAATGATTCTTCTTATACTGGCACCCGACGTCAGAGCATGTTGCTTCTATGTCAGTAGAAGTTGTGTCCTTTCATCAGCAGTAAACGATTTAGGATTTTGTTTCGAAACGGTAATCTGACAAAATGGCATCTGATATGAAGAAATATTTTTTCATTCAAAATGATCAAAGAAATCTTTCAATGATATTCATTTCTGTAGGCTTATGGAGAGGGACTAAAGGGTGTGACCTAATTAAGTATCTCAATCTCTGTGACAAGTCAAAGTCTTGGCATTACTGCATATCTGTCAAACGACTAAACGAAAAGTTCTAAGAAAATACATATTTGTGTGTATCTATTGTAAATTAAGTGGTAATTACGTGGAAGGATTTCTTTCGGAGTATGTCCCGTGGAATTTATAGTAATTTGAATTTCTACTTTATACCAAATTTTTACAAGGTAATGTAATAAAAGGATAAAGGTCACCCGGGAGAATAAATTCTCTTTTGGATTTAGTATAATTTAGCGTTTCATTTCGTTAAGATTACTTTGTAGACTTGAAGCAAACTTTCCAAAACTTATTTATTGAATATAATCCTTAAATTTACTGGAATATTACTCCCGTGTAATCGTTCAGAAAATTTGTGAAAAAAATATATGAAATCTGAAAAGCATAAATCTAGAATGAATCGATTTCAGTACAGAAGTATCTCACTAAATATGCTTATATATCAAGCATTATAGGAGGAATTTTTTGCTCAATTTCGACTAAACTTTAAAAAAAAAATGAAGAGTTAAGAGAGAAACCTGAGAGGAAAATTCTGATATATTGAAGATTTCGGATAATTGTAGTCAGCTTTACTATAAAAGAAATACAATTTATAGAAACGAGAAAATTATTTGCATTTTGAAATATTAGTTGAACCTGGTTTTCGTCTGTCATAATATTTTGTATGGAAGCGATGACTGAAATATTTATATTCACACTTTGCCTGGGATCTTTTCTGCAATATCGTTAAAAAGTTACTTGAGGTTTAAAACCTATTTCAAATTCTAGGAAGATATGTAAATTTTGAGAAAAAAAAGACATTTACGGCTTTTGGCAATATGGAAAATAAACGTGTGCCAATACGATGCCCGAGGCAAGTGTAAAGACGTATTTAGCGAGTCATAAATTGAACCTTAATGTTACGAGGCATGCCAAAAAACTTAGTATGCTCGCTTTGCGTTTAGACGTATCGAGAGAATTAACCCATGTACGACCGGCATCCATTTAAAGTGATGCTTTCTTTTCATCATATTTCTAATCTCTAAAATTGGAATTTGAAAAATACACTGTAATAATTTTAAAGATTTTCATGTTTTTCAGTTTATCATATATCCATGCATTATACATTACTATTACATATGTTCTGGTGTTTCTGCTATGTGTTAGAGAGATTCTTGATAGAAATCAAATAAGAATATGCAATGTCATCGGCCCTGATCTGGCATCTCGGCTCTCGTTACATTCCCACTGCAGTAACATAGCTTTCCTTTGCCTTTTCTATAAATATTTTCATGAACTTACTTCTTTGGTATAAATGTTCTTATATTCATCCTCTCCACAGGCAAAATCTACATATGAGAACTACTCAGAACTTCATAGATACTTTGAAGTATTTTAGTGACTGTAGTAAGAATGGTAAGTAAGAATTTTTTTTTGGTTTTGGGACAAGGAATACTGTAGTATGTTTGGGTCAGTAACTGTGGCTAGCTAGGTTTAAGACACGTTTCAAGACTAACCGTCCCTTTATCAGCTATTTTGCCCTTGTACAACATTTTATACTTGCAAAATAAATATTATTTTCATCTTTGGTATCTCGAATTTATCAATTTAAGCGCGGTACTAGATTGGCGGCTAGGTCTCATCATTTTCCAGCTGAAATTGACAGATTTAACCGGAAGTTGGAACTATCTTGCGGTTTTGGTGTTTCAGTCAAATTTGATGTTTAAATTAATTTAGCTTCTTAATTCCTGTGCTTTTATTGTTCGCTCTCCATAATAATGTTTTTTTTTTTTTTTCTGATGGACGTTCGCATTCAATAAACTTTTACGTCTTAGTGCCTTTATTGAGGCGAAAAGATTAATTTATATATATATATATATATATATATATATATATATATATATATATATTCTAGACATTTAATTTTGGGTGTATATTTTGAAATAATTCGTTTAGATTCTTTTACGTTTGGTTTCATCATTTTTATTATTAAATATCACGACATTGTGATAAAGGAAGATCTGTCAAGATAGGGGGGAAATATAGTAAAAGAACCTGGACGTACAATTGCTGTGTTTAACTTTTATAGATATAATATAATGATTCAAGGGGGGTAGCTCTTAGAAGACCCTATATCAGACAACGAAAGGCAGAAGAATTCAATCATGGCGATCAGATAATTTCTGCGACATCACCCCTTACATCTGACTACCTAACTTTCTAGACTGCAACCCCGTTGATTAATATGTGAGGGGCGCGAGAGACCAACAAAACTCCTTGGAACACCAATGACGAACTGAAGGCAAGAATTATGACAGCATTCCGCAACATAAATAAAGAGACCGTCCAGAAGAGCTGCAGTAGATTTAGAAGTCGTCTAGAGGCTGTGGTTGAAGCCAATTGCGATTTTATGGAATAAATTTAGTATTTCGTATTTTAAGATATTTCTATGTAAGTTTAGTAAATATATCTTTTAAAATGAGATGCCAGTATTAGTTTTATTTATGCGTGATTTAGACTACGATTTATCCATCACAATCTGGGTATATATATATATATATATATATATATATATATATATATATATATATATATATATATATATATATATATATATATATATATATATATATGTGTGTGTGTGTGTGTGTGTGTGGTATTTTATATCAGTAGTCTTTTCGAAGTCCGAAGAGAAAGGTTTTAAAGTTGGAATTTACACACACACACACACACCCTATGTTCTTTTTCATTGGAAATATAAATAAACAAGGAATTGGGATTTACACTTCCGGTGAATGTTGCTGTTTGAAACAAAATTCCTGGTTTTATCCTTTAATCTATTGAAAAGTCAAAAGACCTACCAATATATATATGTATATATATATATGTGTGTGTGTGTGTGTGTGTGTGTGTGTGTGTGTGAGTGTGCCTGTGGGTGGGTGTGCGTTTGGGTGTGTGTAAAGTGTGGGTGTGTGTAAAGTGTGTGTGTGTGTGTGTGTGTGAGTGTGCCTGTGGGTGTGTGTGCGTTTGGGTGTGTGTAAAGTGTGGGTGTGTGTAAAGTGTGGGTGTGTGTGGGTGTGTGTGGAAAAGGGGCACATGGAATCTAAAACTGCATGGTGACTGGCAGTTTCTCGCCTAAAGCGATCATCAGATTAACTTACATTAATCGTTAATTTAAAAATTATCTATAAATTCCTATTTAAGCTTTTTGTTGCTGCACATTCATGTAGATCGTTTTATTTGTTGTGTATATACATTTGTTAAACTTCAAAAATGTTCGTAAGTATTTATGTAAGTCAAACATATATCTACGAGCATTGTCTCCTAAAATTAAACGCCAACCATTATCTATCTTCCTCATATTAATCATTTTTATTCATTAGTACCCATTCTTAGATTCATATCACTCACCTCATAATTCCTAACATTTTAAACTCGTAATGGAGTGACTCTTAAGCTTTATACTTAGCGAGCTTTATAACAAGGAAAGATACAATGATTTGTTAAACTAGTGAATAAATGATTCGTAAATTGTATTTTCAAAAACATTTTACTCAACATCTCCACAGAAGTATAGCGGAAATTTTTATTTTAACTTGTACAAGGAATTGCGTACGTGACTATGGCTATTTTTTCAATTGTCTGGCGCCATTTTGTTAAAACTCGACTTAAGCCGAAAATGTTCGAATCAAACAAACTACATCTCTGTTGGGAATACGAACGGAATTGGTTTTTCTTTGATAATCACTAGTAAATGAGGTCTGGTTTCCAAGTGGTTGTTTTTGTCGTTTTTAGCTGTCCGTCCAGGACAACATTATTTGTGTCTGTATGTAGTCAGAAAGAAAAACATTTCATAACCATTGCGGCAACCTTGTTCAGATCTAGACTTTCATGTGCTAATGGCAAAATGTTCAGGTGAGCTCCACTCCTTAGTTCTAAAATTTCAGATATTTTAGGGATTGAATTTTACATTCTACGTCCATGGAAACGAATTAACTGCATTTCTTACTCATCTGAAAACTAAGGAGAAAGTCCCGCTTAGGCCTCCTTTCCAAGAACTGCTATATTTTAGAAAAGTTTCCCGCGTTGGTTCTTCTATGAATAATTATCTTCTTCAGATTAAAGTCCAGTCGTTATTCTCCTCATTAACTTCATGATCATCGCTTTCAGCCACTTTTTTTTAATTCATAGCACAAGTATTCATCCTAATCATTTTAAAAGAAGCCCTCAAAATTAAGTCGTTCTTGGAGACATTATGGGTAGTTTCGTTCAACACCACATGCGGCTGGAAAATCAAAATATTAACCAAAGATCTCGAGCCACATTCTAGATTAACGTCATCAGACCGAGACTTTCATATGCATGTCAAGCATGGCTCCTAACTTGATCTGTCAGTTGTATACACCCGCTTTTTCAGATCAACGATTTAAAATGGTTTTCAATGACTGAACTTTATAGCTGTTAGAAAGGATCATACTTCTTTGAACCTCGTTGTTTGACGATACAGAATCACAAACAACGGACTTTATAAAATAACAAAACATAAATCACCTGAGGAATTTCATCTTTAGTAATAACTAAAATGGATTGCACTTATAAAACAGAAAATGATAAGATATTAACGTTTCACACAACGTCAAACAAAGCGTTAAAACCATCATGAGTACTGAAAAGAGAGATAACAGCTACTGGATAAACATATCTTCCTGAAAAAATTGTTATCAGGGAAAGATTAGATTAATTTCAGACAACCGGCTATTCGCTCAATGAATATTGATTGTTCCCGGCTAATATTACCCTCATTATTATCAGGATTTACGGCCAAAGTTAGAGATGATGTTAGATCACTTGACAGAAGTCAAACTTTTTTAGAAATGTTTTCAATCTAGATTTGCTGTCTTAGACTGGGTTCCCTAAAAAGAGGAAGGTGTCATATCTACCTTGATACTGAGAATAAAAGATAGTGTCATGATTTTTCCAAAGATATTAGTACGAATTGAAGTTTCGGCTGGAATTGGTACTCAACGAACCGATTTTATTTTCGTGTCGGTAACAATAAGATCAACTCTATCAAAACAGTTATCGTGCATCATTTACTTCATAAAACTAACATTAACCGCGAAAATACTTTCTTTTAAATCCATGTCAAACTAAGCGATAAAAAGCCACTAAAACATGAAGATCCCTACTAATGAACGAAACAAAGGTATCAACAAAAGGAGACAGAAGATGACGATTGATTTGCATTTAAATTTTTAAAGCAGAAGTTGACATGAAATTAGGAAGCCGTTTAACAAAAGCGAGAAGTGCGAGAGGAGTTATTAGCATAGAACTTCCAATTTTCAAAACTGCTTTAGTATTGTGCTTAAATTTGTGAATTACAGGTAGAAAAGAGGATGGCTCAGTAGAACAATTATCATTGAAATATTTCTAGAAAACACAGAAGGAAACTACGTTATAGCTGTGAGAAAAGGGTTTGGTACGTTTCGGCGTAGCTCATTTGGCGTTGCTGATTCGGCGTCAGAAAAATAATTGGACTATTCGGCACAGCCGTTTAGGCGTCAGACTGTTTAGGCGTCACTATCTTTGACCGAAGGCACCACTCACACACAAAAAAAGGATAAAAGCATTGAAAACATCCAACATTCAATATGAATTTTTATTCATTTACGGAATTAAGGATTCTGTTAAAACATTAATGGAATATTGTAAATTAAAAACTTAAATTAAAAAATATTGTACGCTCGGATTAATGCTCGATGAGTCAAAAATAAAAAAAAGTCATTCATCGTGTATCACTTTGTTTCTTTCACGTTTTCATAAAATATTTGCTTCCATTTGGAATAAAAGGGCTTTGACGACTGAAAAATATGAAGCTGCAATGAAGGAAATATAATATTAAAATACCTCCAACTAATATTTTTCTTAAATTTAAAAATGCCTCCAACTACTCCTTTTCTTAAATATGCCTCCAAGTACTCTTTATCTTAAATTGGACTATTTGAGCATATAAGGACGAAATACTGATTTGACTACTAACCGATATATATATATATGTATTAGGTTGGTGCAAAAATAATGACGCAATAATGTCGTTTTTTGACGTTTAAAAAAACGACATTATTACGTCATTATTTTTGCACCAACCTAATATATATATATATATATATATATATATATATATATATATATATATATATAGAGAGAGAGAGAGAGAGAGAGAGAGAGGGAGAGGGATGGAGGAGGGAGAGAGAGAGAGGGCAAATTTGACTATAATGACGAAGTAGTAATCTGACGCTTAATCGTCCCTCTAGCGAAAAATTATTGTCGAATTGGCCACGCCGAATTGGCCACGCCGAATTGGCCACGCCGAATTGGCCACGACCGATCAGCGACACCAAATGGATGATCATATTTGCGTGAGAAAGCCACTGATGCCGAGATGCCTGGTCTGGACTAATAAAATTGCTGATTTTTCTTTGTATTTTGTCAAGCATCTCTACATATATAGCAGAAGAACCACGCATTATTCGAGAAAAGGATGCTTGCAATTTAGGACAATTAAGGTTTGGAATTCTGAAATCTCTCAGTATTGATGGATGGCAATATTTGTTCCTACTTTCATAGTCTTGTCGCATCATACACATTTGTTTTTTTTTCACTAGGTTAAATTAATATCAGAATACTAATGAATTTAACCAAACTTAGTTCATAAAATATTCATTAACTTTGGTTAGGTAATTCGATGTTAGTTTATTTGAAAACTTTCACTGTTGCGTATATATTTACATTAATTATTCGTTGTCGATGAACTTTTGCTCCGGCTTTTGCCAGTTCATTTTAATATTATAAATTATATAAAAATATTGTACAGCCATTTAAATCGTTCCTTCGATCTGGTAACCTCTTTTCAAAATGTGTTCATCGTAATATCTGGGAATATTCTATTAAATGGAATTATTACGTTTCCATTAGAAGACTTGTACTTCGTTATTAACCTTTGTTACTTTCCCGTCAAACATAGAAATAGAAAAAAACATTTAACAATTATTGTCCGTAGTTGACAGTTTTTTTACTAAAACAACTTTCAGGCTCGTCAAGCAGAGAGTGATTTAATGACTTATTGTAGTGATGGTAAAATAGTTTAGTATAAATTTCAATCTATCACTTTTAAAATGTATTAGTGAATTCATAAAAAAACAAATATTTACAAAGAGTGCATTCATAGTATTTAAATATTTTCTTCGAAAAAATCCTTTTAAAGTATTCTTTTGTTTTTCTTTGTGTTTTTTCTTCTCTCGTAGTGGGCGATTATAGCTCTGTACTGCTTCCTGTCCTTGTTAGCTCTAATCAATATTTATCTCCTTATCAACTCTCGCTGTTTATATTCTGTCATTCATTTACATAAACGATTATGTTAGCATTGTTCGAAAATAACTGCTCGAAAACTATTATTAGAAAACAGTTATTCAAAAATGTATTCGAATTCTAAATTGTTTGAATGAAAATTAATCGAAAGGACAATTATGCTAAATGATAATTATTCGAAATGCAAAATTATTTATTGCAATAAAAATGTAAAAATTAAAAGAGGAAATACACAAATGATAAGTATTCGAAATTCAAATAATTTAGTAAGATAAAATCCTTATAACCTTAAATTATCTGATACTGCACGCAAATAGTCAACTAGTGAAGAGTACTCGTTAGAGGATGCCACTAATTATTAGGTTGGTGCAAAATATGACGTAATAACGTCGTTTTTTGACGTAATTTTAACGTCAAAAACATTATTACGTCATTATTTTTGCACAACCTAATATTTAAGTTTTCCATTTACGTCAGCATTGCCTTTCTCAAAGGAAGTCCACATAGGTAATAGTTATTTCGAATAATTATCATTTAATATAATTATCGGTTCGATTAATTTTCATTCAAATAATTTACAAGTCGAATAAATGCTTTCAAATAATTGTTTTCGAACAATTATTTTCGAAGAATTTTTTTCGATAAGACATAAATTCTTCTGCCTTTCTAGTTTTCAGTATATTCTGCGAGGGTGAAATTATCAAATCCCCCTTTCCTTATTAGGTCGCCTATATATTTCAACTGTATCTTTCAAATTATAATTATATTCGATTTCTTATCAACCATGTCTGTTGCTGTGGGGTGTGGGGAGCTAAAGTATGCAGTGTGAAGCCGTTTGGCACAGATTGACCTTAAACTCAGTCGCGAATGCACTCTAAGTTAAGATGTTCTTGTCCACTTCAATTAGTTATAGAAGTGCTTGGAAGGAAAGTGTGTAGAGTGTGATCATCTCACCCCACCCTAAATGTTCCATCAGCGACCATGACTTGTACAGCAGTTTTTGGCCAGGGACAACATTCCCCATATCTGTCAACCACCATATTATACATGGAGTACTGTCAAAAAATGCAATGCAGATGAGATCTGATTAAAAAGTATGAGGATTATTGATTTGCTAACAGATCTAAAGTATGCAGAGGGAAGCCACTTGGCACAAATTAACCTTGAACTCTCTTGCAAATAAACACTAAATTATAACATTCTTGTTCACTTCCATTGTTTATAGCAGTCCTTGGAAGGAAAGTTTGTAGAGTGTGATCGTCTCACCACACCATAGAAGTTCCATCAGCGACCATGGTTTGTGCTGTAGTTTTCAGTCAACCACCTCCTTTTCACGCTTCCGACAACCACTACGTTTCTGGATGGTGACCCTTGAAACATTTCCATCATCTCAAAAAAAAAAAAAATCCCAGTTTAAAGAAGGAAATTAAAGAGAATCAGTCAAGCAGCTGCTCAGTATTCCAAAAAGGATTCCAGCAATGCTTCCATCAATGGAAATGGCGCTGGATAAAGTAAGTTATTTCAGAAAGGTACTACTTTTCAGGAGATTACATGTTGAATTGATGTTTTGTAGTTTTATTTATATAGCATCAGTCCTAATAGTTTTTGAGCAGACCTCATATTCTTTTTTCCCATTTTCCTAACAAAACGTCTTGTTGCTTTACGTTATTTTAATTTTATTTACATTTAGTAAATCAGAATATAACATCGCCATTCAGTATGTCAGTAAAAAAATCGTTAAACTATTTTAATCAAACATTTCTGGAAATCATTCAAGTAGAATATCACAATATATTCTTGAAGTTTATAATAAGAAGGTAAAGAAGACAAGCGTGTGCCAGAATGGGGTGTAAAGTTTATAAACCGATATTATGGGCTTAATAACAAAAATAATTATGTACAATTTAGCCTTGGAAACTGAAAAAATAGAGGGACTTCTCATACATATGAATTAACTAGTTTAAACAACTTATCATATGGGAACAGAAAATGTCTTTTTTTTCGGCACAAAAGCCGACCGAACATTTGCATTGCAGAGGTTATCTCAGAAGAGAAAATGTAACACAGCATAACTTTACATGTAGAAATTCATACAGATATATCTCCACTCTATAATTTGCATTTGTCACTTCCACATTAACACATGTTTCATTCTATATAACACCAGTGTCTCGTCAGGGCTTGTAAAAATTAAAGAATTTGAAAGAATCTTCCAAGAATAATCGAATAATTATCATCTAAATTTGTATGATTTAGCGATTTTGTCAAATTGCTGGGAATCATTGCGGCAACCAATCTTTAATCAACACCGGTAATTATGTCCCTTAAGCAGAATGCACAGATTAAAATCCTTTAAGACCCTTTCGAAAATTTAAAATTTATTCATAAGTAGGCGAAATAAAAATCAATAATGAAAGTTTATTTAGAAAAGAACAAATCAAATTAAAGTTGTTTCTCGCATTTGAATAATTTTACTCAGTATTCAGTTGCTTCGTTATATAAATTAAAAAAAATACATCGCATGTTAAATGGCAATATTGTGCATTAGAAGAAATCAATGTATTCTTTTATAAATATGATAACTCGAACACATCTTTAGTTGTTAATAATGTAAGTATCTGTTGTAGCATATCTACGGACGATAAGAAGTATGTCCCCTTCCTATAAATACAGTAGTAAATACTGTATGTTGGTCTGCATTTGGAGTTTTGTCTCTAGCTGTGCTGGTCAAACTCTTTGCTTCAAGGCAGAGAGAATCCGCAGACTAGGCTATGTCGAAGGGCAGAGTTTCGTCTTGAGAAACAGCTACCCGACCCCGTTTTATACGGTGTCTACGGGAAATTTGGGGCTAAGCCTGCGGGCTCGGATACCCAATATTAAATTCGGCCTTGTGCTACATCTGACTGCTTCCGGTGGTTGGTAGATATCCTGCAGTTCGACATTCATTATGGAATTCACTTGACTCACTTCTAACAATTGACTACTTCTACGCGCCGCTGGCGAATCTTATATGTGTTGTTCTTGTTCTAAGTATTATCGTTCATTACCAACCTTGGTGCGATTATTCTAATCTTAATATGGTATATTCTTAATATGGTATTATTCTAATCTTAATATGGTATATTCTTAATATGGTATTATTCTAATCTTAATAGGGTATATGTTGCAACCCTAGGTTACAACATATACCATATTAAGATCATGATACCGAGTGCGATGGCAAAGGTAGTGAAAAAATCGAGAAGAAAGGATAAAATATCAGTTGTATTGAGACTAAATGCATAGTTTTCAGAAAAATGAACAGCCTACAAGGTCAGTTACAAATTGTGAATAGCAAAATGAAACTAGTACAAAAATTTAATTTGGGAAAAAGCAAACAACAGTCTACCCCAGTGAGCGAAATAAAGGCTTAAGTTCGACATTTCAACCACCTGAAGAAGGCCGGAGCGTACAACTGCCGAAACGTTGTTAGAAATATGTCGACAAAGATGAGGACAATAGTCCGAATAATATAAATAATGTAATATTACCAGCTATACACTTTTGAGGAAAAAATATTAACAGACAGATTTTTGACAAAAAAATATATATATTACCTGAAAAAAAAGTTGTTGGCATTAAATGACCCATTGAGGTCGATATGCCGTAAAACAACGTCGACGTGATTATTTCTGTTAACTAGGGAATTACAGTAGCCATTTCACTACAAATATTTATATGTCGAGTTGCAGTTGAAGAATTCTGGTCAATATGAAACGCACTGAACAGGTCTGTCTATATTTCTGAAATGAGGTATGGAAACTATTTAAACCATTTACATTATTCGCACTGTGGTCATCATCATTGTTGTCATATTCACGACGTTTCGGTCGTTTAAGCTCTGGCCTTCCTCAGGTGATTCGAATTTCGAACCTAAATCTTTATTTTCTTCACAGACTAGATTCTTCTAGTTCCACTTGACATGCCTCTTCTCGGTGTCTCAGTTTCAGTTTCAGTTAATTCCCTTTAGTAACTCTACTCCACAACTTATTGAACTCACAACTCTTAGGGTCAGGTCACAATCAGACGAAGGCCGGAGCGTGCAACTGTCGAAATGTCATGTAGGTAGAAACAGAAATGATGATAACAGTCCAAACAATGTAAATAGTGTTAATAGTTATCAAACATGTCTATGAAATTAAGCTCTATCATCAGTAAATACAATACGGTATGTGAGATTTAATTCTCGGAATCACTCTGTGAAAGCAAATTATAATCCTCAGCTTCACAAAAGGAATACTTCGAAGATGACAGCAGACAATAGAGAAAATTTAGGCAAGCTCTGCTTTCTTAAGATAATTTCCGAAAATCAAATTGTCTAGATTCGAGGAACCATCTCTGCGGAATTTTCTTAGAAATACTTGCATTCTTTCCTATTCATATTGAGTTCTGGTATCAGTCGCACACTAAATCTTCAAATTTAACGCACCAACATTGGCATTCTGCATATATGCGTCTATTTTTCGAGATTTTGACTGCCAAATTATTGCGTCAACTTACGCATCTGCACCTAATTTCTTGAACGTTCGGTACACCCAAGAAAAAAAAAGATTTCTTCATGGCTTCTTCTAGATAAGTTATTTTAATAGGGTTACCAATTCCCTCTTACCAATTTTCACACAAAGCATGATCTAATTTCTATTCTTCAGACTCCTTTCATTCATTTTCCGTCAAGTATAAAATGAACACATACAACTTCCTCTACTGCTTAGAAAGGACTACCATATCTAATCTGAGTTTCAAGGAAACTGAAGTTGGACCGTGTCTGTACGTGTTCGAGCACAAATTTTTGCCTAGTTTATTCTTCTAACGAAATGGAATTGTTACTGTCCAAATTTGAGGATGACAGCGCTCACTAACACTCTTCATATATATGGTTAAGATGTTTGGGAACCTCGACGTGGTGTAATGGTTAGCATGATTGTCTTGCTAGTTCTGTTACGACTAGGTAGTGAGTTCGATCCTCACTGAGTGCCCCATACTTTAGGCCTTGTGCCATATATAACCCGGGCTTAGAAAATCACTATATGGTTAGTCCGTTATTTTATATCTCATCTGCAAATAGTATAAGTAATTCTAATAATTTTCTGTTTGTCTTTCAGTTACTTGTTTTCACAGATTTATACAGACTGTTTATCTACGTCAAACAAAGAAATTAAAATATATAGAAAAACGCCAATCTCTGTCGCCTCATCGAATTCCGTTTGGAAGGAATAATTAATTTATAAGAATGAGAAGTTGACGACTAACTAATGCATCATCAGTATACGCTGTAATAACACAGGGTGCCGTGCAAGCGAGAAGAAAGGACATGATAATAGTAAGAAAACCGGCGGTGTGATCATTACCAAAAGCAACAGCCCGAAGTGGTGACATCAAAATACAGAAAGCACAGAAAGTTAATAATCTGTTAAGTTTTCTAACAGGTGGCCGAAAATGTGACTAGGAAACCTAAGGCCTATAGGGAAAGATGCGTTTCAAAAAGGAAGCAAATTATTAAGAAACAAGAAAACTAAATTGAACACTGATAGCTAAATCTTTATATAATATCAGTCAGCTTGTATGACAGTAAATGCTAGACAATATCTTCACAGTTGAAGACGAAACTTGAGGCAGCAGAGATGTGCCTCTCTATAGGGATGCTGAGACCACCTTATACGGAATATTAAAGCAACGTGGCCGTTTTTAATGAAAATGGAAAAAGAAAGGATACTTGTGTTTCGGATGAGAAACAGTTGAAATTTCGAGGGCGCAAGATGAGGAAAGCGTTCTTGGGGAATTTAAGAACGAGAAGATATTGATGTCTTAGAGAAAAAAAAGGTAGTGTATCATGCCAAAGATATGTATTCTCGGATCGGGAACCAATGCATGTTTATTCTGTCGCCACATTACCGATGAGTCCTTTTGCGGGAGTAGAATCCAATTCAGAGACGCAAGCCCTATTGCAGATGCTGTATTGTTAAAGTAGGTTCCGAGTGTTTCTGTTGGTCTTCCTCTTGGCAAGTGTCTCAATGAGGAGACTGGGATACCTGCTCTCAAAGACATAGACATCTTTGCAAGTTCCGCTCCATGTTGTTCGGCCTTGGATAGTTCTTTCCCAACTACCAAAGCCAGTGACACATCTCTTGTGATTGTATTTTAACAATGTTCTTGTGCTTCAGTTTCGATTGCCATGCTCTAATTCACTGTAGATGATTCATTTAGAAATTCTTGAGTCTTCCATCCGATATACTTACCGCACCCAACGAAACTATCTTGATTATCTGGCTGCCTATGCTGGGTACATCGTTCTAAAACCTCGACTTTATCCTGCCATTTAATTCTGCAGATGGATCGCAGGCAGCGTTACTGAAACTGCTCGAAAAACTTAATATGTCGACGATAGAATTGTCCATGTTTCGCAATGATACAAACTCGTGATGAGAACCCCAGTCTTGTATACATTGATTTTGGTTCTCAGTCTCACACCATGTTCATTCCATAGCCTACGTCTAAATATTGGAAAGGAACTGCTTGTTCTCGCACTCTGTTCTGTGACCTCGTCATCTAGAGTTTGACAATATACTTCCTAGATAATAGAAATTTTCTACTGACTTTAGAGGAATAGCGTTGATATAGACAAGGCGATTGGTGTAGCTCTACAAAAGATATAGTAAATTCCAAATTATCCGACCTCAAATATTTCATTCCATTTCTTCGTTACATACAAGACCCATTCATGTTATTCCAAGCATGATTCTTGAGAAGGGCATTTCTCCTTCTTCTAGTTTTCTCTTCAGCATCGAGGAAATTGTCCAGCATTCTCTGGATACAAGAGGATTAATATTAGAAGCGTAAGTAAAAAAATTACCCGTACTTTCGACATAACATATCTTTAGGTTTTTCACATTACTTTCTGCTGATGGATGTTTATAGTTCGTACTATTGTGGTCACTTGATCGAAGTTTGAGCTTTGTAGCGACAGTTTTCTGGCTGCTGTTACAGTGTAAACATGGCTGTTTCGCTAGCAGTGTGCGTCAAGAAACGACAGAGAGCAGTGATCCTAATCTGCAGAGAACATGCTTCTTCATCGATGATAACTAACCTGTTCGCCATATGCGTCTCTCGAGGTTGCTGAATTTTCTAAGCAGTGGTGGAGATTGACGGGCATCCTGCTACTTCCTCGTCCCCTACGATTTCTCCAGCCAATTTTAAACTTCTAGATCCACTCATACACATTTCTACATGTTAGTGCATCTTGTGGTGTCAAGGAACACTTGTTTGTCACTTTCGTAATGCTCGTTGTAGTAGAGACTTTGTAATCGCAGATACAACTATAGTAACGCCGTTGAACAATACTAGTGTCAGACACCTTCGAATATCAATCGCACTAATAGTACGTGATCGGAATAGAGAAATATTATAGTGAATAGAGTAGAGAATAGAGGTCTGAATAGTAATAGAGGGTAGACTAGAAAAGTAGATCAGTTAGACGTACGCAACTTGCTATTTATGTGTTTCTCTATGGTCACGTAGTCTGATTAATTTAATAATGGGATCGCCTGTGTTTGCTCACTGGCGATCTATGTTCAAACTCAAGTGTCAGCAGCGACACTTTATTTTTATATAATAGTGCGCTTTCATAGCATTGTGTTAACATACTTCCTTTAATTTCAGACAGTGATACACATTCCCACCAGAGAAATCGGACCACTGCACTTTGTACATCCTTGCAGTGCAAGGCTTGCGGAGAATCGTGTTTACACTGTAACAACAGCAAATAAATAAATAAATAAATAAAAATAAAAAATGGCGCCATGAAGCTAAATATCGATCACGTGATCACAATAGAACCAAGTGTAATGAACGCTTTAGCAGAAAGCAGTGTGCCTGTGTGATGTTATGTCGAAAGTTTTTAGGAAAATTGTATTTTTAAAACATTACGATTACTTAAGGAATATTTCACAGTCTCATCCCCTTTTTAATCAGACTTGTATATCATAATTAGTGATTTTGCTTCTCACTGGCTTTTTCATAAGGATAATCTTATATTAAAAGTGCGTTACACTTAAATAACAACAAAACGTGAGAGTTCAAAAATTGGAAGTAAAAAAATCTAACGAAGAAAAGTTGATTTCTCTCTTGGGGTTATGTCTGCTTTCTCCTCGGTAAGCGAAGAAAATCACCTGAGTAAAGTTTGCTGACATTTCCACTTAGTTAATAATCGGAAGTTTAAAAGTAAAGAACTTGATAACGGATAGTTTTTCCTTTGAGAATTTCAGGCCGCCTCAGTAAATAGACAAAGAAAACGTGACTTCAAATTGAGGAAAAAAATAGAGACAAATTATTTATTTTGTCATTTAAATCAGTCATATTCATGATAAAACTCTTTGAAAATAAATACAAAGAAAACATAGAAACTTTCTGTTTACAAATATAATATATATATTATATATTTGGAATGCATTCTAAGATTTATCCGAGAGCGCCTATGAGAACAAGGTAAACAAAATGGATACTTCTGGCTTGGAAAAAATAAGTTATATATTTATTTATATAATTTATAGTTTCTCACATTAACATTGATATATGTTGTACAAATGTATTAAGCAGATGACACTGTTGACATAAAATAAAAACTACAGGACCTCCTACAGAAGGTAGTAAAAGAAAGCACGAAGAAAGGACTAACTATCAATTAAATGTATCATTGTCAGAAAATGAATACCACATTATGCAAATTATCAAATTTAAGCAAGTAGAAAAAATTGCATATCTGTCTATATCTCTGAGATGCGGTATTATGATTACTTGCATTATTTGGACTGTTATCCTCATCTTCATGGCCATATTCACAACGTTTCGATCGTTGTACGCTCCTACCTTTCTTTCGTCTATTGGTGAAGATTGATCTAGTTCGCAGCTATTTCCCTTTAACACAACTCTCCAAGTTTTGGTTCAGCACTGCAGTGGCCTGTTACTGAACTCACAACTCTTTGGGTCTAGTCACTGGATCTAACCAACGTCTTTATCTACTGGGTCATGTGTCCTTGAGGGAAATAACTGAGGCATCCGGAAGAGGCATAGCACGTGGAACTAGAACAATCTACCCCGATGGACGAAATAAAGGGTTCGATTCGAAATTCAAATCACCTGAATAAGGCCGGACCCTACAACGACCGAAAGGTTGTGAATATAGCAATGAAGATGAGGATAACAGTCCGAATAATGTAAATAAGGGAAGTAAACATTTGCATATCATGAATCGTTTTATCAAAGAATGGAAAATAGAACATAGAAATCCTAAGGTGCATTATATAGCAAAAGATGCTTCCAAAAGTTAAACAAAGAAGTAACAAGAAGATTTCGATAGAAAGAAAGAAAAGAGTACGGAACCGTCGTGTAATATTTGGTCTCCTATATGGCAGTGAATGGTTGGCTGTTTGCTCATAGCTGAAGAGGAGGCTTGATGCAATAGAAACAATGAAAAGAATACTGAACTGCCATGTAATATTGGTTTTTCTATATGGCAGTGAACGCTGGACATTCTCCGCACAGATAAAGGAGAGACTTGAGTCTAGCTAAATGTAGTTTTACAGCTGGTTGTTAAGAATAACATGACCAGTAAATGTTGGTAACTTGGAAGATTTAATCTACCAAATAACCGTTCGTCTTCATATTAGTGGTAAACGTTAAACTAAGACAGCGAAATGAGTTGCTCTCCTAGAGGTTAGCATCAGCCATACTTGTGGAAGGCAAAACTAGTTCTCTATGCTTAGAATATAGCAGTTTGATTTTGTAGGGATTAAAATTAACAAGCTATTTCGTGTCCCAGTTAACAACTGACTGAATGCAATTTTCTAGAATAACTTCCAATTTGTTGTACCGGTTCGACATACTATAAAAACAGAAGCAATTAGAGGTGTCATCAAAATAAATTGCGTGTTAGGAAGAGGGTTATTGATGAAGATAAGAAAAAAAATTACGGACATAGATCAATGGCTCTAGAAGCACGGCTTAAGTCAAATATTCACTATAGGTTCACTATAGTGGTTGAACTTGAGAAGAAGGTCGACATGCCAAAACCTGTGAAACGCCTTCGAAATATCTATAAGCACGGCCCGACACACGTCGTTATTACCTAAATTCAGGAAAAATCGTTAACACACCGGCCGGTAACCTATTATTTATTTGAAAGAACACGTTGAAAAAGTGAGATACCTCCCCAATTCTGTTTGATCAAAAACTCTAGTAAGAAGTCAAGGGCTAAAAGGACGATACTTGTAAGGAACAGAAGCTTCATCATACAGAGAGGAACACACACACACACACACACACACACATATATATATATATATATATATATATATATAATTTTATCATATAGACAAAATCAGTTTACTCATTATAAAGATACAACATCGTTTCAGTGCATTTCAACCGCACCTCGACGGGGGAGAAATGAAAGTGTTTTTAATTTCGTTCTCATTGCATCGGATATATATTTCATTAAATATACCAATATTTAATTAATTTTTTTAATTTAAAAAAAAAAAAAATGTTTCCCGCATCCTTACGTTTTTCAATTTTATATGAGTATGGAGTACAGAAATTGTCAATAATTTTCATTGTCTTATTCGCTTTTGGTAACTTCCTTAGTCATTTTGAATGTTTTTTGTTTGTTTTTTTTTTCATTTTCCTCATGTTTTGATGTTTAAGTTGTATTCTATTTTTGAAAATGGCTAAAGAAGTGTCCGAAAGCTCTCGAGACGATAACAATTATGGAAATCTTCTGTACTCCTAATAAAAAATAATAAAATCTTCGTTGTCTTCTACATTTATTGGAAGATGTTTAAAAGAAAGGTTTCTGCCTAAATACACACGCACACACACACATATATATATGTACATATCAAATAATATCAAATAATGTATATATATATATCAAATAATATATATATATATATATATATATATATATATATTAATGCATGTTTCATTAAATAATATAGATAAGTTTTGTCTTTTTATTTTAAGCAAATTCCTATCATATCGTCTGATAAGCTTAATAATATTATCATTGAAAGACGAAAGAAAATTGATACATGTTTTTAATCCTATCTATGCTTTCGGCTTACATAAGCCATCATCAGAGATGACAAGTACATTGCAATAAATTAAACAATACACGGATGTAGCAACAATGATTGTCTGTTTCGTTTGAATGGAAGATTTCCAAGCAACTACCAACTGGAAGCAAAAATCGCATTGCGGCTCATGATATCACACATGACCACGCGAGACTCAAAACGAGAAGTGTTAAGTATGGGAAGTATACATATATATATATATATATATATATATATATATATATATATATATATATATATATATATATATATATCCATTTATTGTTGTAAAATCTTCCGGTCTGAAGAGATGGAGTTTATCTGATCCCGTGAAATAAATTATTACCAATGAATTTATAAGGACTCCGCTTTCATTATATATATATATATATATATATATATATATATATATATATATATATATATATATATATATATGTGTGTGTGTGTGTGTATGTGTATGTGTCACGAAGCACTCATTATAAGGGTTTTTAAATATTTGTTAATCTTTAGAAATCTTAAGTGCATCATTAATGTGCAGCATATTTCGTAAAAAAAATTAAAATGCTAACAATATATGTCACATTAGCAATCTAGTGACGTTTCAATGATTTCTAAAAATTTGTCAAAATAATGTACAGCACATAATTGCAAATAGCCTCATTAAAATAATCATTTTTAAAAGTAAGAAGGATGGTTGATAATTAATTAGGTTTTAAAATATATGATAATAGGATTCAAAATCAGACTTTAAAATTTCTGGAAAGCCCAAATACTTTCATTGTAAGAGTAATGCCAAAATAAAAGTATGAAGCAAACATTTTCTTTCTTATTGCGATGTGATTGATGAGTGTTGCGCATGCGTGGAAGTAGAAGAAGAAGCAAGGAAGATGGAATACGTTTAGTCAGAAAAAGATGAACACAAACGGTTTTCTTTTGTTTCTCTCTCTCTCTCTCTCTCTCTCTCTCTCTCTCTCTTCGCCGCTGCCTCGTTGTATGAATGTTATTTTTTATGTACAAAAGTTTCCAATCTCGATGCCCAGTGAAGTAAATTTTTTTCGTTCGGATATATCTCTCGTGTTTCTCGAGAAAGTAAGAGATTTTGTTTTTATTTTGCTATTTAAACAGAACTTATAGGAAAAATTCAATTTCTAACATTCCTTTTCTTAAATATGTCCTAACCAAATTTTTACCTCTCCATCAAAGTCATAGCGAAAAGAAAAATTGCTTCTTGTTCTAACTTGATTATTACAGCTTTGCATATACAATCAAATTTCTCAAGTGGCGCAGATGGGAAGAGTTCGGTATTTGGAAGCTTTTAGAAAAGTTAGTTTTTTGACGCTTCTCTGGCACGTAGTTAATTTCGTATTACGTGTGACAAATTTTGTCACCGTCACAGTCTAAATATGACTTTTAAATCGGTCTCACACAAGAAAGGTCACAATCAACATTAAGTTTCCCCTCGATTACACTGACCTCACCATGAAACGTGAAACCTTAAACTGACAGACCCTATGGGAGGTTCTACGGAAATTCGAAAATCCTATAGCCTTCACAGAATCATCAAAATCTTCGCTTTAATTCAGTTTTTTAATCGCTTCTCAAACTTTGCAAATCAAGCGTTGGATCATATATCTTTAGATATTTTAGTCTATGATAGAAAGTATGTGCATTTATAGCTCCTGACATTAAATTCAGACAGTTACTGTTTGCAACTGGTCCGATTAAGTGGAGGCATCAAAAAGAAGTCTGGTATTTGCCAGTCGACAGGGAATCGTTTTATACAAAAACAACGCCATACGTTACTTTTTTTAGCACTGACCACAAAAATTGTGAGAGATTCTCTAAGGTTTTCTAATACATTCACCTGATCTTGCGAATTCGTATTACCACGTATATTGATATTGCAAAATTATTTTAATGGGAGAATTCGCAGGAAATATGCAAAATACAGCGAGGCCAGTTCATCATCGAGGTAGCTGATAATTTTTGGAATCATGAAACTGCTTTAATGATGCCGAAGCGCAATGGAACAAAATGGCGTTTAAATCTATTTAAATAAAACTGCATAGAAATATGTAAATATTGCGTTTCATATTCACTTAAGAACGCTACGAATTTTGGTTTCTGTTAATATACGAGGTACACTCAATAATTACACGACTTTATTTTTTCCTCACAAACTAATGGTGCGTGGACAAAATCATTTGGTGGACGCTGACGCCAATCACGCTGCGCATGCGGTACGCCCGCTAATAAATACACCACATGTTCGACAGGCTACCTACTCTCCCTATTTGGCACCGTGCGATATCTGGCTCTTCAGCAATAGGAAAACCAGGCGATTACCATATGGAGTTCATTCTGTTACTCTGCCAGTACTTTGGTGAGGATTTTTTCTGACACTGCTCGCATGCACAAATCTTCTTTTGAAATGAAATCCACTGATCCTGTCTTAATTCCACTTCGGAATATGGATGACCTGCCTGGATGGGATTCGCTCCTCAGTAAGGGCCGGCCATTTTTGAAACGATTGTACTACTAATTGATCTGAGTTTTGCCCATGACATCAACACCAAAGGCCCGCTGTCACAGCCGGGAACTGACACGACCTACTTTAGGCGCAGGAAGTGTGGCGTGACTGCGCACCCAAAGGATTTAGTCCATGCGGCATTAGTTTTGGCAGGCATATTTTGAACGTCTGTCCTATCTAAGAACATTATCATTAGCACACGTTTTAATTATAATATCAATCATTAAACGGAAAATGCAGATTATTCATTTCAATATTTTGAGTTGTTAGCTGGAAAATTATCTTATGTTAGAGAGGGTGTGGTTTGCGCACCGTAATTCGGAGATCTATACAAATTGATTTTTTCTACGTCTGTGAAAATTGAACAGAATGATCAGTTGGTTCACCGGTCCTGTTCCCCCCAATGTCGCATGAAATTTCACACAAATATTGAAGTCTTTCCATCAGTAAGTTTAATTTTCTGTTGTTTATTTCATTGTTGTGCAAAACCCATTCTGTGTGATCAGTAAGTGGTTCGCAAAAACAGACAATATTAAAAGATATCTATTTCTATAGAATCATCTTTAGACACTGAAGCAAGTTAAAATTTCATTGGGGATAGGTTTTGTCACTTTCGCTTTTAGCGAAAGGCTGCAATAATTATTGTGTGTTATTTAGACACAGTTATCCTGGGGACTGATGATTACAGCACAGATAGAAACAGACCATCTCATCTATTAGTGAGATAGCTTTTAACATCTGTTATATTCATTGTTTAAGTTAATAAAAAATACATTTTTACACATTCATTTTAGACATCTCTATATTTGTATCAGCACGAGCTATATTTCACTTGGGAAAAATATACACAGTCTATCGATAAATGTGAACTTCGTGTATTAGATAGTATTTTGTAATCATCTCACCCCAAGCAATGCAATAAAGCCACCAAGGTACACGAGGTTATTGTGTGTAGAAGAACATGAATAAAAGAGAACCATTATTAAAGAACTTAGGAAATTGAAGGAGACCAATCAAGAAGACACAACGTAACAATTGACATTGCATTTACAATTTTAAAAATCAAATACGACTGGAAAGAATTGAGCCAGAAGAGATATCCATAAGCGAGAAACGCGAGAGAGGAAACTGTTAGCATAGAACTTACGGTTGCATCGCGTTAATCTAACTGTAAATTGATTGGAACTTGTTGCCTAGTTAACACTGCACTTTAATTCATAAATTCACCTAAACAATTATAAAATTATTTATAGCAACAGAAAACTGATACGATTTTATGGCAATGGGAAAGTGACTGAAGCCGAGATGCCAGGTTGCGGATTCTTTATTTTATCAAGAATCTCTAGATTTTGATATAATGGAATCTGCCTACTCCTGAGTTTCCACTCACTGGAATATGATTGGCTGGTGTCCGCCATAAATACAGATAGACGTGTAGGTACGACAGAGTTTAAGTCCATGACAACGCCCATTGGACTCCGCCATTGGCTGTCCTATTGGTCTACACCTACTACCTGTGACTACGACGAGTACCAGTCGATTACTGCTACCATGTACTACTTGGTTATAATAATTAAAACACTTAGCTACTTTGATCAAATATATCCCTTTCCGGGACATATCAAATATATAGCAGGAGCACCGAACCATATTGGCAAACAATATTCAAGGCATGGACAAATGGTAGATTAATAAATATGTAAGACAATTTCTGGAGAAAGATATTAAGAATAAAATGCTTAAATGGCTCTCTACATTTACGAATATCGAGGCCGTTTGGTTGGAACTTACCTGCTACTAATAAACATTTGGCTTGAAGATTCCGATATGGAACAAATAAATGGAGAATCTCGCAATTTTAATGAATTGTAAATATTTTGTAGAATATATAACTTGTATTTAACAACGACATCATTTAACAGTTATTTAAAATTGCGTGTCTTTGTCGTATGTGTCACTAGTGCACCATTGCCGTATAAAAATGATGGCAAGAAGGAATGTATTATAAATTATATGTATTATGTATAATTTTCATTTAATGTGAAGTATAATTTTGTAATTTCAAATAGTTCGTTGTTAACATTAATAAGTGAACAATATAAAATTTATAAATACCTCAGGAAAAATATCCGTCTATTAGCTTCATAAATGGTACATTTTTACAATATTATATTGACTGAAAACGTTCCCAAAGCACAATATTTTTGTGCAAACTTTGGAAGGTCTGAGAAATTTTTAACAGACCGTAGAATCAATCTGTAATTTCATAGTCTTCTTATTTCTCGTCCTACTAAGAGAACCATATGAGCATATAAATTTTTTGTCTTATTTTTTTCTCAAGCTATTTCTAAATACCACAACATTATTACTAGCTATTACTAATTTCCGTAACATAAAATCTGCATTAAAATTATTACATTCCGATAATCTATTGGCAATTTCCGCACGGGTTGTGTGTTGTGCATATGTTATAGTTTCTTTGTGTGGGTCACGTATAAATATGTTTACATAATTTATGTATGTCTTAGCGGTAAAAAAAGCATGTTTGTTATTCCTTTTTTTTCAGCTACATCCTTGAAAAAAGATGTTATTATATCATGGGTATAATAATTCTTATAATAGGGAAGGGATGCAAACAGAGGATATTCCTTTCTCGCATAGAACTTCTATTAACTGGTGACATCGGCGAGATATCTCCCCATCACTTTAAAAGAAAGGTTCTCTGTTTTACTTTTCATTATTATTTTAATATTTTACTTCTGACCCATGTCTTTGAATAAATTCGAAACCTTAACTCCAAGGATGTAAACAGCTAATATTATTTCTTTCACGTACACCTGTCATATACAGTAGTAAATAAATGATTTAAAAATAGTTTAAACCCAAGATATATTCATTGCTTTTGATAAATACGAAATTACTATCAGTATCAGAAATTTCTTCTACAAGTTTCCAAAGAGTTAAATCCCCCGAAATAACTCTTTTAGGAATTATGCTTTTATTTATAAAGCAGTAATAAAATCATTTAACAAACAGCGTATTTTTCTCCCACTTTCCGACTTTAGTCGGGGGAAGAGCAATCTGGCCTGGAGGGATTTTTTAAAAAAGTAAATGATTGATTAGACCTAAAATTATGTCAGACATAATTTCAATCAATAATAAGAACACCTGCTTTATTCTGTTTTTAAGAATTATTTTCTACTTCTTGTGAAGAACTTAACTTTTGTGAGCGAGACATTTTCTGCAAATTATTTCGGCTGCAGCTCTATTGATGCCTAAATCTCTAAACGATATTCAATTTCTATGCTTGGATATGATCCACGAAAATAAATGTTAACATTAAAACACAACTAGGACAAATAAATTCTTCGTAAAAATATCTCACCAGCAGCTTTAGGGTAAATTATCTCGTCTTTTCCTGCATACTGTTTAAAAAAATATAATATAGTTCTTCAATCCATTTTCTTCTTCTTCTTCTAATCCTTCTTCTTCTTCTTCTTCTTCTTCTTCTTCTTCTTCTTCTTCTAATCCTTCTTCTTCCCCTCTTCCTCCTCCTCCTCCTCCTTCTTCTTCTTCTTCTTCTTCTTAAACTTGTACTTCTACTCTTCTCAACCTCCTCTTTCTTCTCCTCCACTCCTCATCCTTTTTCTTTTCTTCTCATTCTTCCTATTGTTGTTGTTCTTAATCCCCCTCCTCCTACTTTTTCTTCTCTTCCTCCCTCCGACACCTTCTTCGTCTTCTTCTTCTTCTTCTTCTTCTTCTTAATCTTCTTCATCTCCTCCTCCTCCTTCTTCTTTTTCTCATTCTTCTTAAACTTTTACTTCTACTCTTCTCATCCTCCACTTTCTTCTCTTCCACTCTTCATCTTTTTTCTTTTCTTCTCATCCTTCCTATTGTTGTTGTTCTTGTTCTTCATCCCCCCTCCTTCTCTTTTTTCTTCTCCTCCTGCCCCCCACCTTCTTCTTCTTCTTCTTCTTATTCTTCCTTCTTTTACTATTCTACGAAATCCCTGATCTGCCCAACATTACACAAACTCGTTATATAGCTTACACGCTTTCCCCCTTCTGTCTTGGTTACTTTCAAAAAATCCTGTGAGTGTCAAACTCTCCAATCTTTCTTTCCTCATCATTTATCAAAAAACGTCAATTGTCTGTTTTTGATTCTAATTATAAATGTCTTTTTCGTATAAATTTTCCTTAAAACTTCCTCGTTATTCATATTCACTATGGCATTCTCATCATCCTATTATAGAACTAAATCTTTGTTGCTCAATGTTTTATCTTCGTCTGCGTGAATATTGTCCAGCAATTACTGTTCTATATGATATATACATAATACCTATGATACATAGGATTTCAGCATTGTTTTTTTTTCACAACCATCTTCGTATTTCCTATCAATCTTTGTCATTAAAACAAGATGTTGTCATGTCCTTAAACCTGCCTTTTGCATTTTGAGAATATTTAAAATAAAAATTATATGAAGGTTACTCGTTTTTGCCCGTTTTAATTATTTATATTACTTCGAGGTTTTTTTGGAAAGTTTCTGTTCACGCTATTTGATTTGTTGTCATCACCTAATCGGGGGCTGTCTTTCATTCCCCCAGAATGTGAGTGACATCATTGCTTCCTGTTTACACCGATTGATTTTCAGAGTCGCCAGATTTGAAATGCTCATTGGTTTCTGAGTGACCGTATTTCTGCTACAATCGAGCGTGGGTTGTTCAAACCTTAGACACTTGACAGAAAACAAATCGAAGCCCGGTGGTGTTAAAATAAACCATCGGAATAAAAAGCGTTCTCTAAAATACTGGCAAATTATTTCTGATGGATAACGTGCCTCTGGGAGTAAGACGTCTGCTTCCTTGGATTTCGGAGATGTCAATAATGTGTCAGCCGAGGGGGAACACACTTCGTAAACATTAGATGACTCAGCGTTGAAACAAGTTTATACACTCAACTGATGATTGTTTAGTGAAAGAAAGCGATTCTCTGTTTTGCTAATAATAAAACCGTTGGCTGAGAAGATTTTTAGTGTTAAGGAAGAACAGATAGAAATGAGTAATACTTCTAGCTTAAAGAAAAATATATCTGATCATAATATTATATAATTAGTGTTGTCTCTATTTGGATTTATTAAACAAGCGCATATTCATTTTAACAATGGCGTGTTTTTAGAAATAAGAGGATGAAACATTAATTACAGTTGTATCTAACCACAAACGGTACTTGTATTTTTTTTTTATAAATAAGCATTAATTTGATTTTTCTTGACGTTATGTTTTTATATTACAGTCATTGTTACTCTCCAATTTCGCTTCAGCTACATATCATTCACCAGTAAAATATACACCCTTGTGCAAATTAATTGAAACAAAACGAATAATTTCGTTATTATTTACACTTTTTTCCCTATTTCTCCAATAAAACACGGCCCAGTGCACATGACCCAATGCACATGACCCAGTGCACATGACCCAGTGCTCATGTTACTACTTCGTATGTCCATTCCACGAAGTTGTTCTTTGCAGATTGATCAAAGATTCTCGATTGGAATTAAATCGGTAGAATTTCCGGACCAGTCTATAGTGCTTTGATTTGCTCGCTGGTAAGGCTTACAATTTTCGTGCGCTCCCTTGGAGTAACGTCCATCGCAGGAAATGGCGGGTGACAACAAATCGACAGTCGAGACAATAGTGTATGGGCGTGATAAAAATCTGCTGCAATCACAGATGACTCAATATTTTTCAAGGCCAAAAAAATTTCATCCTACACCCCGAAAATAGATTCATATCACTACACACCATTGCAAATGGACTAATCTGAAATAAAAATAGAAATGGATTACACCCTGCCACTGCATTGGGTCTAAAACTGACCGTATGGAGAAAGAAAGATAATTAATTATATATATATATATTATATTTTATAAACATTTACCTAAAATATCTTCTATAATGTTTCAGTATAGAATATGTTCTTTCAGTGAATATCAAGAAAGAAGAGATTACACGTTGCAAGGAAATAATGCTAGCGTTAAGGACAGGCTGAATAAAATGCGAATTATTATTTTAATCAATTCACCCCTAGTAAGGCGATAACACCACTAAGACGCAGGGTGTGTTGCTACTGAAAGTGAAGAGGGTGGAAATTAATTTTTTTAGAAAGAACTGGAAAGCTAATAAAAGTATAGACGTTAAACGGAAACGTTATAAATATAGAGGGGAAGTAGAAATTAGAAGGAATCACAAGCCCAATCCTACACAGTAAATATATACCTCTACTCTTGTTCAAAAGCCCGGGAAGGACGGTGAACCAGACGATATATATATATATATATATATATATATATATATATATATATATATATATATATATATATATATATATGTGTGTGTGTGTGTGTGTGTGCACGCAAAATAAAATATATAAAAAAAAGGATGATTAAATTTCGCTATTTTCACGGACAGTTTAATTGCCAGTCGTCGTTTAAAAGTCAGACAGTTGATAAGCCGAGGGAACTCCATTCTGCTGTTAGTTATTTTGTGAAACAAGATGAGACATTTAATTTTTATCTTATTATTCAATTTTCGAATCTGTTTTACATACATCCAAACCAAAATTGTAGATAAACTATGTAAAATTAATGTTGTTCTTCTGTTTTTTTGTTTTAGCACTTTCGACTGTCACAGACAGTATCAAGAACAGTATGGTCTCTGTATGGCAGACAAGATTTGGGTGGGGGCCTTAAGCTGACGCTGACATTGCTTTGGAAAGTTACACTTGTAATTAATTTCAAATATACAGCCATATATATATATATATATATATATATATATATATATATATATATATATATATATATATATAGAGAGAGAGAGAGAGAGAGAGAGAGAGAGATGGTTAAAAAAAAGAAAGTATGAAAAGTTTCCTGTGGCCCGTTTCATCTTCAGAACAGTGATCGTCTAACGATGTCCTAAAAGACGAAACGCCTCAAAAGAAAACGTTTCCCACTTTGTCATTAATTTTTAAGCAATAGTTTACTTTATATATAAAAATATATATCATTATATGCATATATAAATAAAAAGAAAGAACAGTAAGATATATAAATATATATAATATCGGACCTTCCATTTTTGAAACATGGTTAGAACTGTCTAGCGGAAAGACCATATTCTAAATCAATTAATATATATATATATATTACGAAATGGACAAAGTCCGACAATTTATTTATTAAAGACATTTTTATGTTTAACGTTATAGATACAAGTATTTAAGTAAATGCTCTGTTTATAATAAACAGTATTAAATAACATTTACCGGCCTGAATGTCCGAGAAATTTTCATAGAAAATATTCCTTCTTTGACAGGATTCGAACCTGCATCCTATACGGAACCGTGCCTTACCGTTAGGCTACAAAGAAGCGTTCGGTAGACAAGGTCGAATTTACTGCTTATAAACTCAATCTTCCATGAATCTCGAATATTCATAACTGCTCATGGCGTATCAAATGTAAACAAATGACGACCTTGTCTACCGAACGCTTCTTTGTAGCCTAACGGTAAGGCACGTCAGCGTAGAATGACGGTCCCGTATAGGATGCAGGTTCGAATCCTGTCAAAGAAGGAATATTTTCTATGAAAATTTCTCGGACATTCAGGCCGGTAAATGTTATTTAATACTGTTTATTATAAACAGAGCATTTACTTAAATACTTGTATCTATAACGTTAAACATAAAAATGTCTTTAATAAATATATATATATATATATATATATATTGGAATGGATTAATTCCGACAATTATTTGAATATATTTTCTGTTTTTACGTTATTTTCATATGTACAATTTATTTAAGTAAGCGCTCTCTATTTTTTTTAAATTAAACTGTATTAACTACATTTACCGGCTTAAATGCTCATGAAATTTCGAAGAAAATGTGTGCTCTGCAACATTTTTCAAAATTATTCACTCCAAAAATAAGTCTGTTTTTCTTCAAAAATAAAGAATATTAGATCTTAGACTCAAATCCTGCACCTCAGAAAATGTTATCGATTCAAGTCTCTACTGCCAACTTGTTTTACGGAATCATGTTATTTCTCGAAAGTGAGTTTAGTCCCTGTTATTAAAAAAAGTATTTAGTTCTATGGAAAGGACAAGTAATATCATAAATTCGAATTAATTAGATAGATTTAAAGACCGACTGTGACTGCAAAATTGTTCAAATCGTGTAAAAACAAAATTGCCCAATTTTTATATTAAGCTTTGAACCGATTAAATATATCTTACTGGAATTTTCCGAATATTTTTATGACACTACTGGACTCTACTTTAAACAATAAGAATGTATTTAGCTCTAAAATGAAACAATGGTCCAGCCTCTTCTTGTGACCTCGTGATCCAGTTTTCGTCTCTACTATTCCCACTTTTTTAAACTTATTCACCGTTCTTGAATGGACTTTGAAGATGGAAGCCATATTATGAATACTGATACTACTACTGAAGGCTTGAATGATTTTCCCCCTCACCATTGCTCATTTGGGAGCACAGTGTGACTGACACACGTAACACAATTAGTTTAACGAGTCTTTAGATATTAAACGTTTTGTGGTATGGCCATCTATTTCATACTGTTACCCGCTTTACCTGTTACACTCGGTATATGAGATATCCACGGGCAGAAATAGGCGATATCGATTATTCTACGGCCATAGATAAGATAACGGTTTCGTTTATATATTCCCGGAAGGTTCTTTTTTGTTCCCTTGAGGAAGCGTGCGATTATCGCTCTCCACAACTTCAATTATTCGTAGCTCTAATTTTGTTCTCTTTACTATCCCCCTAGTCATTGTTTTGCCAGCCATTTAAACAGGTCTCGTTGGGAATATTTACTTAATGTTGCTCACTGACGTCCTTACATTAAATATTTAAAATTTGTCAAAATTGTTAAATTATCCAAGACCGTTTCTGCATCATATAATTATTGTTTCTTTTTAATTCAAATCAAAATTTCGTTTTATCTTTTCATTTTCTTTAAAACTTCTTCGTTATGGCGCATGTTCCACCTCGGGTATTTTAAAAACTTTCAGCTGAATCAAACCATATTACCATTGCATCAATATATTAATATTGCCTCAATATACTAATATTGCCTCAATATACTAATCTGGACTGATATTGTATAGCAGATACCAAAAAACTACAAGCTAAAAAGAAATGCTGAAGGCCGGGGAGGTAAAACGGCCGAAATGTTTTGACCATAACGATCAAGATGGAGATATTATTCAGAATAAATACATATACAATAATTTTGAATAAATCGGTCAACCCATTTTCACGAATTGACTTTATTCCTGTTAAGGTGATGTTTATTATCATATAAAATGAATTTGACAATAATATGAGCTCCATCATAGTTTATAATTTAATAGCGAAATGAGTAAATTATTAGCATAGGTTATCGATTTGTTTAATGATAACATTTTCGTAATGTGCATCTTTCAGAACAAAGAAGCCTTCATTCACTTCCTGGAATATGAATCTGTGGGTAAAAATACAAAGACAATAGCCCCGTTCTTCTACTCAGGGAAAATAACAATTGAGCTGGAGAGAAAATAAAAAAAAAACTTATTCAGAAATGAAAAGCCTGGAGTAGATAAGTGTTTAAGATAATTAGATAGAACCACATATCTATCTATCTATCTATCTATATATGGACATTTATTTAATTCTGTCTTTCTTTTTTCTTTCTCAGACCGATTTTATTTTCTCTCTTTATCTATCTACTTACAGTCATTATCTATCTATCTATCTATCTATTAGGTTGGTGCAAAAATAATGACGTAATCATGTCGTTTTTTGACGTTAAAAATACGTTAAAAAACGACATTATTACGTCATTATTTTGCACCAACCTAATATCTATCTGTCAAAGCGTTTATTTAATTCTTTCTCAGACCCACTATGTCTATCTATTTTATACATTCTATCTCTACACTATATCACTATCTCACACCTGTTCTCAACTTTATGATATATTATTCTATCTATCACACACTGTTCCTTAATTCTATCTATCTATCTATCTCTTTCTCTCTCTCCCTCTCTCTCTCTCTCTCTCTCTATATATATATATATATATATATATATATATATATATATATGCACACTTCAGAATGGATATAACTTCAAGAGAACGGCAACAATGGCAGCTGTCGCAGAACTAAGAACTATCCTGAAAGACGAGAACATCTGTTTGAAATCAAAGATTCTCAATCCTTCTTTACGCCTTCGAAACTAAGGCATTAATAGTAGTATGAAGAATGAAGATTCCAGGCATTGGAGATGCAATTCTTCAATCCGCCCGACGTGTCTTCTCAGAAGACGCAATAAAAAAGGACACAAAAACAATAACGAGCCATCTCTGTCATGCCCTTTGACTGTCAGATTTACGTAGTTTTCCAGAAACCACAAATGCTGGTTTATAGCGGGAGAAGTGACAATATCCCAATCTAGCGCCATCTTTTAAGACTTCTGCCATCATAAAAATACGGACAATATTAGCCCTTCTGGTATAGGTTTTTATAAAAACACTCTTCCGAATCTCATATCCCCAGGAGAGCCTAGGCTACTCGAAGTTAACCAGTAAAACTACTAAGGTTACAAGACTAAATCAATAATTACAGATTCGTTAATTAATATCAGCTAGAAGATGTTGTGACATTGGAGATTGTCTCCGAACGGGTATTCTTCTAGGGAGCATGCGGGATACTCTGTTCTTCTTCACTCTAAGGTGTAATCCTTATATATCTAGCTGTCATCCGGTTATTACATACGTGCTCATCCTAAGCGCAGCTCTGGTGACCATATGTTTATACATTGGAGCTAGACAGTGATATCCAGTGAACTTGGTGGTTGGGTCATTATCAATATCAGCCTACTGATTCACCTGACGTCTCGAACGCTCTAGTGTAAATGTTATTTTGAAAATCATCTCGGGTGAGCACGCTCATCGCAAATCTAACTTCTCTTCCAATAAATGTTCCTTATTGAAATTAAATTAGTTTGGTATTCGATTTGCTATTTCCTGGCGGGAGTCGTCTGCTACATATGTATTTGACTGTATATTAAAGTGGGGAATTTGATTGATGATAATATATGCTTTATAATCATTAACACGAGACCTGACTCATTTTTTTAAAGGATGACATATTTCAAAAGGACAGTGTTGGATGCAGCCACAGGGAGTTCTCAGCCGGAGGTAGACCTTGTAATTCTGCCTGGGAACCTGCTTAACTCCTCTCCACAGTGATATTTTATATAACTGTGGGCATCACGATTCTTTCCCAGGTTAGCAAAATCGGATTCAGTTCTGAGGGCACACAATTCTTCATTCAGCAGCCGGAATGTAACCTCAAGTCGATTCCAATTGTGGCTGACCTGCTTCTGGGTTTACCTGATGGCCCGCTCTCATATCGTACACTAATTCCATTCTGGCATAATACCAAAACTGTTTCCTTTTGCAATCTAATATTTGATCTCTTGTCGTTATTAAATTTACCATGATAAGTGTAAATCAGTGTTTCTCAAACATTTTTAAGAGCACCTAGGAGCAAATGAAAATATCATATCACACTTAGCATATTTTTTAAAGGATATACAATTAAATGTTATGAAATAAAACCATAGATTTAAAACATAAACACACACAGATATGAACTTAGTTTATTTCAATATTTCTATTCAACTATTTGTGCAGTTCATTCAAAAAATAATAATTATTCATTTATTCAAATACTAACGCTGTACCATTACTGCTTCCACACACACACACACACACACACAGACACACACACACACACACACACACACATATATATATATATATATCTGTGTGTGTGTGTGTGCGTGTGCAGACCTGTAGAAAAATAAGAAAGAACACGTTAAGTAAATAATCCGGAGTTCTTTAATATTTAGTTTTTATTGTTAAAAACAGTGCTTCATACAGAAGTAGAGCTTAAATTATAATTACTTCATATATATGTGTGTGTGTGTGTGTGTGTGTGTGTGTGAGTGCGGCTAGCTAATCCCTATTGCAGACACTTGCTCAGGGGCATTTGTGTTTATTCAACACCCACAGAGCCCAACTGTGTTTTATACTACAACTATACTGAGTAGACCTTAGTTAAAGTTTCCGGGAAATGCCGTATAATCTAGCGTGATCAACAATTTGAACAAGGCCAGGATGCCTTGTGACTTTGTGCTAGCACAGCTATCGACGGCCCCCAAGTGTTCCGTCTATCCAATTTTCTTCACAAGGCTTGAGTCAAGCCGGGGTATGGTTTTTAGGTACTTTCCAAAAGTGACGCAAGCTGGGAGCAACCCCTCCAGTCCGATAACATCAGGAAGTTTCCTCCCTGGCAAATCAACCCATGGCGTGCGTCTCGTGGTCAAAACTTTCTAACCAGTTAGCCACGTGGCCATAATATATATATATATATATATATATATATATATATATATATATATATATATATATATATATATATGTTTGAAACAGTACAGAAACGTATTATGGCATAAAAAGGAAGAAATTTTATATTATAGGCCATGATAGATTTCAAATAAAAACAAAAACACACACACCAGTCTACCGGTTTCGTCCCCTCTCATCAGAACTGTTAACGGGGCACACAAATCATGAAGAGAAAAAAAAAGAAAGTCTGTCATGGATGACGTGAATTAAATGGACAGGGAGAAGATATATATATATATATATATATATAAAGAAAGAACAGTAAGATATATAATCTGGTGTTCTTATAGATATTTTTATTTTTACAAAATAGTGCTCAATGTAATTTACAGAGCATTAATATTATAAATTAATTGACTTAAAATATGTTTTTTTCGCTACACAGTTCAAACTATGTTTAAAAAATGGAAGCTAAAAGCCCCGAATTTAATTTTGTAATTAAATTAAAGACATTAGTAAAAAATGGAACTAATGTCTTTAATTTAATTACAAAATTAAATTTGGGGCTTTTAGCTTCCATTTTTGAAACATAGTTAGAACTGTGTAGCGAAAAAAAACATATTTTAATCAATTAATTTATAATATCTATCTATCTATCTATATATATATATATATATATATATATATATATATATATATATATATATATATATATACGGTGATAATATTTCGCGAAGCACTTAAGAGCATCGTGTGGTTGTGGAAAATATCTGGTTTAAATATTTAACTGTTTTTCTTAATAAATTTGAAACTAGCATTAATCTATTTTCTAAGCCGGCGACTTATAACCATTTACCTTTTCTCTTTGTGATAGGGATGTAATATTTTTTGATTGGTCTTGGTACGCGTTCGGCTACACAAACATAAGAATGGTAAAAGTAAAGATTTCACACTTCGTTGCTGGAATAATGCCGTAATACTCATGCCAGTCCTACCATTAACCTCTGCCTGCGCTAACATAAGCTTAGTAAATGTGAATATATGACATTTCCTTTTAGGAAATTGACGTATTAATTTTCCGCATGCTCCCATTAGGCCTCAGGCTACACAAATCGAAGCAGTTAACGTGTAAGGATTTGACCCTTTTCATTCGGACATTTCACGTAACTACCGTTACATTTACCTACTTACTTAGGCTTCAGTAAGCTAAGCATCGTAAGGATTAATATTGCACCATCATATTTTGGAATGGTGACGTGAAAATCTTGCGAAGCATTTCCTTTGATTGATTGCGCCTTCGGGTGTAACCAACAAATAATATTAAATGTAAATCAGTGATATTTTTTGGTAATAATAAAATGACTCCTTTGCGAATCCTTTCAATAAATTAAGTGCTGGAATAAGTTAATAATTTTAAGTGTAAATACAGGTTGTCCTGAAAAATTTCACATCATTTCTCAGGCCAATAATTTTGGCAATTCTTGTTGAAATAACTTCAAATTTTCAGAGAATGCAAAGAAACAGATCAAGATTTTATATTCGATGTTTTATTTTTGCTCTCTTTTCAGATTGAGCCATGCCGTTCACTCCCTTCTAGAAGTCAATTTGCGTCTTGGAATATACTAGCACACAGTCACCGAAGACTGTACAGCGTGCCTTCAATGCAAAACTATATGTAAATATGTGAAGAGATTAGTCTATGCCCTCATCTTCCTGCGTCATTTGGCATATTAGTTGATCTTCGAAAGGGTTATTCTCGTGTGTCCAATGTGTAAACCAGTCAGTATTACATCTTGATTTCAAAATTTTTTGAAAGCCGGCTTCCATTCTCCTAAAATGGGTTTAGAAGTCGGAATATGCTACCAGTTTAATTCATTACGGCGATCAATCAAAAAATATGATAAAAAGCGAAAATATCAATGAATCCGTCTTTTATGTGCCGTGTCTGTTCAGGACGTTGGCGATCATGGCTCTTCACAATTGTAGCTCTTAATAAATCTTGACTTTTTTTTTCTCACCTAAACTTGCTACGTCACGCATTTACACAACCTCCTTAGGTAGGTTATGCATAGTTTCCTCTGCTACTGATGCCTTCAATCTGTCTTCTGAGTATCAAAATTTCCAAGCCCTCATTTCTCATTCTGTGCTCTGGGAATTTGAACAGTCTCTTCCTGTATAAGCGACATTTTGTTTTCATCGTTACTCACATGTTCCGTCCATGGTATTCTCAGCATCCTTCTGTAGAACCACATTTCTGTTGCTTCGAGTCTCTTTTTCATCCTTGAGGTTATCCAGCATTCGCTTCCATAGAAAAGAACTAATATTGCATAACCTTTCAGTAGCATTTTATTTTTGTTTCTAACATTTTTTTCTCTTTCATAATACTTTGATTAGCTTTTGGAATGCATTTTGACTACCCAAACGCGTCTTCAGATTTAAGGGTCGCATTTACCATCTTCTATTAAACTATTCTCATTTATTAAAATTCTTGTACCTGTAATTTCCATGTTAGGTACGTCCTCTTGCTGACAAACATGCATTCCGTCTTCTTGCAATTGAGGTTTAGTCTTTTATTCACGCTTTCTTTCACTATATTCTGTAGGAGTTCTTGTAGTTTCATTTCTCTGCCTGCTTTCAACACCGAATAAGACGTTTTAAAAATATTGTTAATATTTCACTAGTTCCCACATCTGCATTCAATTTTCTATTTATCGCAGTGACTCTGACTATTCACAATGATATATGTTTAACTACTGACAATGATATATCTTATAACAATATAAATAGTCTTTGCTTAACAAAGAATAGAAGTTAAGTTCATGAGACTAGCAGCTATCAAAAAGTTTTTGGAAAACAAAATACCTATTGGTATTTTGTGAAAGATCGGAGACTATCAGAAATATATTTATAAGATGAGATTATGGTGTTATTTATTTTAGTTCGTGGAGACTCAACAAGATTGCAGTATTCGTGTCTTGCCAACAGCTTATACTAGGGTGAGCCAAATAGTTCCTGTCTATAAACATTCTCTTTAAAAAATAAAGTGAAAGTTCATTTTATCCAGTAATATATTCACATTTTATTATGTTATCATTTATCCAGTTATATATTCACATTTATTATGTTATCATTTATCTAGTTATATATTCACATTTATTATGTTATCATTTATCTAGTTATATATTCACATTTATTATGTTATCATTTATCTAGTTATATATTCACATTTATTATGTGATCATTTATCCAGTTATATATTCACATTTATTATATTAATATTTATCCAGTTATATATTCACATTTATTATGTTATCATTTATCCAGTTATATATTCACATTTATTATGTTATCATTTATCTAGTTATATATTCACATTTATTATGTTATCATTTATCTAGTTATATATTCACATTTATTATGTTATCATTTATCTAGTTATATATTCACATTTATTATGTGATCATTTATCCAGTTATATATTCACATTTATTATATTAATATTTATCCAGTTATATATTCACATTTATTATGTGATCATTTATCCAGTTATATATTCACATTTATTATATTAATATTTATCCAGTTATATATTCATCTTTATTATGTTATCATTTATCCAGTTATATATTCACATTTATTATGTGATCATTTATCCAGTTATATATTCACATTTATTATGTTATCATTTATCCAGTTATATATTCACATTTATTATGTTATCATTTATCCAGTTATATATTCACATTTATTATGTTGTCATGTATCCAGTTATATATTCACATTTATTATGTTGTCATGTATCCAGTTATATATTCACATTTATTATGTTGTCATGTATCCAGTTATATATTCACATTTATTATGCTGCCATTTAGTCAGTTATATATTCAATATTATTATGTTGTCCTTTATCCAATTATATATTCAATATTATTATATTGGCATTTATCCAGTTATATATTCGGCTTTATTATGTTTTCATTTATCAGGGAACTCTTCAATATATTTCGAGAAAGAATTCCTTAGGTTTTGCCATGAAGAATTTTTCACCTATCTCTAGAATCTAGTTTTCATTAGAGAAAAGTTTCCACCGCAAAGTGTTTTGCACTGAATTAGAGAGATGGTTTCGTACCTTTCCAAAAGGTATTTGCGCGTCAGTGAATGTAACGCTGTCGATTGGAATTCGAACCCTGCTCTCTAATTAATCATTTGCAATCGCTTTCTCTGACAGCTTCTGAAAAAACAATATGAGAGCGATGCTAAACCAAATTAAATAATATTTGACAATTTTTCCTCAGAGTAAGTTAAATACTTTTACATCTGAGAATTTCTAGTTTCATTTAAAACCAGGGAAATAAATACTTTTACATCTGAGACTTTCTAGTTTCATTTAAAACCAGGGAAATAAATACTTTTACATCTGAGACTTTCTAGTTTCATTTAAAACCAGGGAAATAAATACTTTTACATCTGAGACTTTCTAGTTTCATTTAAAACCAGGGAAATAAATACTTTTACATCTGAGACTTTCTAGTTTCATTTAAAACCAGGGAAATAAATACTTTTACATCTGAGACTTTCTAGTTTCATTTAAAACCAGAGAAATAAGTACTTTTACATCTGAGACTTTCTAGTTTCATTTAAAACCAGAGAAATAAATACTTTTACATCTGAGACTTTCTAGTTTCATTTAAAACCAGGGAAATAAATACTTTTACATCTGAGACTTTCTAGTTTCATTTAAAACCAGAGAAATAAATACTTTTACATCTGAGACTTTCTAGTTTCATTTAAAACCAGAGAAATAAATACTTTTACATCTGAGACTTTCTAGTTTCATTTAAAACCAGAGAAATAAAAATGAAAGAAATATTAATGAACATTAAATACTAGTTGATAATGCTTCATCGGAAAAATTGAACTAAAATTACCTTCAATGCTACTAGAGTGTAATGAAATGCAATGAAGAAGAAATATTCAAAAATGCCTTAACTGATGATAAACAATACGTGTAACTAGATTTTTTCAGGTAATGTATACACGTCACGAAATGATAGGTGTTGCCTAACGTTCTTGTGTTGAGTTAAGGCGTTTTATTTCATTCAATATTTCTTCATTTATTTTCATCGTTCTGTTATGATTTTATAGATTAGCTCGATCTTCCGAGCTCATACTTTTACGTTATCTTATTTAATTTCTAAATTTATTACATACATTGTTTTTACAGTGTAACCCGGATATAAGAGAAACCCGGATATAAGATATTTATTTCCCGGCCCGGTGACTCTCTTATATCAAGGTTACGTCGTACAGTATAACCCGGATATAAGAGACTTATTTCCCGGGTACCGATGACTCTCTTATATTCGGGTTATACTGTACAGTATAACCCGGATATAAGAGACCCTGATATAAGAGAAACCCTGGTGTAAGAGAGATTTTCTCTGGTCCCGAATTAGAGCCATACTTACCTAAATAATATATACCAAACCCGGATAAAAGAGAAACCCTGATATAAGAGATTCATTCTCCGGTCCAGACGATCTCTTATATCCGGGTTATACTGTACAGTGTAACCCGGATATAAAAGACCATGATATAAGAGAAACCCTGGTGTAAGAGAGATTTTCTCTGGTCCCAAATTAGAGCCATACATACTCGCCTAAACAAAATATACAAAACCCGGATATAAGAGAAAACCGTATATAAGAGACTTCTTCTCCGACCAGACAACTCTCTTATATCCGGGTTATACTGTAAAGTGTAACCCGGATATAAGATATATTTGATCTGGTCGCAAATTAGAACCATACTTACCTAAACAAAATAGACCAAACCCGGATATAAGAGAAACCCGGATATAAGATACTTCTTCTCCGGGTTCGACAACTCTTTTATATCCGGGTTACACTGTAATACATTACTGTTTTTTTCTTTTAAATGATTTCTCTTTCTCTCACTTTTCTAGTTTTTTATTAGTTTTCTTTTTCTTATTGTTTCTCCTATTTTTTGGTTTTCCTTTACTTTGCCTTCGTCATTTCTCCGCTCACATGACCGCCCTATTATTTCATCCACTCTTTATATATTTCTTTCTTTTATTCTTTTACTTTCTCTTTTCTGTCTTCTGTTTTTTTATTCTTACTTTCCTTCATTGATATTTTCCGCTTTCTCCACATTTTTCTCATTTTTTCACAATTAGTTCTTTCCACCTTTCTCTTCATTTTTTTTGTATTATACGGATACGCTTTTCCCCCTCTCCCTTTCTATTCTCATTTTTCTTTACTTCACTATTCTTTCTTTATTTCTTTCTTTCTTTCTCTTTCTTTCTTTCTCTTTCTTTCTTTCTTTTTCTTTCTTTCTTTCTTTCTTTCTTTCTTTCTTTCTTTTTCTTTCTTTCTTTCTTTTTCTTTTTCTTTCCTTTTCTTTCTTTCTTTCTTTCTTTCTTTCTTTCTTTCTCATCATTTTAGAATACCCTTCTTCTTTCAAAAATAATTTTTACTTTATTCCCCCAGTTCTTTCTTAAATTTTCTTCCCATCACAGTTTTTTTTCCTACGCCATTTTCTTTTTTTGACTTTTCCTCTACAATTTAATTTTTAATTCGCACAAAATCCTTCATGTTTCTAATCCATATTACCATTATTTGTCTTCTTCAAATTTTTAATTCCTTCAAAGTCCTATTTCCTTAAAGTTCCGTTTCTTTATTTTACCACTTTTCTTCCTGATTTACCATCTTACCTACATCTTTTTAAATTCTTTACTATCTTTTTGCTTTCATAATTTCCTTATTTTCTTTCGTCTTTTTCTTCCTCTCCATTTTTGTACTTCCGTTTTTCCCTGTCACCATCTTACATATTTATTGAGTTCTGCATTTGTTTTTACATACTTTTAATATAAAATTTACTATTCAAAACAGCTAGAGATTAAAGAAGGATTAAGAAAAATGAAACATTCTATATGGAAGCCCGCTGAACAATATGAAAGAAGACATTAACGATGACATTCAAATGTCAGGTTCAATTGGGGTTTAGATATTACTTGTAGGCAGCGATAATTTTTAAATATTGCAGCTTTATAACAAACTCAAAAGCATGCGAACATAGATACACCATTAATTTGAAATAAATAAAGAGTATTTCTATTGAAAGCGTCTTTTTAACAACCAAATCTTAAAAACTATTCAGCATCGACCAGAAACGCATTAAAAAGAAAATTTAAAACGCTCTTACTCACATGAGTAGCATATGAGCAAGAGTTTTATCACGTTATTTATATATATATATATATATATATATATATATATATATATATATATATATATATATATATATATATATATATTAATCCAGTTATATATCCACCTTTATTATGTTATCATTTACCAGGGAACTCTTCAATAACTTTTGAGAAAGAATTACTTAGGTTTTGATATAACGATTTTTTCACCCAACTCTAGAAGCTAGTTTTCATTAGAGAAATGTTTTCCAGATCAAAGCGTATATATATTATGAAAAATAAAGCATAATATTTAAAAAAAAAAATCCACATTACAACCAAAAACGTTTGCGGTTTCTCTCGTTAGAACGACTATAAACTCTTCCTTATATATATATATATATATATATATATATATATATATATATATATATATATATATATATATATATATATCGTCTGGTTCACCCTCCTTTCCGGGTTTTTGAACAGGAGTAGAGATATATATTTACTGTGTTGAATTGGGCTTGTGATTCCTTCTAATTTCTACTTCCCCTCTATACTTCTAACGTTTCCGCTTAGACTTTGAATCTATACTTCTATTAGCTTTCTAGTTCTTTCTAAAAAAATAATTTCCATCCTCTTCACTTTCAGTAGCAACACACCTGCGTCTTAGTGGTGTTATCGCCTTACTAGGGGTGAATTGTTTAAAAGAATAATTCGCATTTTATTCAGCCTGTCCTTAACGCTAGCATTAATTCCTTGCAACTGGTAATCTCTTCTTTCTTGATATTCCGTGAAACACACACACACACAGATATACATATATATTATGTATATTATTCCCGCTAGAATCTATCTTACGTATCTACAGGTTTACCATGCGTCCAAGCTTGGAATATAGCAGTCGCATATCGTCTAGTTTTCTAGCTATATATTTACCGACCCTTGATAAAATCCTAAGCAGAATCTGCAATGTTATTGGTCGAAATCTGGCATTTCGACTTCAATTTCTTTCCCACTTCCGTAATGCAGCTTTCCTATGCTGTTTTCTATAAATACTTTCATGGTAAGCTATTTATGCTATCTAGTCTCTAAGAATTACTAGATAGGCGTCATCATTTCCCAGTCGAAATAGATTTAACCATAAGTTCTATACTAACCGTTTCTTTTCTTGTCCTTTCTGTTTCTTGTTTTCCAGGTAATTTTGATCTTCAAAAACTCAAAAGCAGTGACAATTGTTTTTTCAAGTCACTTCATTTCTGTTCTTTTATTGTTTTTGCTGTTTAATGTTTTTTCTCATATTCTTGCAGCCTCAATAACCCGTCCCCGCATAATGTGTGTGTGTGTGCGTGCGCATCCTCGCGTGTCTTTTCGTGGCATGCATCTCCAATAGCATCTGGTAACTAAGTCCGGCTCAAAACCGGAGAAAAGCAGAAGACGGATAGCTGGCGCCATATAAACAGCTGCTTCAGTATATGCAACTCGGTATTAAAAGAAGTTCCGCCTAGCGGAATAAAACCCTGATTTTAAACTTCGAAAAATGTCTATGAAAGGAAATCTAGAATGAAAACCCGGAGGCATTCATGAAGGTTCCTGAGGAGGTGGTGCGGCCCTGACTCAAGAGAGCCAAGGGAGAACCCAATTATGGCTGTCAAACAATTTCCGCAACCTCATCACACCTTACATCTGGTCACCTAACTCCCCATACTGCAACGCACTTGATTATTATTAGGTTGGTGCAAAAATAATGACGTAATAATGTCGTTTTTTGACGTATTTTTTAACGTCAAAAAACGACATTATTAAGTCATTATTTTTACACCAACCTAATATGTGTGGGGCGTAGTTGAGCGAGAGACCCATTATACTCCTTGTAATACCTAAGATGAACTGAAGGTAAGTGTTGTGGCGGCATTCACCAAATTAAACAAGGAGACTGTCCTGAAGAATTTCAGGAGTTTCTTATGTCGTCTAGAGGCACTGGTTGTACCCAATGCCGATTGTATTGAATAGATTTACTCTTTCGTATTTCAAGATATTTTTGAGTAATTTTGATAAACGTATCTGTTAAATAGGGTATCACTGTTATTTCATTTTTGCGTCATTTGAACGACAATTTATCCATCGCACCCTGTCTATCTGTAAAAAATGAGGTGTCAGTATTACTTCGATTGTTGCGTCATTTAGACAATATTTTATCCATCGCAACCTGTATATCTGTTAAAATGAGGTGTCAGTGTTATTTCTATTTTTGCGTCATTTAGACGTCATTTTATCCATCGCACTCTGTATATATGTCTTCCCGCGACGCTTCTCTTATCAATAAGAATCGATAAACGTCGAGTGTCGTTTCTAGATGAAAACTGAACAGAAATATATTTTCTGAGTTTTTGCAACAATATTTAATCTCCCACATTCCCATATTTATTGCATTTTTGGTTCTTTTTAGATTTTCAGCCTCAAGACGTGCTTATAACTCCCCGAGTATTTTGCAATTTGCATACAATTTTCTCGGGCCTTTCTGGTTCGTGAGAAAGGGTAATTATTGGTGAAAATATTTCATCGATTTTTATAGATATTTTTTATTGAACATTTAATTTTTTTGAATTCCCCAATCGCTCATAAATAAATGCTTATCCACAGAAGAAAATAAAAGGCGGGGAAATAAATTATTTAATGATATCGAAAGTCCATCGCAGGAAAATATGAATTAAGAAAAGCGAAAATCATACCTTCGAAAACATGATCAAAAATAAAAACGATGATGCTATTAGGTTGGTGTAAAAATAATGTTGTTTTCTCACATAGTAATATATGTGGGAAAACGACATTATTTTTGCACCAACCTAATATTTTTTTTTTTAATATAAGACAAGGAATAATTCGAGTTGGGCACCACTGCCTTGTATTTTATCTATTATAGTTTGATGTCCTTTGTATTTAAATGTTATGCTAATCCAGATGTTTATCTGTTATAGTGCAACACCCCTATTCTATAGTTAATAGACTCTCCCACCTATAATAAGTAGGAGTAGTAAGAGAGAGCTCAGTGGGTTGGTCAGTCAGTCGACTGGCTGATCGGTTGAACTCTCGGCCTTCGGGCGGGGAGGAACCCGAAGGAGGCTACGCCGAAGGGCGGAATCTCTTTCGGGGAGGTAAACCGACCCTGAACCCGTTTATACGAGTTCAAATGGGCATATTTTGGGGCGAGCCCACGGGCTCGGAAATCTCACATTAAAAATCGCCTTGTGCCACATGACGTCCCAGTGGTGGGGGGTGACTGAATATCGTCGGTCAGTCAGTCGACTGACTGATCGGTTGAACTCTCTGCCTTCGGGCGGGGAGGAACCCCAAGGAGGCTACGCCGAAGGGCGGATTCTCTTTTGGGGAGGTAAACCGACCCTGAACCGGTTTATACGGGTTCAATGGGCATATTTTTGGCCGAGCCCACGGGCTCGGAAATGCCACGTTAAAAATGGCGTTGTGCCACATGACGCCCTCGTGGGGGGGAGGGGCGACTGAATATCGTCGGTCAGTCATTCGACTGGCTGATCGGTTGAACTCTCTGCCTTGGGTCGGGGAGGGCGGATTCTCTTTCGGGGAGGTAAACCGGCCCTGAACCCGTTTATACGAGTTCAATGGGCATATTTTGGGGCCGAGCCAACGTGCTCGGGGATCCCACGTTAAAAGCGGCCTTGTGCCACATGATGCACCAGTGGGGTGGTGACTGAATATCGTCGGTCAGTCAGTCGATGGCGGACGACCGTTAGTCGGATACTAAAGTATCAGCGACCCCAACTAGATTTCTCTGCGTCATTACCTATTATATCAAGTTCCTAACGTTTTGTACGTTGAACCCATTTTAGGACAGACTTATTACACATACAAGCCTGCACTGTGAAACCACTCCATAACATTATCATAATTATTCTTATTATTTAATAATAATACAATTTAAATCATTAAAGTTCTCGTATCGTTAACGTTTTAAGTAGAATGTTTTTGTAATTCTCTTTTTTTTGTTCGTACGATTTAATTCTGCCAGTTAAATAATTTTGCTGAAGCTATACTTTTTAACGAAACACGTTGCAGCAAAATGTTTTATATCATACTGTTTATTATTATATACTATCAGAACTACCAGCACAGATTATTATAAAATCTATATTTACTTAGGGATATTAATCTTATAGGTGTTAATACTTGTGTATAAGAAAACAACAACAAATAAATACAAATCATTTTTATTTGACAATTAATATGATTCACAATAATTTAATGAAGAGTAATTGCTCGGTAACTAATTTTGCCTTAATTACAAAATTAGATTTAAGTTTTCTCATGTCTTGATGACGATAACATTACACAACTCCTCACCAGAAAGAATTTAGTCTTGGTGAACTTTCTTTATACACAATGTATTCGATAAGACACTTTCATTTGGTTGTATAGATCAAGTTTAAGGTTGATTCTTACAATTAAGGAACCAATTTATAACCGGCCACGTGATAAACACAGACCCTGAATGTTGAGTCTAACAATCTTATGTGATTATATCTATGAATTGTTATGTACACTATTTACATTATTCGTAATATTGTCCTCATCTTTGTCGCCATATTTATCACAAAGTCTCGGCATTTTAGTATCAGTCTATATTTCTGAGATGAGGTATTATGTACACTATTTACATTATTCGTACTATTTTCTTCATCTTTGTCGCCATTATTTATCACAACGTTTTGGCCGATGTACGCTCAGGCGTTCTTCAGGTTATTGGAATATCGAACTAAACCCTTTATTTGGCTCGCCGAAGTAGACTGTTCTAGTTCCATGTTTAATGGATGTCAGTTATCAGTTATCTCCTGCTAATTTCCCCCTGAAAGTTCTCCACTACCTTAACCGGGTATTGAACTCACACTTTTGGGGCTCTGTCACTGGATCTATCCAACGCCTTTATTCACTGTGCCATTGTTAGCTACCAAGGCTCTGTGTGCCATTCTCTGAGTCGCTTCCTTGAAGATATAATTGACCCATTGATCGGAAAGTCTCCTTCATATGTCCGGAACTCCGCCCACTTCGTGGAAATAATCAAAAATGTTCCCATCCTATCCAAGCAGATTGTGAGCTTGGTACTCAGGGAGGAGGCACTTTCAGTAGTCAGAGACATATTGGCCTCTGACTCATCCCTCGAAGAACGGACCAGTATTCCAATAATGTGATGGAGATTTTGACTTTCTGTACACAAAAAAAAAAAAAAAAAAACACTTCGGAATGGGATCACACATATATGGACAGGATGAGGGCTTAGCCATGGACTCACCATTATCACCAGCAATGGCGAATATATATATGGAATACTTTGAGGGAATGGCATTAGAATCTATATCTCTAAAACCAACTCTATGGTTAAGGTAGGTAGATGACACCTTCATAATCTGGCCACACCAGGAAGATGTTTAGGTTCTACTGAACCATGTGAACTCAATAAGACCTTCGATAATTTGAATTTACTGATCAATTGTGTTTGTAGGTGCCTGAACATTTGTTTCTTTCTTATAATTATTGTAGCTTCAAAAATATTTACTCCATGTCTATTTTTATTCTAGTTTCATTACAAGGACATCGAGGCTCAGATTTCTCATTATTATGATTAGAGTTACTTTTATCAAAATAAGATTTTCAGATGTGATTTTTTTTTCTGGTGAATTGGGCAATTCGCTTAGGAACCACTTGATCCTGTGGGATAATTAGGTGGATAAGCTGGTGATAGGCAGGATTTGAAGGACAACGAGTAAATTAACTCACGGGATATTTGTTATTACAAAATGTGATATTGCGCACCCATACCTTAAAATCAGTCGGGATTTTACAAAACAAAAAAAAACAAAAAATACTTCTCATTATTATTCTCAAATATTGTATACTAGAATCTCTGGGGCAGGTTGAAAGAGAGATTGAATTCAGAATGGACAGTTACACACCCTCACGTGCAGAGAGTGGATGAAATTCCTTACGAGAAACATTTAACTAAAAACAAAATTAATTTTTTACTGTATATACTCGAGGTTTGAAAAGTTCATTCAAATGTTGCTATGGCCATTAAACATTCAGTTATGTTCTGACTTTCACTTTCTTGGTGATTCTTGTCGACCAATACAGGAGATTTTATGTCTGAAAAAGCCTGGAACAGCTGATTAGCTTCAAGTTTAATAAAGATTATTTTGTGAAAATTTAGCCCTATTAATAATTCCTTATATCAAAGCGGAAACAGTTAAAAGGTAGGGCGATGCCGCAAGGTGACGCTGGAAATAGTTATTCAGACGCACAAAGAACAGATGGTAATTTGGACAGAGTGCAAACTGAGGTTTGTTCAGATTGAAGAACAAATATGGGAGAAAGAGCAAAAGAACTAATTAGGAACAGAAAAACAGTGCAACATATTCTAACTGTGGACTTAGGATTGAAAACTTTTCTGGTGCCTCGATTCTGATGGCTGGAATCAACGTCAGCTTCACGTTTCAGTTCGTAATACAGAAATTTCTGACAGGATCATTACCAGCGATGAAACGTGGTGTTTTCCATAAGACTTACTGACATCCGTGGCACGCAACGGCATGTGACTGCATTACGGAAAAGTAATCCGGAAAATGGGATCCAAGTTCAAAATTGTTGATTTGATATCACAGTTTGTTAACAGAATTTAGTTTGGCAGATGCCAATCAATATGAGGAACCCAGTGAATATTAAACTCACTATTCATAGGGAAATGCCAACTACTCGACCCTTATTATATTCAGAGGCACCTTAAGACAATTTGTAGGGGGTGGTAATTAAGGCAGATTCCTCAATGATCATCGGAGCGTAAATACGATATTTTCAGTGATGAAATATCGCAAAAATACTGTTGTCAAAAGCAATGAATCCATCTTACTCTGTAAAAATTAAAAGATTTGACTAAAACTTATAAATACTTTCGGAAATCGATTTCTGTAATTGCAATCAGAGAAGAAGGGGTTATTTAAAGTTTCTTAAAAAACGCAAAGGGAATATACATATACATATATATATATATATATATATATATATATATATATATATATATATATATATATATATATATATATATATATATAAGATTGGTGCAAAAATAATGACGTAATAATGTTTTTTTTTATTTTTGCAAGGGGCCTCCACTGAATTCTGACTGGCTCGAAACTGCATTAATTCAGTGGTCGAAAATGATACCCTGATTTAACTGTAATCTCTTAAATTAAAACGAATTGCTCTCATTACAACACAGTATACAAGTAGTAATGGATAGCGGCTCGGATTGAAGAATCGGAGTGCCGATTTCGAATTGCAGTCGGATCCATTACATTCACTGGCTTTAAATAACTCACTTACCTTGAGAAAGGTATGGATCCTCTTCATCTCCCCAAGCTATGAGCAAATAGCAGGAATGAATAGGTTCTGTAGCCTTGGATGGCAAGTGGTCTACCACAGGAAGAAATAGCAACCTACTACGGGAAAAACCTGCCTCGTCTGTCAACATATCGAAAGATACATTATCACCTAAGCGTGTATCACGCATGGCAACAAATGACTTAAACTAGAAGTAAACGAAGAAAACTCCGAAACAAAGAAATGACATAATGAATTTAATATAAATTAAAAAAGATGATCCGAGTAGAAAAACAATGGTGCAATTTAGAGAATAAAAGCGTTTGTGAATTTGCCGACATAGTATTTGCGATTTCAGTCCCTGGGTTGAGCAGTGTGTACATACACGGTGTTGTAACGGTTGAGCAATGATTGGACAGTACTAATTAAAATAAAATTAAGAACTAAATAATATCACTAAACATGTAGAATAGAACGAGCATATTCTACACTCGTACATTAAATAAAAGATTTAGTTCAGAATTCCAAGTAGGTTACCCAGGTCGAGATATACTGAGGAATGCCGGAGGGTACAACGGCCGAAACTTTATAATAATAAACAACAACGGTGAGGACATATAGTCCGAATATAAATGTTTTAAATAATGATAACCTCTCATTTCAGCAATTCAAAAAATGAATGGAAAAGCTTCCCATCGTCATACATGATGGTCGCTAAAATGCATACATCAAACCTGATTGGTTAAAAAATGTACTCACATGTGATATGATATGCAATTTAATCAAACCTGATTGGTTAAAAATGTACTCACATGTGATATGATACGCAAATTAATCAAACCTGATTGGTTTAAAAAGTACTCACATCTGAGATGATACGCAAATTACTCAAACCTGATTGGTTATAAAAGTACTCACATCTGATATGATACGCACATTAATCAAACCTGATTGGTTAAAAAAGTACTCACATCTGATATGATACGCAAATTGATCAAACCTGATTGGTTAAAAAAAGTACTCACCTCTGATATGATACGAAAATTAATCAAACCTGATTGGTTAAAACAGATGCATACTAAACTTGATCACATTTATATTCACTCTCTCCTCTTTCAGTCAGAAATCGTTTTGTTAAATAATTCTTATATTATTCAAATATATAAAGCAAGTGCAAATCTAAGTAACAGTACAGTTCTTCCAAGGGCACACACTCTTTTCTGTGTCAGATATTTCCTTATTTTCCTAATTCCTTTAATCATGTAACGTTTGTATTTCAATTTGTTTTCATGCGAGTGATGTTTATCGTAAACATCAATTTTGACGATTTCCTCGCTCTAACATTAATTGGATTTTATATTGAATATATTACCGTGTTTTCTTTTGTATATACTTTTTTGAATTTTAAATGCAGAACAAATTAATTGAAGACGCTGAAAATATCTTGCAATTATTTACTGGATATAGTCGACCCCAAAAAATTAAATATAACGAATAAATGATGAAAATTTATTCAGCGTTGTGATTTTAGATTTTTGTGTTTTTTTTTTTGTTCTGAAAAGATTCTCAAAAGAGTTTGAAATTAACCTGAGAGATCAAAGGTTCTGTTCGTAGATAGTAGATGCAATTTAAATAAAGTTTAATTAAATAAATTGACTTCTTTACATTCCTATAATTACATCACTGGAGCACGAATTTGTTATTGATTATTTTTTTATATTTTATTAAGTATATTGCATATAGGTTATTTTAAATAATCTATTTGTAATAGTTTTATGTTGTTCGACGTGCATCGATAAAACATTTTCATTATTAAATCTAAAATAATTTTTTCATTAATTATTCTTTTTTTTTGTAGTTTATCGGAACACTTGGAATTTCTAAATTTTCCGAAAGTTTAGTAATAGCATGAATAATAAATAAAGTATCCTTGGATGAATGCCTGACAAGCGCGGAAACTCATTTATGTTAAAGCAATGAAATTCCAGATGTTCTTCCAATCTATATTTTTATTCATACGATTTTATTCAATACCATAATACTTATTTACCCCTAATATTAATAGTATTAGTTTACTAAATATATGGGGGCAACCTCAGTAGTAACAGTTGATACAGATATTTGCCCAAATATTCAGAATAAAGACTAGAGAGATGGAAAAATTAAAATTACTTTTCTAGTAGGCGAACATCCCAATGAATACTTACCGTCCTTCTCTCGGACACTGAAAAAAAAAGCAAGTGTAAGTAAACAAATAATTTGTCTTCACTTATGAGGTAAGCATTCCATGTTACGAGAGACTGTGTGTTTACAACACACGTCTTTATTTCACTGTATCTATACTATAGTATTTCTATGTTCGGACTGGCTTTATTGATTAAGTCGCCTAATCAGCCATGGATGATGCATTATAATTTGTGAAAAGAAAGTAATGTTAATCCAAAAACATCATAGTCCGAATCTTTCTAAATCTCGTCGGAAGTTGTTTTATTACATCATTAATAAGCTGTTTAATCGTCAAAATCAAATACGTGGTATTCGAAATATTCAACAATGGTGACATATCGGAGGGGCTTAATAAATCCATCTTGTTAGCATTACCTAAGAATCCAGGAACAAATGAATTCGAGCTCCATGAGATAATCAATTTAATGAGACAAATACTCAAGGTAATTATCCTAAAACTGAGGAATAAAGAGCGAACCAAAATAAGACATCAAATAGGAGAGAACATTGCGCTTTTGTTAGAGAAACAGGAATAAAATATACAATTCTTTTAAAAAACGGTATCACCTCATGTAAGGTAATAATGCCGCTAAGACACAAAAGGTTACATGGTGTGGAAAAATTAGGAACAGAAGCATTAATAATAAGCGGGAAGAGGAAAGGAGGACAGTACATAGCGATTGACATTGCATTTAAATGTTAGAAGATTAAAGTTGGCGGGAAAGAACTGAGCCGGTAGTGTGTTTCAGAAGAGAGAAACGAGAGAAAAGAAACTGTTGGCATATAACTTACCGCTACATCTAGCTAGATCAGGTGTAAATTGATGAGATCTCGACGCCAGTCTAGTACTGCGCTTATTCAAACAGTCTAGTTTCCATGGCTAAAAGTTCATCTGAACGTATTTTATAGAAAAAGGCATAGTGACATAAGCTAATTCTAAATAATTAGAAATATATTGGTGAAAGTAATACAAATGCAGAAGGATGTACACTTCGTGTATAAATTACGCAAAAGCACAATGCACTGCACAAAGGTATTTTTTCGGGAAGGAACAACTCATCACCACCAACCCAACGCCGCCGACTCGACACCACCAACTCAATGCCGCCGACTCAACACCGCCGACTCAACGCTGCCGACTCAATACCGCCGATTCAACACCGTCGACTGAGCACCAGGCAGCTCAGGATGAGACAACAATAAAGTAAATCGCAATATAATTTATAATAATTGCCAACCAAACAAGTTTAATAATCCGCAACATTAAATGTCAAAAAAAAAAAATAAAAATATAAAAATATTTCATCATGTCGATTTTTTTCATAAAAAATAAAATAAATTACGATTTACTTAATTAAAAATGATTAAAAACAAGTGTGTTTTATAGAATTATTTTTTATATGCCAATAAGGACACATGGCACAGTAGATAAAGGCGTTGGTTAGATCCAGTGACAGCACCCAAAAAGTTGTGTGTCCAATACCTGCTTAAGGTAGGAGAGAAATTGGAGAGCTGAAATAACAGGAGATAACTGATAACTGGTTTCCATTAAACATGGCACGTGGAACTAAAACAGTCTACCCCAGAGAGCGAAACAAAGGGTTCAGTTCGTCATTCCAATTTCTTGATGAAGGCCTGAGCGTACAACGGCCAAAACGTTGTGATAAATATGGCAACAAAGATTAGGACAATAGTCCAAACAATGTAAATAGTGTATATGTCAACTTAATTTAACATTTTTTTTCAGATTTACTTTATTAAAAATAATTAAAAACAAAAAAAACTGGCTGATATTTTACATAATGTCTTTTCAAATACCTTATTTAAAAACAAATATTCTCTAAATAAGGTTTTAATCCTTAATAAATTGCTTTTATTCAGTTATAAAAAATTATGTTTCTTTTCTGGTGCTGAGTTGTTTCGGTCTTGAGTTATCTCCATCTTCAGTTGTTCTGGTGTTCAGTTGGCGGTGTTGAGTTATCATGCACCCTATCTTTTAACTGTTAGGAAAACTAGATCTGTACAGAAAGGTATTAGACTAATCCAAAATTTATAGGGGAAGAAAGCTACTTTCATGGAGACCGAAAAATGAATTGAATAGATACAGAAAAATAGAAAGGGGCATAAGACATTTTTTTCATTCTAGATTTATTAAATCTCTACACCGAGGTTAACCTAAGGGATTTGTAGTCCCTACTAGGATTTAATAGTAGTCGGCGTGATCTTAAAAATATAAGATATGCAGATGACACCGTGCTGAAAGAGGACACTGAAGGATAGCCACGGGAATTCATAGACGATTTAGTACATGAAAGAGAGGAAAAAGGAGTCTCCATCACAGGCAAGATTACAGAATGTATGGTTGTAGGCAAAGCGAACAACTAAAGCAGCAAATTCCAATTTGAAAATACCAGAATTAAACAAGTACAACTATTTAAATATCTGTTTAGCGTTTGAACAAAGGATAGAAAATACAATACCGAAATCCGAACGTACATTGGATGAAGGAAAGATTAATTTTCAAAACTAAATGAAGTTAATAGAAACAGGAAATATTTATCAGAAACAAATGAGAGAGTGCTAAATTGCTATGTGATAAGAATACTCTTGTCTCCTAGTAAATACTGGACAGTCTCCTCACATATGTAGAGAGGCAATGATTATGAGGTTCTACAGAAGGATACTGAAAATTCGACGAACAAGTAAGCACCAATGGAATCTTGAAGAAAATGGTAACAATCAGAGAACTTATACACACATGTACAAAGAGACAGCTGAAATTTCTTGAACACGCAATGAGCAAGGACGGCATAGAAAATTCACCCTTCACAGGGCAGACTAATGTTAAGAACGATAGGGGAAGATAGCGAACAACCTACTTGTAGGAACATATAGCAGAACGGGCGTGGGGGTGGATTGTCAAAGGGTGAAACTCTGCTATGGGCCACAGGATATAAGACGTTGTAGAGAGGCAAGATAGCCCACGTCGCGAAGCGAGACAGCGCATAGGATAATAATAATAATAATAATAATAATAATAATAATAATAATAATAATAATAATAATAATAAAAACGCGACATGGGCGTCGATAAAAAAATCACTAAAATGTGATAAAGACAAACTAATACTTCTGCTGCTGCTGCTAATAATAATAATAATAATAATAATAATAATAATAAACTGAACTGGAATTTAGTGTATTCAAGTATATATGACAATAGAATTAAATTAAAACCAGGTCTTCATAGACTTAAAGCGGGTGCCTTTTTGTCTCTGTAATGAAGATTTTGTTAGAAAAGTTTTTCTCTGATGCTACCGAATAATAATCGAAACATGTCAAAATCGAAATGTTCAAATAGTATTATATATTTATGCTATAAATCGAATGCAAGTTTGAGGTCCGCTTATTTCTTCTTTTACAATAAATTTAAACGAATACAAAGTTTACCTGTTTTATTACGGTATTCATAAATGTTTAGTTTACGTTATACCAGAAATATATAAAACAAATCAAATTTAAATTTATTTAATTGTTATTTATAAAAATGATAATAAACTTAGGTTTTCTAAGACCGCAGGCCAAAGGGAAGGCAGCTTTTCGATTCTACGTTTAGAGAAAGTTCTAGTGATAAAAATGACATTTTTGATAGTTATAAAACTGGTGACATTTGATAATGTGGAAGAAGCGTCAGTCATCTGACATTTTTCCTGCGTTTATTTTTCAAAATATGACCTTGCATTGACATAGCGACGGAGAATTTGAAGAAGGAACTAAGCATTAATCTAAGACGGAATGCATGGCCATTAGTAAAAGGATGAGGCCGAAATGCGATTTGCAGGTCGGGAACACGAGAATCAAATAGATGCAGAAGTTTAAATATCTGTGAAGCGTTTTGATAGAGGGCAGCGAAGCACTGACATCCGTAGATGTATTGAGATGGACAAGGAGGAATTCCGAAAGCTTGGCAGAATATTACAAGACAGGAGGATTTCTTTGGTAACAAAGAAAAAGAATATTGAGCTGTTAGGTGACATCTGTCCTTCTTTTCGGCAGCGAATGTTGGAAGATTTCCTCAAAGACGATGAAGAGTCTCGAGGCGACGGAGATGTGGTTCTACAGAAGGATGCTAGGGCTATCATGGCCCGAGCATGTGAGCAACGATGAGGACTTAAAGAGGATGCAAACAAAGAGGAGGCTTATAGGCGAAGTTTCTGAGACGCATAATGAGGAAAGAGGGCCTGGAGAATTTGATACTTCCGGGTCGAATAAATGGTAAGAGAGACGAGAGAAAACAACGCTTAATATTCCTAGCGGGCTTAAGCAAATGGTTGACAAAACGTGGTCTGGGGAGGTAGCAGAGGGACGGAATTTGTTGTGAGCTGCAAGTGATAGAGGGAGGTGGAGAGGCATGGTCGCCTACGTCCTGAAAGGACATATCACATAAAAAGAAAGAAAAAAAATGTAGGAAACTTCCGTTTACCAATCAAGTGCTTGGGAATAAAAAAAATCTGAAGTAGAAGTCCTTTAGCTCGTGATGATCGACACCATTACACCAGACTCAACGTAAGGATTTGTCTGGTTGAAGACCTGGTTTCGACGTTGGCACTGGTTTCTGATTTTCTTATAACACTCTTTGATTTCTGTTAAAATGCAGATCCTATTTTTCATCACTGAGGCCAAAATTGCATGCTGGCTTTCTTCGTTAACAGGCCAATGTAGTGGAGGAACTAAGCTGTCATTTTTCAAGGGAAGTCTCAAGAGGAACACAAATTTTGTAACATAGAGCTCGTGATGGTCTAGGTCACTTGACCGTGAAATATTAATTTTCCGCCAAAAACACCGTTGGTTTGACGTGGAATTAATTTAATGATCTTTTGAAAAAAGATCTTTATAAGGAATATCCTTTTTCCAGGCGAGGCTTGTCGATTGTGTGGAAATTTATCAATTTTAAATATTTAAACCAGTATTGTCATATAGGAGATTTTTGCATCCATATACACTGCACAAATGTTTTAAATGCCTCTCTAGCTGTAGTAAAGTTTTTGGTATACATACAGTATGCAACAGAGAATATATTATTTTTTATAGTTATAATCATGGGGTTAAAATCTGAAATACACAATAAACGATACATTATCGGTAAAAAAAGCTGATAAATTCTAGATGGAGTTTCCTATCATTTAAATTTCATATACGATCAGTACGCTATATTTATAACGACAGTATATAATAATGTCATATATTGTCAGTATAAAATATTTATAATGTATTATCGCGCCAGAAGGTTTTTCTCGTCTGAGTCGATCCTTCAAATGTAAAAATCTCTCATTGGTCCTTGCATTGAATACTGTTGTCATATATTGTCTGGTGCCCTGCTGTTCATATCGAGGTCCTCGATAAAATCCAGTGACGGATATGCAATGTGATGGATCCTTACCTGGCATCTTTGCTACAGTCACTATCTTACAGACGTACTATGGCTTCCCTCTATCTTTTCTACAAGTATTTTCGGGGCAACTGCTCTGAGGAGCTACTTTCACTGGTACTCCAAGTGCATGAATTTACATGTGCTACTAGGTTGGCACCTCGGTCCCACCCTTTCATTGTCGAAACTGTTAAATGTAACCACCTCCTCTACTCCAACATCTTCTTCTCCTGCACTTCCGGACACTGAAATTCCCTTCCTCTTACTTGCTTCCCTAATAGCTATAATCTTCAAATTTTCAAATGTAATTTCAATCGACATCTTCTGATGCCTTGATCTTGATCCCCGTCTTTCTCTTTATCCTTTCGTCAAACAGCCTTTTTATCTTATTTTCTATAACACATTGTCTGCTACTGGCACTCCTGCCTGGCTTGGGGGGAAATGCATAAAAAAGATTATATTTAAAAAAAAAAAAATAATATCATTCGTAGAGGTCTAATCTTTATTTTATTCTCGCTGTCTTTCATCTGCGAAAATGTGAATAAGAAAAACCGGAAGACCTCATAATAAACATTCATAACATAAAGTAAAACGTAATGATATCTCAGGTGACAAGTCAGGTGACCACATAGCATTTCCTATTAGATCAAGATGATGGTGTATGAGCTCAGGTTAAAAAAATATTAGTAGTGTGTTGAAAAATGTAGAGTTATAATTGAATGAAATACAGATTTATCTCCTGTATCGTGCAGGTGCAAAAATGTGCTGAGTAAAATAAATAAGGGGCGGCGAAAAGCGCCTAAGAAAAAAAAAATCGTTACTTAACAACAAATAATAAATCACGAGTGATAGTGAATTGATTTGTGCGCCATGGAGAAAATAAAATTAAAAAAAAGTAAAGAAGTAAGTAAAAAAATTCTTGAATAAGGAAAGAGACGGAATGATAAAAGTGATGACTGTAGAATTCTCGACAAAAAATCAATAATATAAAATGTACTTTTAAAGTGAACAGATAGATAATAATAATAATAATAATAATAATAATAATAAGCACAATACACACTGACAGAAAAATCAAAGCTAATCGCCCAGATATTGTTATTAAAGACCACAAACAAAAAAGTGCCTCCTTATTGATATGGCAGTCCCTGATGACTGCAATGTATCTTTGAAGATATTCAAAAAGCTGTCAAAATACAAGGACCTTGAAATAGAAATCTCGAAAATGTGGCATATGAGAACATCAACAATCCCTGTTGTAGTTGGAGCCCTAGGACTGGTTGGAAAAGGTTGCAGTAGACTAATTGAAGGGATTCATGGAAGTCCATGCCTCAAGTAGATACAAAAAATTGTTCTCACAAGTACAGCCCACACTTTACGAAGGGCTTTATCTATGTAATATTTTTTTGGGTCAGTGGAAAGTGTCATGATGCGATTTCTAACCTTAGGTCCCTGGGCAGGACCAGGAAAGAAATGGGTTAACGCAAGAAATCAAAGAAAATAATAATAATAATAATAAATAAATAAAGCACAATACAGCGGCTGAAGCTGCAAAATACTTAAAAAAGAAAGCAAAGACAAATGCAACCGACAATGGCACGATAAACCGCTTCATGGCCAATACTCTGCCCGTACCAAACAAGCTGACGTAGACAAAAATCGTACCCATCAGTGGCTACGTAGTGCAGGGTTAAAAGTTGAAACTGAAGGTTTTATCCTTGCTGCACAGGACCAATGCTTGTTAACTAGAAATTATCAAGCACATATACTAAAATACTGTGTTAGCCCAAAATGTAGATTCTGTGATAAATATCCAGAAACAATTGATCATCTTGTATCAGGTTGCACGATATTGGCACCGACTGAATATAAAACCCGGCATGACAGATTTGGCCAATATCTGCAGTGGAAAATCTACAACTTCTACGAGAAGGAAACTGAAAGAAACTGGTATGAACACTACCCAGATCCGATTACGGAGATTGGACCTGTTACAATTGTATGGGATTACACAATACACACTGACAGAACAATCAAGGCCAACCGCCCAGATATTGTTATTAAAGACCACAAACAAAAACGGTGCCTCCTTATTGATATGGCAGTCCCTGAAGAATGCAATGTATCTTTGCAGATATTCAAAAAGCTGTCAAAATACAAAGACCTTGAAATCGAAATCTCAAAAATGTGGCACATGGGAACATCAACAATCCCCGGTGTAGTTGGAGCCCTAGAATTGGTTGGAAAAGATTCCAGTAGACTAAGTGAAGGGATTCCTGGAATTCCATGCCTCAAAGAGATACAAAAAATTGTTCTGAAAAGTACAGCCCACACTTTACGAAGGGCTTTATGCATGTAATTATTTTTTACAGTGGAAATTGTCATGATGCCATTTCTAACCTTAGGGCGCTGGGCGGGACCCGGAAAGAAATGGGTAAACGCCAGAAATCAAAGGAAATAAAAACAACAACAACAACAATAATAATAATAATAATAATAATTTCGGCTTGAAGCAATTGGATGTCTAGCCACGCTGATGAGTTGTGACACAGCTAAACAGGCCTATATGTGGATATTATATATATATATATATATATATATATATATATATGTGTGTGTGTGTGTATAGAGAGAGAGAGAGAGAGAGAGAGAAAGAGAGATAGATTGTTTAATTTCCCGATTCAGAATTTCCACTAAAGAAAAAACGGTTTACCAAAGTAATAACTGAAACATGTACCAACTATAAATAAAGTTAATAATAATAATAATGATAGTAATAATAATAAAAAGAAGAAAAGAAAAGGAAGAAAGAAAACGAAAGATGGTCCATCGAAGACAACAACAAAAATTTCCCTATTCGCTGTTCATTTCAACCAACCTTTCCACAGCAGTGATGACATCGGATGCGTGCTTTTATCCTCTTCATTTAACTGCCAACAACAAACAACCAGATCAAAGTTAAAATATATTTTTAAAATAAAATCACATATTAAATGTTTATACACAGAATTGATTTTAATTATATATTTTTCAAAGGGAGCCATCTAATCAACAACAACATACCTCGGTAGAGTCAGACCTTGTCGATTGAAAAAGGACATAGGCGTGTCCGAAAATTCCAACTTCGTGTTTTAATATATAGTAATTTTTCAAATGTATATTTATTAATAATATACACATAGATAATAAAAATAGATTTAAAAACTGACTCCAAGTCAGTTTTCTATTTTACCGATTATCAAAAATTATAATTCTGTTATTATACACCATTATTTTATTAGCACCGGCACTCTATGTACAACATTTTACACACACACACACACACACACACACACACACACACACACACACACACACATATATATATATATATATATATATATATATATCTGAGTGTGAGTGCGTATGAGTGCATTTGTAAGTAAATATGAATTACAATTTGACGGAATAATAAATATGGAAGATGAATTTTTGCAAACAAATTACTCTGACATATTTTACAAATGATCCGGGGCCATCAGAAAAAAAGAAATTTATTTCACATGATCAAATTTTATTCTGAAGTATTTTTATGATGGCATCAGATCATCGCCGAAACATGTCACAGTCAAAAACCAAAATGAAAATAAATCAAATAAAGGAGAAAATTAATAAAATCTAAAAATTATCTGCGCCAAAAAAAAAAGAGACTTTTTTTTAAAAGAACGCTGTGTTTTTAACAAAACGAAAGGAAACAAATGGTAATTTTGAAGAGAACTAAAAACAGATGATCTGAAAGTAGACGTTGTAAGAAACTATTTTATCAATAAACTCAAAATTTGACATGAGGAACTTGTTGCTAAAAGAAACAAATCGTAAGCAACCGAAAAGGAGAAAAATAAAATGTTTGGGTTGAACTTTACATCTGTGAACTTTTCTCTTTCATTCGGAATTGCAAATGTTAGAGTAGGGGTTCATTTTAGTGTATGGAAATATCAGATTTGGCAAAAAAGGTTCAGGGTCATTCAAGTGATAAATTAACGATGATGTTACTCACACTATTTAAATTCGGACTATTACCAGGGCTGGATTTAGATAAAGAGATTCCCTAAGCTATTCTACTTGTGAGGCCCCTCCAAATCCGTCGAAGAACGAGTTTTAAATTAAACAATTTGAGTATAGCCGATCATGATGACAGGTTTTAAAATTACGGAAGTATTGTTTCGAGACAACATTGGGTTATAGCAGTATCTATAAGAAAGACCTATGACAATGTCTAAAGTATTACACACCTTGGCTGGAGGAGTCCTAGATTTTGAGATAAATCCGAAATCGACTATTATATTTATCACAACGTTTCTGTCGTTTCACTACCCGGCCTTCCTTATGTGTGTATCGATAACTTTGTGATAATAGCAACAAAGATGAGGGTCTTAATGACTGGGTCGTTCGTATACGTGTACACATGTCTATTAAGTTGGTTATCTAATTCTTGTTGAAGACGCCTGTTCAAGCCCATTTGTGTTTTTTCATCACCCACAGAGTATACTTGTGTTTTACTTTATAACTATGCTGAACGGACCTTACTTTAAAATTTCTGTCAGAGGTCGCGTTATCTAGTGTGATCAGTAGTCAGAACAAGGTCGGTCACGATAAATTATGGCGTCATTCTCGTTAATTAATCGTAAATAAGCAGCGCCAGAAATAGAAATATAATTTTTTAAAAAAGAATATAATTATTGAAACAAAATAATTACAGTTGACCACTGATGACAATTCCAGAACAACGTAACTCTAAACAATTTTTTCTATCCTCTGCCAGCCGCAATGATGGAGAAAGCATTATCTCGAACCATGGCCAGTGAGACACGCACAAGAGCCACTCCGTTTCGCGAGGCTCGTCCCTTAATCGAAACGCAATCGCGCCAATCCCCCGAAGGAACAGAATCCAACGAGGGCCAATAACCCCTGAAGTCTCCACTGCCACAGAATCATGTGTGTTAATCGAAATTCTTTTTCGTTGATAGATAAAATCTTTTCGCATATATTACAATTAAGAGATGCAATGTACACGCAGGACGATTAAATTTTTAAAAATATGAAACAGTGTCTTAATGAGTAAAGTAATTTTACCTTAAATGTCTACTCAATTTCTACCCAATTTTATTTAGAATCTGAATTGTATTTAAAATTTTATGTAAATTTTATTTTAAATTGTCATAGCTCTGAAAGAAAAGCTCTCGTGGTGTATAAATACTTATAGTTCTTAGTTATCATCATTGAGATAAATACAATAATTTACAAATAACATTTTTCTCTTGAAGTTTTTTTTTTAGGCAAATAGGCTGTCTCTGAATCGACTGACTGACTCGCTCGCTCTGACTGACTTCTGACAGACCACACTCCAGACTTCAGACTGAACGGTATTTAGTCACCCCCCAAATGTAGCATGTGGCAAAAGGCCGGTTTAACGTGGGATCTCCGAGCCCGTGGGATCGGCCAAAAATATGTAACCCGTATAAACGGGTTCAGGGTCGGTTTACCTCCCTGAAAGAGACTCCGCCCTTTGGCGTAGCCTCGTTCGGGTTCCTTCCCGCCCGAAGGCAGAGAGTTCAACCGATCAGCCAGTCAGCAGGTCGTCCGACTTCAGACTGAACGGTATTTAGTAATCCCCATCCCCACAATGGCATCATGTGGCACAAGGCCGTTTTAACGTGGGATCTCCCAGCCCGTGCGCTCGGCCAAAAATATGCCCTTTCCACACGTATAAACGGGTTCAGGGTCGGTTTACCTCCCCGAAAGAGACTCCGCCCTTCGGCGTAGCCTCGTTCTGGTTCCTCCCCGCCCGAAGGCAGAGAGTTCAACCGATCAGCCGGTCAGCCGGTCGGTCGACTTCGGACTGAACGGTATTTAGTCACCCCCACCACGAGGGCATCATATTCACACAAGGCCGGTTTAACGTGGGATCTCCGAGCCCGTGGGATCGGCCAAAAATATGCCCTTGGAACCCTTATAAACGGGTTCAGGGTCGGTCTACCACACCGACAGAGACACCGCCCTTCGGCGTAGCCTCCTTCGGGTTCCTTCCCGCCCGAAGGCAGAGAGTTCAACCGATCAGCCGGTCGTCCGACTTCAGACTGAACGGTATTTAGTAACCCCCCTCCCCACATGTGCATCATGTGGCACAAGGCCGTTTTAACGTAGGATCTCTTAGCCCGTGCGCTCGGCCAAAAATATGCCCTTTCCACACGTATAAACGGGTTCAGTGTCGGTTTACCTCCACGAAACAGACTCCGCCCTTCGGCGTAGCCTCGTTCTGGTTCCTCCCCGCCTGAAGGCGGAGAGTTCAACCGATCAGCCGATCAGCCGGTCGGTCGACTTCGGACTGAACAGTATTTAGTAATCCCCCTCCCCACGAGGGCATCATATTGATACAAGGCCGGTTTAACGTGGGATCTCCGAGCCCGTGGGATCAGCCAAAAATATGCTCTTTGAACCCTTATAAACGGGTTCAGGGTCGGTCTACCACCCCGAAAGAGACTCCGTCCTTCGGCGTAGTCTCCTTCGGGTTCCTCCCCGCCCGTAGGCAGAGAGTTCAACCGATCAGCCGATCAGCCCGTCGCCTGATTTCGAGCTGAACTCCCTGCTTCCTCTTGAGGGGCAGTATTTATTACGTATGGAATAGTCCATTATGTTATTATGGGTAAGGTCTCATAACACTTACTATATACCTTTAAATAAAGTTTGAAAAATTCTCAATGTTACCTAAACTTGCCATTAAACATTGCTGTTATATTCCAATACTGCAGTGAAAGTGCCGTGATCGTATATTGGGGCTTCTCACTAGTAATTACTAGGAGACCATGGAACTCATGAGAAGCAATGCTTCGAAGCTTATGAGGGTTGATAATGGCTGGTGGGAGAAAACTGTTGTAGTTTTGGTGGTGGCGAGTTGAGGTCACTTTCATGAGCAATTGGTTTGGGCTTTAGGAACGAATCAAACTTTAATTGTTTCCCACTTTGATACTGTCTGCGAATTATCAATTTCCTTATTGTTCGAAGGTGTTGATAATACGCCTTTTTTCCCGATTCTTGGTCACATCAACAAATTTTACGAGAGTGTCAACAGAATCATGCACGTTAATCATTCGCGATCGTTCCACAACCTGTTCCTCCGAATCACTGCTGTTAGTGAAGGGCTAGACAAAAACAATACTGTACCAAAATCTGTATGAAATATTCGAGAGATGGCGCATGTGTGTACACAACGAACGCTCAATTAAAAAACAGCGGCTATTCCCGAAACTACCAGTCTATGTCTGTTGCTTGCGCCCGTAAACAACAACGGCCAATTTTGGAACTAACGGACTGTTCTCAGTACGCTTTTTAAATTCTAGCCGGACACTTCTGCGGATTTTGTCCGTTAAATCCAGAGACCGTTGGTTCCGGTATCGTTAATACAAGGTTTTAGTGTATATATACAAATTTCATTGAAAAAAAACAAAATGACATTGTACTGTGATTAAGTTTTTTTTATTATTTAATTTTTTCATGTTTTTTTATAATTTTCTTCTTTTCTAGACGCAAATTATGCAGACAATTTCCGAATGTTTTCGGCTTTCCTTTTAGTCATTATCAACATATTATCATTATCCTTAGCTGTGTTTGGATATAATTAATTTCTATAACTCTAGATATACTTATAAGACAATCAATACATTCAGTTAGAAGCAAAATAAAATGGGTTTTTGATAATAGTCAAAAGTATGGCCGAGAGAGCTAAGACATAAAAAACAGTCGGACAATTTCTACATAATTTAAGTACAAAGAAGAAAATTATAAGAACATATAAGAACATATGAAAAATTAAGTAAAACTTTAACGCAGTATTTGTCTATATTTCTGAGATGAGGTATTATGTACACTATTTACATTAATCCGACTATTGTCCTCACTCATCTTTGTCGCCATATTTATTACAACGTTTCGGCCTTTCAGTATTTGTCTATATTTCTGAGATGAGGTATTATGTACACTATTTACATTATTCCGACTATTGTCCTCACTCATCTTTGTCGCCATATTTATTATAACGTTTCGGCTGGTCTTCTTCAGTATCTGTCTATATTTCTGAGATGAGGTATTATGTACGCTATTTATATTATTCGGATTATTGCCCTCATTTTGTCGCCATGTTTATCAAGGACACATGACACAGTGGATAAAGGCGTTAGATAGATCCACTGGCAGGACCCAAAGAGTGTGAGTTCAATACCTGCTTAAGGAGGTGGAGAACTTAGAGAGGGGAATAAACTGACATCCATTAGACATGGCACGTGAAACTAGAACAGTTCACCACAGTGATCGAAATAAAGGGTTCATTTCCACATTCCAACCAGCTGAAGAAGGCCGGAGCGTACAACGGCCGAAACGTTGTGATAAACATGGAGACAGAGATGAGGACAATAGTACGAATGATGTAAATAGTGTTAAACGCAGTAGCTTGTCAGTCTTTTTTAATCAAACTTGTATAAAAGAGGGATTTCTGCCGAAATATACAATTATATATATATATATATATATATATATATATATATATATATATATATATATATATATATATATATATTTCTGACCATGAGACCCGGATTCGAATCTCACCATGGTTGATTTGAAGGAGACTTCTTGACGTTATCGGACTGCAGCGGACGTGTGGCACCTAAGCATTGTGAGTGAAATTAAATAGTTGGAACACCTTGGGTGCCGTCGATAGCTGTGCTAGCACGAAGTCACAAGTCATTGTGACTGAGGTATTGAGTGTGCTGTCGTTGTTCAGATTGTTGATCATGCTAGAAAACACGCCCTCTTCCAGAAACTAACCAACTAACTGTTCAGCATAGTTGCAGTATAAACCACAGGTTGGCTGTCTGGATTTTGAAAAATCACAAGTGACCCTGAGCGGACTTCTCTAATAGGGATTGGCTAGCCGCCTATATACACGTATATATATATGTATATATATTTACGTGTATATATATATATATATATATATATATATATATATATATATATATATATATATATACACGTATATACGTGTATATCTATATGTATATATATACATATATATATACGTATATGTATATATGAATATACACTTATATATATATATATATATATATATATATATATATATATATACACGTATATACGTGTATATCTATATGTATATATATACATATATATATACGTATATGTATATATGAATATACACGTATATATATATATATATATATATATATATATATATATATATATATATATATATATATACATGATTTCTTTATCTATCTCACACTTGTAAAGATATGTTGGAAAAGATGATTAAAATAAAACAAACATTTAAGAATATTTTATTAGTGTGCATGTTTCATGATTCTATGATTTTCAAAAGTAAAACTGCGATGGAGAAACATGACTATTCCATAATCTCTTTCGCGTCTGTGATATATATATATATATATATATATATATATATATATATATATATATATAATATGTATTTGTGAAGCAGTTGTATGTTTAAGTATTTTTCTTAAAGAAATTTGCCTTTTTGAAAAGATTTCTCTCTACAAGGTAATATAAAATCCAATTTATCAGTCTAATCTTGTTTACCAATTCCATTTTCCTACTGGATATTTTATCTGAAAATAATTTTGAAAAATAAGGTATAGACAATTCCTTCATAATTTCAATACTGATATCCGGAAATTATTCTCTCAATAACAGAAAAAATATTTTTAAATATAATAGACACAACTTGTCTATTTTATCAAACAAAACTTATATACATTTTATCGAGACTAGATTCACAAAGATTAAAATAGGACGAATGTGCTTCAAGGAAGATTAGGAATTTTAATTACTTCAGTTGAACCGAGTAAACATATCGGTTTAATAATCTATTATAAAAAATAAGGACATTCAACCTTCCAACGTTATCATAAGTAACAACTCGCCGGGGAAATCAAAATGATACCATGCTATCATGCTATATAAATATTAAAAAAAAAAATTAAATCGTAAACAAATTTATAAATAATTGTTTCGGATTCATCAGGGATCGTTATTAAGACGACGGACATCTGTCTGGCCAGTGCTTCATACGGGCACATTTACACCAGCGAAATACTTGTCGAGAACACAAATGTGATACGCGTAAAAAGCAGCAAAAATACTAGGAGCTCTTATAAAAAAATTAATCAACAACATCTCTGCATTATGTGCACGATAATATTGTATCTGTCTATATCTCTGAGATGAGGTATTATGTACACTATTTACATTATTCGGACTATTGTTCTCATCTTTGTCGCCATATTTATTGCAACGTTTCAGCCGAACTAGAACAGTCTACCGGAGTGAGCGAAATAAAGTGTTCAGTTCGACATTTCCACCACCTGAAGAAGGCAAATGCGTACAACGACCGAAACATTGTAATAAATATGGCGACAAAGATGAGGACAATAATCCGAATAATGTAAATAGTGATCATATTTTACTTAACGTATTTATGAATTCAGAATATATTGTCTATTCAAAAACCTTTTAAAATATCTACCATAACAATTACACATCATTTACTACAGTAGTAAAATCTTGAAAATCACAGATTAACCAAAGGTGCTCTGAATCAACAAAGATTTGAACAATGTTTACAAACATTAAATGTAGAAAAGAAAGTCCTCGTTCGCATACAAGTAAAATAAATAATAATACATCTTAACAAAATCACTGCTTCAGGCTTAACACAAAAAAAAAACAAACCTGCAATTAAAATCTTTCGGTTGAGCACTATTGAGAGGTGGGCGAATTCTATAAACAGTAGTTGTCAGAACTAACGGATCGCTCTTAATTAATGCATAGAGCACTCTGCTGTCAGGCGTTTGTTTACATTCGTAAAATCAATACGCTAAAATGCGTGTTTTTTCTCTGCCGAAGAGCCGGTGGGGTAGAAACTCCGACTGATACCAAATTGGTCAGTTTTCGATCCTGGTGAATTGTGATACAGCGAAACAGGCCTGTATACGAATCACACAAACACACACAGATATCTTTCTCTCTCTCTCTCTCTCTCTATATATATATATATATATATATATATATATATATATATATATATGTGTGTGTGTGTGTGTGTGTGTGTATACATGTGTGTGTGTATGTGCGTATGTGTGTGTGTGCGTGTTTTTAAAAAAATCGTTGGTGGAATCAACGGCTAACTTTCCAAAATCTAAAACTTTTATCCAGATACTGTCTCGAACAAAAACATTAATACTGAAAAAGGAAAGAGAAAAAACGCCTGAAGGTAAACTTACCTACTCAGTAAAGCAAAGTCCTCTAAGCCTAGATTGCCTAGACCGAGCGAAAACGCTAAAAAACGTTAAATACTATGAAAAGATGGCCCGTGATCGACTTGAACGAACTTGTACGAATGAAAGAAGAGGGGGACGAGCTTTCTATAACCCTAACTGGAAGCAATGATTAAAAATAATTTCATTAAAAACACACACCTACATCGAAAAAAAGAAGATAGGAAAAGAAAAAAAAACTCTTCTGAGTGAGCTAAACTACTATTAGATTGGTGCAAAAATAATGTCGTTTTCTCACATAATAACATATGTAAGAAAACGACATTATTTTTGCACCAACCTAATAATTATAATCTGGGATTGGGTTCAGTGGCGGGGGAAACTTTCAGCAATAATCCAGTACGATAGTTCGGCGGTAGTTGACATATAAGTATTTTATATTCTGCCTACGTTTGCTGATTAACTCTGTTTTTTATTAAGTATTCTATTAGGTTGGTGCAAAAATAATGACGTAATAATGTCGTTTTCTGACGTTAAAAAATACGTCAAAAAACGACATTATTATGTCATTATTTTTGCACCAACCTAATATTACCGTTGCTGAGACCTAACCCTAGCGTCGCAAATTTTTCTCCCATTTTACATCTACTACTATTTGTTATAAATTCACAACACCATTTTAGGGGACTTACCTACTTCTCTTTTAATCTTCTAATAATACGCTGAAAGCGTTGTAGTTTTTCGTATTTACTTTTTAAAACTCAATTTATGATTATTGTACCCTTTTCCCCGTTCAGTTTCAGTAGCGCCTATATATATTTTCTCTTTAGCTTTATTATTATTTTCTACTTCTGCTTTGCGTTTCGCCATAAATAGGTCGACCAATATATTTCCACAAGATAAAGATTTTAAGGCAATCAATTTTGCATTTATAATGATCGATGTCAATAAATAACGAATTAATAATGAATAAAATTAAATGTTCATTTATCTCGTCTCTGCTCTATTTTTTGCTGAATTAAATCTAGCATTCAAAAGGCTTTACGCTATCATTTGATTTATTGTCTGAAATTATATTTTCCTTTCAAGACGTTATTTGATGAAGTAAACTCACTTGAACTTGTTCTTAAATATTTTATTTCGTGACGTAGCCGTTGTTTTATACATAATTAACTGTATTTTAATGATATAGCCTTGTACATGAAATATATTTCAGTTATGTTATTAGTTACTTCATTTTAGCGACAGCAGTTCAATATTTGTAGATTAATCTCAGACAAGATAATAAGAGCCACTAGTATAATTCTCAATAGTGTAACAGTCAATCACCAATCATTATAATCGTATGTAGCAGATTGATGTCTCATACTATTCATCAGTGACGTGTGCTCCATTTTTGCATATGTAACCTTTCCTAGAATAAGTCAGAATTATTGAATATCAACACGACTACGTTCTGGGTACTAAAGAAGGATTTGTAATCCTTTATTGTAGGTACCTCCACGAAATGTAAACAAAAGAGCATAGCATGAAGAAAAAGACGCCGAACTTGACGAAAACAAAATTTTATCGTCTAATGTTCATATTATTATTAAAGAGGAAAGATCAAAGTATTTGGGGGGTATTTTTTTACATTTTTTAATCGTTCCTAGCACGTCTGAAATTTTCGTTAAAAATATTTTTTTTTTTTTGTCAAAAAAAAAAAAAAAGGACAGATAATCAATCATTTTTTTTCGATTTGATAGAAAAGATGAACATCTGACTTTGATATTCTTTTAAAAATCAATTGTCATTTTTTCAAAACTGATTTTAATAAAATCAGAAATTATAATGTTTATTTAAAATATTTTGAACCAAGCTTAACTTAGCTTCTGCGCCGAAAAAATGTAATTTGAAAATAAAACAAAGCAGGTCATAACCTTTCGCGTCGCTTGACAGGTGACGAAAGACACATTCATGACGTTTAGATAACTTACGGGAGGATAATTCTTTCTACGGATGGATGGAAGTGAAATTATTTAAATTTAAGTGAACAAATTATTTATCGCGTTACTTTTAAAGAAAACTTTCAGCGCTCTAATTTTTCATTTTTTTTTTTGTACTTAGCTTTCAACTTTACGTTTACGATGCTTTATGGAAAATATAAAGAAATTAAAAAACAAGACTGTTAAGAGTGAGATTAAATTTCATAAGAAAAAGGTATCAATTAATTTATAGGTACCTTTCTTATGAAATTTTATCAGAAGTGTACATAAAATACTATAATTTTATGTACATTTATTACATTTTACTGTGTTATTTGTATTTCCATTCATTTTATTATTAATTTTGATATTTCATTTATGGAAAAATGTCATAACTGAGATTAATATAAAAATAAAATCATATAAATTAAAGTTTAGCAATAGGTAAATTTCATAAGATGATACGGATACTTATAGGTACCCTTCTCATTGAAATTGAAAAATCAAATTAACTTCTCTATTCGTGTTTCGCAAAAGTAAATGCCTTAACAGCGGAGAACAATGCTGAACTCAAATAATGCAACTAAATTGTGTTCTGGTTGGTCTTCCGTACTTTATAATTACCGCCCGATTATAAGCACAAAAATTACATTTTTTAATTACTGTGGATCTTCTGATTGGTCCAAACGATACAATTTTCAAAGCGCTAGACAATGTCAATCTTATATGGACACTTTGAAAGGTTGATGGTGTTTTTAACTAATGTTATAATATTTTTAAAAACTTAATGTAAAAATCTATTATAATTAAAGAGATAACAAATAACTGTATTAAAAATTCAATTTTCATTGAAAAAAATTTTGGCTTTCAGAAAATATTGTCCATATTCATAAAAACAACTAAAAACAAATAAAAGCATTTGAAATTAAATAATATATTTGTTTTATTGAGTGTTGTATGTTACAATTCAGAGCTGATTTTCAGGTACGTTGGCTCCAAAAAACAAAACCAAAAAAACATGATTTGCTTTCTTCAAAGCCTTGTGCTTTTAACGATTGTAATCACTAAACCCGATGCGCTCGAATTTCTAGAGTTTTTCATAAAATTAGTTATGGGGGTGTTAATAAATATTAAAAAAATATTTCTGCCATGACTTTAATAAGAAAAAACATATTTATAATAATTTCTATATTCTGTGAATGGTTTCTGAAAGTTTCATTAACATCTGTCAAATAGTTTTATTTTTGCAAGATTTTCCAAATTGATGTGTGTAATAAAAAAAAAAAAAAAAACGAGCTAAAAATTATCTGTTATTTACTAGCACTTGTTGCAACAAAGAGAAACAAGGTTTTTAAATCAAAATTTAGAATATTCTAAAAAGATGGAAAATTTTTTAAAAATAATTAAAAAAAAGAAGGTCTATCCTCTTCATAAAAACATAAGCATTTAGACGATAAAATTTTGTTTTCATAAAGTTTGGCTTCTTTTTCATCAGACTATGCTCTATTTTTTAGCGATTTCGTGGAGGTACCTACTTTATTGCATCCAAAGGATCGTCAATTCATTTTAGTGAGTACGTGTGTTTCAGTAGACATGTCTTTTTTTAAACAGTAAAATTAATATCAACCGGTTGAGATGGAGAAAAATATTTATAAGAATAATGTCAGTTAAAAAAAAAAAATACTTAAAAGAATCAGTGTTAATATTTCGGGTATGGAAATAAAACTAGCAGAGAAAGATGTGGATTTTTTATGGATGTCATCCTGGGGACTTGTCTCCCGTCGCCAATTTGGGAACGTAATGCTACGGAAATAAGATAATTTCCCTGGTGTAAAAATGCCTCAAGGACACATAACACAGTGGATAAAGGCGTTAGATAGATCCAGTGACAGGACCTAAAGAGTATGAGTTCAATACCTGGTTAAGGCAGTGGAGAACTTGGACAGGGGAATTAACAGGAGATAACTGACAACTGACATCCATTAAAAGATGGCACGTGGAAATAGAACAGTCTACCCCAATGAGCGAAATAAAGGGTTCAGTTCGACATTCCAACCACCTGAAGATATCCGTAGCGTACAACGGCCGAAAGGTTGTGATAAACAAGGCGACAAAGATGAGGACAATAGTGCGAATAATGTAAATAGTGTACATAATATCTCATTTCAGAAATATAGACAGGTATCATTTTATTTAGTACAATTTCTCGATCTAGTTGATATTAATTTTACTGTTTAAGAAAATAAAAGGAAACAGGGATGTCAACTAAAACATGGAAACGGTTTAAAATTACTCTTCATTGTAACTATCTCTCTCTCTCTCTCTCTCTCTATATATATATATATATATATAATATATATATATATATATATATCAAGAAGAATATTGGGGAAAATGTATGGCAAAGGGGAAAAAGATTACTTGTGGCGCGTTTCGTCCTTCAGGGTATCATCGGATTAAATTTGTTATGTTGATGGAACACGAATAAGGGATGCTGGGAATTTTAATTTTTTTTAAAGAAGCCAATTTCACTTAGATTCTTTTTTTCCATCAGTCATGCTAGATGCAGTAGTCACTTTGTCATAGATTTCCCCCATATATATATATATATGAAAATATTAGTAACTCTGTATTGTCCATTTATTATATATTTACAGAGGAAAGTATGGGGTATCTATCTATCTATCTATCTATCTATCTATCTATCTATCTCAAGCTCATATTTATCTATGTAGCTAACAAGCTATCTGCACACATAGACACACTTGCTTACATAAGTATATAAAATATGAAGATTTTCATTGTATATATTTGTCGCATTCACTTGGTCTGCTCGACTTGTGCCAAATAAATACCTAAGCAGTTCAGAGAAGCATTCGTGTATACAAAATTACACCCATCATATATGCCTCTTTTTTCGCTTCGTGTCTACATTTTTTTTAAACATTTCTCCCCAAGCATGGCTATAAAGCCACTAAGACAAAAGATGTTTCTGAGAATGACCTAAAATCAGAAAATGTTTCGAAGAGAATCGAATATAAAAGAAACGGTTTCAGAAAAACATAAGATGTCGATTGATGTTACACTTAAAAATTTGAAGATCGTTGTTGACATGAAACCGGAAACCGAAAGATAGTTCCTCAATCGAGATGTGTAGGAGAAGAAACTATAAGATAGGTGTTGCGGTTACATATATTTATTTCAACTGTAAAATGGTGCTACCTAGCAACCAGTCGGGTACTACGCTTAAATTCATGAATTATGATTATCAAAGAGGAAATCCCAACAGAAAAAAATACCATGAAACTATTTATAGACAGCGCTCAAGGAAGCTAGGTTAGGGTGTTAAAAAAGTAACTAATGACGGGATATTAAGTCAGGACCGATAGCTTGCAGATTCGTCTTTGGGTTTTGAAGGGCATTTCATGATATATATCAAAAGCCCTAGCTCAGATTTGGCAGCAATAATATATGTAAGGATAAATAGTTGACTTATCAATATGCAAGATGGATCCTGGTTATAAAAATTCTTTGGCACGATACAGTGAACCAACTTTCATATCAAGATATGTAGTAAATGATACAATAAAACCGTTTCACCTTATGTGGAATACGTGAGACAGCGTTGCTATCCAGGACGTTGCAATTAGCTATGTTATTGGAGGGCAAATACTGTTCAGTAATTTGATTAAAAAAAAACGAATCAAAAATATATTTTCGAGGTATTACAAAAAATGTAATTATTTAAATCTTAGATTTTTCTATGTTAATTTCATACTAAATGATCTTGATTTCTTTCTTCGACCTGTTTTTACTTTACTGCCCAAACAACAATATATCATAACGCCTGGTTTGCACTTACATGACAAAACACCATCATGAACAATAAGTATTTATTCTGAGAGACAGCATGACATTTCTTTTACACAACGTAACATAAATAATTTATTTGAAAGACAGCATCAATGTATTGAAAGTTACACTAAATTAGTTTAATGTTTGAATTTTAATACTATGAAGTTTTAAAGATAAAATATTTTCATGGAATTGTCTGGCCATAATTAATTGTTTAAGATATAAGGATGCTTCGTTAATTCTTTCTTCTGCGAATACTGTGTGCTAATCCAATATTTTATAAAAACATTGTAAATTCTATCGCGTTTTTGTATTTAAATCTCTGTGTTGATATTATATTTGTTACAAGATTCGATATTTAATTATCTGCGAGTTTGTGGATTATTTTCAGTTAGCCTACCGATTTGGCTTGTGAAAAATCATTTTCATCACTAAAATCTTGACAGACAATCATTCATCGAAAATTCATTTGATAATACTTTCAGAGTAGAAGATGGCAGATAATAAAAGTGATTAAAAATAAAACAACGAACCAATTCATGGTAATCATTCATTTAGTGAAAGGTCTGAAAAATCATTGCGTTCCGGTAATGAAAAAACTATCACATTTTTCGAACCAAATAAAAAATGTATGAGAGAAATAGAAAATAAAATTCCTTAAAATAGAAGCATTATTATGTAGTAGCGACTATATTCGCAAATAAAATTGGTATTTAAAGTGCGGTGATCTGTAGCATTTGCCTGGGTACTTGTGATAAGTAATTGAAGAATCTGTGATATCTGTGGAAACACGGCGTAATTAAGAAAGATGTAAAGGAAAGCGGCTTTTAGTTGATAAGATTAACTTCTTTCGTCATCATTTCTTCAGAGAAAATACTTTTAAGACTGAACGAAATGATACTTCCTCGAATCGTCAAATATAGACGGTATCAACCATTGATTAAATTCAATGGTTGATATCGTCAATTGATGTTTCATCAAACATCAGCGGATATCATCGTGATGATTTAAAGTTTTCCCAAGAAAACGGGGATCCTTTATTCATGATTAGAGTCAAAATAATTGCAAACTCTATATGTAATATCAATTTTTTTGAATATTTACGCGCAAAGAAACCTGGAAACACAAGTCAAAGATAGAGTTAGGTCTGAATGCATATTTCTCGAAGAGAAAAGAGCCCAACAAGATAACAACTTCGTTTGAAGAATTCATGACTCCGTTTTGCTTGGAGCCCGTCAAGGAGTATGATGGTTTACAAAAATACTCAATTTTAGAACGGATCATTTATTTTTATCAGATAAAGATTTGAAATATAATTTCATAGTTTTGTATCAATTAAAAGCGAACCCTCTGACATCAGGTCACACTCGATATTTATGCTTTTGACTTAGTGATAAGTTCGAAATGTCCGGTAAAAAAAACTAGAACTTGATCTCGAAAATTACTTCTAATCAGTTGTTAAATGAGGCAAGAAATGGATTGTCAATTTGAACGCCTCCAAAACGAAACCGATGTCTTCTAATCATCACAGAGGACCGTTTCCGACTTGCATCCACCAATGCAGATGCTAACCTCGAAGGAGGGTAACTTATTTCGCTTTCTTAATCTTACGTTTTCTACTGACATCATGTGAGACGATTATACTCAATGAACTGCAAAGCCTGCTGCGAGTAAGATTGATTCACCGGCTGGTTCCAGACAATTTTCCTCGCCAGAATGCCTCTCGCACGTTCATATATCCGATTGTGGATTGAAAATTGCTGTTGTATCTGGGTTGCTGTCCATGTAATATATCTAGAAATTCTCGAGAAAATACGAAGGACAATCTATTATGTTATCAGTCCAGACAGAGTATTTTGATTTCAGTCACTTTCTCACAATAGTGACATCGCTTTCCCGTGTCTTCTCTATGGATATTTTCATGGCACTTGCTCTATTGAACTTTCATAGTAGGTACAACGACCTCATGTATTTAAACAACTAGATTTACAACTAAGTTGCATCGATTTACTGTTGAAATAGCTAGAGGAAACCGTATCTTCTATTCTATTAGTTTCTTCGCTCGCACTTCTTGCTTGTGGAATTCCTTTATGGTTTCTTGCTTCCCGGCCATCTGCGTTCTTCTAATATTTATATAAAACATTAATGGGGATATTCTGTTTTCCTGAATTCTGTTCTTTTATTGCCCTCTCTACTCACTAGCGTCTTCTTATTTTCTTTAACTCTCAATAACCCTCTTCTGTCTTAGCGGCATTATCGCCTTGCTTCGTGCGAAATCGTAAGAAAATAATCAAACTAGTTACTCATTAAAATATTAATCTGTTCTTGTTGTACGTGATTATTGTTTAAGAATAAAAACTAACTTTTGTAGATTGCAGTAAATTTCTGTTTAACTACAATATGGCGGAATTAGTCGCTTGGTTATTCATTCACGTTATTACATATTATTTTCACTTTATTATTTTCACTTAGTTATTTTCAATTTATTATTTTTAATTCATTATTTTCAGTATATTATTTTCAGTATATTATTTTCAGTATATTATTTTCAGTTTATTCATCTTTTTACTCTCAGTTTATTATTTTCAATTTATTATTTTCAATTTATTTCAAATTTATTATTATCAATTTATTTTCAATTTATTACTCTCGGTTTATTATTTTTATTTTATTATTTTCTCAGTTTATTATTTTTATCTTATTCATTTATGTATTTATTATGCTGTGTATAATTTATTGAATTTAAATTTAAATATGCACACACTGATATATAACATACGTGCATAGACATCTATGTAAATGAAATAAAGTATAGATGTGTATACAGATCACACATGTAGATATATGTACGTAGTATTTTTTCTTATATCATTTAGTTGGCAGCTATCCTTCTTTTATACATTTTCTATTAATCACAGTAGAAAGGGAACGTCTATTAATCTTTTAGTGTATTTGTACTGGTTTTGAATTTGTCGCTTGTAGATATTTTAAAGGAATGAGGTAAAAATTGTGGCTTATAGAGGATTAACGTTGGCGGACTGAAGGCGTAACTTAAGATTCATCATATAAAAAATTTAACATGTTTACTCTTATACTCACTATCAACATTTCTCCATATAACCTACGTTGCAAAAGGTCAACATATACCAGATTTCATGTATAAAAGTTTCCTATGTTTAGTATGTGTAGCTAAATATTTCTCGAGAAAATTAACTTGTCATCTTTCTCAGTCAAGTGTCATATACAAAACGCATAATATGGAGTTATATCTAATTTTCTATAAGACATCATTAATATACAAATCTAACTATATAAAAATAATTACAATTCTTTGATACCAATTATATATATATATATATAAATCACTCTCATTAAAATGCCTTTCAACTAAGTGCCCTTCAATCTATTTCTCGGTTCTAACACGTGAACCGTTACGAACATAAGAGCTATACGTGTTTTTTTTTATTTAAATTTTATACATTTTTCCTTTACAACCAAATATGGTTGAAAGTATTCGAAACATTACACACAATTTCGGCAAGATCTTTAATTTCTTTAGACCTGATATCATATGACTCAATCTGCTCCAGGAGACACTCGCCAAAATGCTAAATAGATATTCTAGGTGGAGTAATGGATAGCGGCTGGGATTGAGGAATCGGAGAGGCAAGTTCGGATTCCAGTCGAATCCATTATATTCGTGCCAGTACCCTTGAGAAATGGTATGAATCCTCTTATCTCCCCCTTGTTATGGGTAAATAGCAGGACAGACCGGGTTCTTTAGCCTTGGATTGTAACTAGTCTACTGCAGAAAGAAATGGCAACGTACTTCGGGATAAAAAATCTGCCTCGTCAGTCATGTGTCGAAAGATACATGATCAGCTAAGCGTGTATCACGCATGGCACATATCTGACTGACTGATGTCCGTTCTATATCATTTATAGGTATATGATTTAGAAATATGAACATTCATTTCTCATAAATTAGTTGCAGTAACTTACTCACACACACACACACACACACATGTGCATACATATGCATGTCTCATTAAATACAAAGAGCGCGGAATATTATGTATTATTTTCCATTCTGATTGTCTTATTTGTGTCCTTACAGATTCTTATTTTAAAGCCTAATTATGATGGAAGATTATTTAGCTAATTTCAATGATTTAAAAAATAAATCAATTGTTGCAAAACTTATCGTTAGTATATTTGCGTTGTTTGCTATACTCTCTTGTCTGATAGTTAATTTTAATCATTTGACCACAAGCAAGTGGATAAAACCATTAAGTCACATGGGGTCACTGAGTGAAAGAAACTGACAAAAACTTTGAGGAACTTTTGATTCAAGAAGACAGAAGACGACGTTGCATTTAAATATTTGAAATCATATTTGAGAGGAAAACCAGAAGCCGGAGTAGAGTTTCAGACTCGAGAATTGCTAGAGAGTAATGTGTTAGTGTTTTAAAATAATGAGACCTAACTGTCAATCTAGTACTGCGTTTACGTTTGGAAACAGTTTTATTAATTTCATTCTTAGTCGGGATTGTGTTCCCTTTCCAAATACAGCGACACTTCGTAGGCAACGTCCCCCCCAAAAAAAAAGTACTGTTTAAGGTGAAACTTTCTTTTTTTGTAGTTTTTTTCTAATATCTTGAAACGGATTTCGCAACTGGATTTTCTTAATATGTGTACATTATCTACAAGGATTTTCGCCATTGGGGAATGGAGTTGACAATGTTGGTTGTGTTTTATTATCTCGTTGATATCACTTAAGGTTTTCGGTAGACGAATTCTTTGATAATTTGTCTAACCAATGTATCATTTTATTTTTAGTTTTTATTGCTTTTGACGTGTAAAGCAATGGTGGGTAACCTTTTGCTAACTATGTGCCGACTTACGGCTTTAAAATCATTCAATGTTCCAAAAGCATACGTATTTTTATACAAGTCAATGTCAATATACCTGTTCTACAATATATTTTATATAGTAAGATATGGTAGATATACTTTAGTATATATTAAAATTGAAACAACTAAATATTTTATTTGCGTTGTAGTTATTGGATCGGACTTCGTGATATCATTTGCGGTTGGAAATTGCTTGGTGTACCACGGGTGGCACGCGTGCCATAGGTTGCCGACCCCTGTTGTACAGTCGTGCATAGGTCAGATAAGCTTGTAAATGAAGTTGGTAGTCAGATATTTGGTTTTCATAAGCGTGCTACTATTGGTATATCCACAATGTTATTAGTACTTTTGTATAAATGTATATCTATATTACGTGCACCCACGGAAACTCATAGGTGAACAAGCATATATAATAGATATGCCGACATGCTTGCATTACTTCCGAGTTGAGTTTCGCGTAAGGCCAGAAAATTTGGCATTGGAAATATTATGTGATAATATAGATCATAGCGGAAAATTAGATTCACCTGGGCATTTACCGCTTTCAGAATCGTTCATCTGGGAGAAAAACTTTAATTATAATGGTACCCTAGAACGATATCTGTATATATCCGGAAAGATAGACAGGAAGAAAGAAACATCGTGAGACAGATAGCTACCTAGTAAGGTAGATAATTTATTAAGGTTATAACTTTGACAGACGCACAGTTATTTAACGAAAGAAAAAGTTCCGAAGGATGTTTCGAAGGAATGCCCTGAGCATTTATAATTTTCGGGTTGAACAACAGCAACCCGGTGGAGAATACGCACCTTGATAACAATATAGAAACACCTGCACCAGAAAAATACTGCGGCGTTTCATTTTACACAGCAAATACTAATCTTTTAGCATAAACGCTTGCCATGAAAATGTACATTATTCCAAACAGATAGAAATTTTTTTATTCGATTTCCACTTTAGAACAACATTCACGTGATAACATTCATGTACAGTTGTATGTGCAAGCGTATATATATATATATATATATATATATATATATATATATATATATATATATATATATATATATATATATATCAGTGAACACTGAGAGCCGACAGGCTGTTTCATGCTAGGCGTGATCGTCAGGCCGATATATATATATATATATATATATATATATATATATATATATATATATATATATATATATATATATCCTACAGAAGTAATTATATAAAGAATTAGGAATGTTAATGTGTTTAATGGCGAAATCACTTCGCTAACAAGACATAATGAAACATTACCTGCATAATCTAATATGTATATATATATATATATATATATATATATATATATATATGTGTGTGTGTGTGTGTGTGTGTGTGTGTGTGTGTGTGCGTGCGTGTGTGTGTGTGTGTTTGTGCGTGTGTGTATTAAATGTGTTGCTTGAAAACCCAAAAGTAACGCTATAACAAATATTTAAATAATGAATCATTTTTCGAGAATTATACGTGTTTATATTGATATTTGTGATTGGAAAAATTATGCGTATATTTGTGATAAAAAGTGTTGGAAATATTTACAATATACACATTGTTTGGGTTGTTGTTCTCATCTTGTTCGTGAATATGGCAATAAAGAGGAGGGCAAGGGCCCAAACAATGTGAATAGCGTACACACACACACACACATATATATATGGTGTGTATATTTAGGCAACAATTTTTCATTGATGCATGTTTCATTAAATAATATAGACAAGCTTTGTTTATTCATTTTAAGTAAGTTCTTTTCATATTATATGATAAGCTTAGTAACATTTTCATTGAAAGACGAAAGGAAATCACCATATTGATACATGTTTAGATCTAATCTAAGCTTTCGGCTTACATAAGCTATTATTAAAGTTAACAATTACTTTTCAATATATCAACAAATACACCAAACGTTAATGAAATTCTGTTTTTGTTGCACGAAAAATTTCAACGCAACCACTAACTCGTGTATACGAGACGCGGAAGAAAAATCGCATCGCAGCTCGTGACGTCACACATGACTAGACGAGTGTGAAAACGAGAAGTATTAAGTATGGGAAGCTGTTGGAATAAACCAATGGCTTATGTCATTAATTATAGGCATTTAAGAATATTTGTGGAGATTTCATAGTTTATTTTGTTCAGTTTAGGTTTCAACTGTCTGTATAGATTAAAGAATTTTTAGTTTTTGTTTATTGTATTCATGTTTAAGTATAGTTGTGTTTCCAACAAGGATTTTCCGGAATTGTGTACGCCGCCACACACATACACACACACACACACACACACACACACATATATATATATATATATATATATATACACACACACACAAGTGTAAGGTAGATTAATTCCAATGTCCAAACTATTTTTTAAAAGTGCTAAATACAGAGTAGAGCTTAATAATAATAATATTCATCAACAAAAATAAAACATGTTATAAATCTCTACATAAATGCAACCATTTTTCATGACTATAGGTCCTTCGTCAAGGTTAGCCGCCACCCCCTGAAGAAGCACACATAATGAAACTTATTTGCATTTGTAGAGGGATTTGTAACATGCTTTTGATATTTTTGTTAATAAATATTATATTTACACCAATAATAAATATATTTTTATTTCCTCAAAAACAGACATTCTCACTCAGTAGTAATTGATCACTTTATTATTATTTATCGATTAACAACATTTTATGGTTTACATATCTTTCCCTCGTGTTCAAATATATATATATATATATATATATATATATATATATATATATATATATATATATATATATATATATAATTAAAATTATTTGGACTATTATCCTGATCTTTGTCGGCATATTTATTACAAGGTTTCGGCCGTTGTACGCTCCGGCCTTCTTCAGGTGGTTGGAATGTCGAACTGAACCCTTTATTTCGCTCACTGGTGTAGAGTGTGAGGTCAATACCCAGCTAAGACAGTGGGGAACTTGAGAGGGGAATTAACAGGGGATAACTGGCAACTGACATCAATTAAACATTGCAAGTGGAACTAGAACAGTCTACCCCAGTAAATGAAATAATGGGTTCAGTTCGACATTCCAACCACCTGAAGAAGGCCGGAGCGTACAACGACCGAAACGTTGTAATAAATATGGCGATAAAGATGAGGACAATAATCCGAATAATGTAAATAGTGTACACAATACCTCATCTCAGAAATATAGGCCGATATATATATACATATATATATATATATATATATATATATATATATATATATATATATATATATATATAATAAAAATATATAAATAATAAAAAAAAGGAAATCGACAAAATTATAAACATGAAAAATACGAAAAGATCACAAAAATATAATTGGAGAATATAAGCCAAATGTCCACGACACGGAAATTGCGTAGAGGAAAAAGTATTATATAAACAGCAACAAAAAGAAAGCCCAGAAGAGGAGAGGATTTATATCGGAACACTTGAGCAAACTATTTTGTATATTTCAAATATGAATTATATAAAGTAACATATGATCAAAACACATATGGCAACTAATTTAATCGATAAATATTTCCTAAAATTAACCCTCTTATTAATTTTTTTTATGAGAAACACATTAAAACTAAGTTATAGCTGCATCGATAATATTGAAAAGATTACAAACTTAATAATAAAATTTTAAATCGATTGAAAATTTTGTATCATAATACACGTTTCAAGATAAATACTGTTGATAATACTAACCAATGTAATTGTAGAAATTCTGATCAATTTCCATTACCAAAATAAATCTCTTGTTTATCTAAGTACTATTTCTACAACAGAAAATCCGAGTGTTGAAAAATTCTATATTGGTAGTACAAATAATTCTATATTGGTAGTACAAATAATTCTTTAAGACTCGCTGGTATCAGTATATCTAGTCCTTCACCAATATTACATATAGAAATTGAACATCACGTTATAAATATATTTGGAGTTTAAAAGATGCTAATAAATATCCAAAGGTGAAATGGAATTTTTTTAAAAATAACTAGAATATATAGATCTTTATATGACCTTGATTTCTGTTTTTGCATGAAAATTTGGAAATTATCAACTTCTTTGATAAAACTCCTTCTTAAAGCAAGGAGTTGAATAAACGGTAAATTGTAGACATAGTCTAACTTTTACCTTGCATTTTAGTTGAACTTTAGAATTTGAGAATGCTTTTTTTTATATTTTAGTAGACGTACTGCAATGCACCTTATATGGCTTATTTTTATATTTGTAAGATTAATAATTATTTAATACAATTCTGTATTAATCTTCTGTTAGCATTATTAGCATCTTATGAGGATGTACGGTTATTTAGTTAGTATTTTTGACATGGTTTTGATTGGTTGTTATCATTGATATATTATATGGGTGCTCTTAACGGTCTCATATTAATTTACAAATAATTCTATACGTTTAAATTGTTTACTAGTTTCTAAAAGATGCCTCTTATTTATTAACTACAAAAGATTATCTAGAAAATTCATAAACTATATAACTAGTTAATATTAGGTTTAATTACCTCCATACCCACTTTTATTTCTTGGTAAAGCTGATTGTCTGTGTTGTATACACATTACGAAATAACGTAACCATCCGTGTCAGTCTTTAATCTAATGCCTGCGATCGTTTTGGAGACAACTTCCTGTCATGACACATTTCTTAAAAAAATATTTTTCGCTTAGTTTGAATTTAACGTAGGTCATATACGAATGGTTGATCACGATTAATCTCTCAAGCCTATTTTTTCTGGAAAAAAGAGGATGCATTTTCCTTTTGTAATTTACAATCGACTGAGTAGACGCATTGATATGCGTTGAAACACGATATCAACTGTGTAGCGATTTTTAACATGTTTTTGTTTTACTCTCCTAAAATAAATAATATTTTGATCTACTTGTATTGATCCCTTTTAAATTAAAATTAAATGTTACAAAAGTTGGAATTGTACTCTATTCTTTCTCATCTTACCTATATATATATATATATATATATATATATATATATATATATATATATATATATCTTTTTTTTTTTTAAATATAACCCATATTTAAGCTTTGAACATAAATTAACCAATATCTTTTGGGAGCTTTCAGCATTCACCAATCATTATCAAACAAAATTCTCGTGTGTTGATATGTTTTTATCTGTATGGTGTTTTAATTGATCATTCTTTTTGCCGCATACAATTTGCTTTTTTTTAATTGATTCAGCAAGGATATTATTAAAACAAACAAATGAAGTAATGTAGAATATTTTGAAAGAAATTTAAATATAAAATATTCCTGAAATGATAACTCAGATTTGTTACATTTTAGAAATATACCGTGAAAAATATCAAGTCGTTTGCATTATTTACGCATGACTTATATCCGTTTCCTCTAATGCAGTTATCTGCATCCTAAAGTTATTATCGATTTCAGCGTCTAAAGTGGTGTTATTTGAATACTTATGACATTTTACTTTAAAAGCTATCAACAAAATTCCGTTATTTATAAAAATTTGTTATTTATATATAAAAAAAATATTGGTGACCAGATGCGAGTTGATAATATTTTAAATTTTTTTGAAGATGAAATTCCTTACCGCCATTAAATGTGAAAAAGTTGTTTAAGATATAAAACAGCTGTTATCCTATAAAATGATAAAACCTCATTTAATTAATGGCATAGTTTGACGTACTATTTATACAAAGGCTTATATTGAAAGTCAAGCAATATTATATGGAGTCAAGATGATAGAAGAATAGAAGTAAAAAATACTCTCAGTTGTATTGAAGAATTTAAGGGAGAGAATGAAAAGATATAGATGAAGGGTTAAAGAAGTGGAGAAGTATGAGATAATGCCTAGTTGTAATTGGAGGCATAAGGGACAGAATGAGAAGACAGAGTCGAAGGGTGCGAGCAGAATAGAATTATGAGATAATGTATAGTCTTAGTTATACTGGAAGGGATACGGAAAATAAAGGGAATATACAGTAAACAGTGAGAGAGAAAATCGAATTATGAGATAATGGATATTCTTTGTTGTTGATTTAATGGAATATGCATACACCTGAGTTCCCCCTCACTGGAATATGATTGGCTGGTGTCCGTCATAAATACAGACGGACCTACACGTACAGCAGAGTTTAAATCTATGACGACGCCCATTGGACTTCGCCATTGGCTATTCTATTGGTCTACACTTATTACCTGCGACTACGACGAGTACCAGTCGATTACTGCTACTGTGTACTACAGTAACTAAAACCACTTAGCTACTTCGATCAAATATATCCCTTTCCGGGACATATCGGTTGTACTGGAATGGATAAGGGAAAGAATGAGTAGACAGTCAAATGTTGAGATATATTTTATTATTTTTAGTGGACACAAGTACCAACTTTGTGCTTTATATATAAAACCAATTCTGCTATTTTTTTCGTAAGATATTAGATGCAATGAAAATAGAGGACAAATGCTTTTTTTTAATGTTTCATGAACAAATTTCTTCATATTTCAAAATGGTTTAAAAGGATTTATACCAAGAGAGCATTGGCCTTCAAAGCGGATAGCTTAATATATTTTTGGACTTGTCTTTCTTGCTTCCTTCCTTTTCTCCAGCATAAGGATATTCATAAAAAGATTTGAGTCTTACCTGGATAACTGCAAATGGATATTGGGAAATGTTTTCCCTGTAAGATGGATAAGAAGTTGTTTTATTTTCTTTTTTCGAAATTGATATTTCTCTTCACTGTAAAGCTAAACATCTCCAGATATCTCATTTTTTTTTTTTTTTTTTTGTTAACAAGCTATGGAAATAAAAAATGTGGCACATCTGAAAATATAAAAGGGTGACAAAATTCCAGATACTCCGTGCTGATTGTTTCTGTCGGCAATTCTAGAGAACGCATGAGAAACCTATTACTTAGACAGCATACAATTATACTATTGCGAATTAAGATATATTTGTAGATTACCGTTCTTATTTTATAGGGATTTTAAACAGATAGGTCCGGGAAAGGGATATATTTATTGGACGCAGTAAAGTGGTATATATATATATATATATATATATATATATATATATATATATATATATATATATATATATATATGTATAGGCAGCAATTTTTCATTGATGCATGTTTCATCAAATAATATAGACAAATTTTGTCTATTTATTTTAAGTAAGTTCCTTTCATATTGTCTGATAAGCTTAATAACGTTATCATTGAAAGACGAAAGGAAACCACCATATTGATAAATGTTTAAATCCAATCTAAGCTTTCGGCTTGCATAAGCCATTATCAAAGATGACAATTACTTTTCAATATATCAACCAATACACGGATGAAACAACAATGATAGTCTGTTCTTGTTGCATCAAAAATGTCAAAGCAACGACTAACTCGAGTATACGAGACGGGGAAGCGAAAATCGCATCGCAGCTCGTGACGTCTCACATGACTAGACGAGAGTGAAAACGAGAAATATTAAGTATGAGAAGCCGTTGGTGTAAACCAATGTCTTCTGTTGTCAATTATAGGCATTTAAGAATATTTGTGGAGATTTTGCAGTTTATTTTGTTCAGTTTAGGTTTCAATTGTTTTATCTATATATTCAAGAATTTTTAGTTTTTGTTTATTGTTTTCATGTTTAAGTATTGTTGTGTTTTCTACAAGGATTTTCCGGAATTGTGTACGCGGGCACACACACACACACAATATATATATATATATATATATATATATATATATATATATATATATATATATATATATATATATATCCACAAGTGTAAGGTTAGGTTTCAACTGTTTTATGTATATATCTTCAAGAACTTGTCTACATATTTAATGAAACATGCATCAATATATATATAAATATATATAAATATATATATATATATATATATATATATATATATATATATATATATATATATATATATATATATATAAGGTTGGTGCAAAAATAATGACGTAATGATGTCGTTTTTTGACGTTAAAAATACGTCAAAAAACGACATTATTAAGTCATTATTTTTGCACCATCCTAATATATACATTCAACTTTTAAAGGTCATTAAAGTATTGTTTATTAATAAGATGGACCTGAACTTTTTATTTTATAATTTTGCATGTTACTTTTATATTCTATATTCTTTCTCAATTTTTCAATAATTGATTTTGATATTTTCTTTATTATTTTGATTTTAACGTCTGTATCTTAATTTCTGAAATAAGAAAATATTATTTGCATTATTTAAAATCAAACTAATGTTCTCATCTTTGTTGATATAATTATTTTTTTTTATAGTAAGGATAAGCCTTTACAAGGCTCGTGGTCCACTCGAGGTAGATGGTTATGTTTAGAGGTCATTTGTGCATATACGCCTGGAAGATACCAGTTAACTCTGACCTTGAGCAGGTTAAGATTTTAGTGATCGGGGAAACATTCTCTTGGGAGTCGGTTGCGTAGAGCAGGATTGGAGGAAAAAGCTGTTTGATTGAAACTTAATTCACCCTAATAGAATACGGGGAGAATGTGTATGGTTTTCTATCACGTAAGCAGCATGGCGCGTCCTTGGTGTGAACGTTTGAACGAGCGGGATCAGGGAATGTAGTTCATCCGGGCAATTTGCGTGGAAGTCACGATAGATCAGCGAGAGGATTGCCACATGTTGGACGGTGGATATGATGAAATAAATAGATAAGGATATTAGTCTAGCATAACATTATTTTGCGCAATTTTCTTTAGAAATTGGAGTCACCTAGAAAAATTTATGTCCCCATATCTCCCTTATCAATTTCTTTGACGCTTGGCGTTCGTCAATCCCACTAAACGAGGCTCTTATCAGTATTAACCCTCCGTTTAGCTGTCCAGAGTGCATTTCAATAATCAATATCTTCTATTCACGACAGATAGTTTCGCAAACGTAGTGGGGTTTTGTGAAAATAGCTTCACTGCGGCAAACACTCGTAATTTTGAATAATTAAGCGCTTACAAAGAAGGCTTTGATATTTAGGCACCTCGGCGTGGTGTAATTGTTAGCAAGCTTGTCTCGCTAAAACAGTTACGACGGAGTATTGAGTTCGATTCTCAATGGGTGTCTCATACTTTCGGTCTTGTGTCACATCTAAGCTACACTTAGAAAATCATTTAAGGGCACCTCGACGTGGTGTAATAGTTAGAAAGCTTGTCTTGCTGGATCAATTAAGTGAGTATGCTTATAAGATTATTAGAGAAGTAAGTGCAAATTTGCAGAAAGAAAGTAATGATGTATAATTGAATCTTATTATAAACAGAATATGCATTTATGTGCTTTGTCAGAAGTAAAAAAAATGGTACTATAAACCACGGGTATAATTAACTAAAACAAATCATTATTTAAATATCTTTTATAGCATTGGTACGTTTGAGTTTTCAAGCAAACCATTTAAAATATTGTACGTGCATTCAAACCTTAGATAATTCTATATATAAGTTTGTGAAGATTCTTGTTTGTCGAAGCGGGCCTCTAATGGTAATGTGTATTCCTATTTGTGTATGTATGTCTGTCTACTCAGAGCTCTGTGCGGTCAGCAAGTGCAGCGGAGTGGGATTGGGGTTAATCTGTGGTTGATCATTTTAAGCACTTAATCTTTGTATTAGATATAAGTTAGATGCTTTAAGAATGAATTCAAAGAAAGATGGCGATGTAAAGTAAAACTGTAAATACTAGATTCTGCCTATTTTCTTGCAATCTCTGACGAAGATTTAATAAAAGGAAAACATGTAAGACTGATATACGTTTCCTATTTGTTCTTTTTTTTATCATATATATATACATTAGTCAGTTATGTGTCATGCGTGATACACGCGTAGCGATAATGTATTTTTCGATACATGACTGACGAGGCAGATTTTTCCCGCATTAGGTTGCCATTTTTCTGCGGTAGACCAGTAGACATCAAAGGCTGTCCTGGTATTTTCCTATAGGTGGAGAAGAAGGGGATTCATACATTTCCGAACGGTATTAACACGTAAGTGAATGTAATAGATTCGACTGAAATTCGAACTCAGTCCGAGCCGCTATCCATTACACCACCGTGCCTTCTCATATATATATATATATATATGTGTGTGTGTGTGTGTGTGTGTGTGTGTGTGTGTGTGTGTGTGTGTGTGTGTACTCAACTCTCACATCGAATTCGATGTGTTTTGGGTCATGCAGATCAGTTCCTAGGAAACTGACAGCCCGACACCAGCACATGAGATTTGATTATAGTGGTGAAGGCTTCGTGCAGGGCCATCCAGATTTTTTGAAGGGCCGACTACGGAGACCTGGTGCACTAAGTGCCATAAGGTCCCCAAACGTCCCTCCGCAGGTTTTGAATTCAGAGTTGTCCTTTTCCTAGACCAGTCGCCATCCAAGGCTATAGAACCCAGTCTGTCCTGCTATTTACCCATAGCTGGAGGGAGAAGAAAAGGATCCATACCTTTCCCAAGGTTATTAGCACGTAATGGATTCGACTGGAATTCAAACTCGGCTCTCCGATTCCTCAATCCAACCCGCTATCCATTACTCCACCGTGTGCGTGCGTGAGTATATATATATATATATATATATATATATATATATATATATATATATATATATATATATATATATATATATATATATATATATATATATATATATATATACAATTTTATTTGTGAAATGTACTGTCTTGAGTGTATTTTCTGTTTTATTGGATAAATAAGAAAATGTGTAAATATGAAAAAACACGCTTTATTTAAAATGATCGAAGGAAAAGGTCACTATCGAAAACATAATTTTCATTTAATTTTCAGTAAAAATGGACGATATTGTAATTCTAATAAATATTAATAAATAACAGGGAATCTGTTTATTTAGTAACTGGACCGATGTTTCCTTACAGAGAACTTGATCAAAAATGAAAATTTGATTTGTCACTTGCTAAATATCAAGGAAACATTGTGGTTTGCCCAAACACACCATCCATCGAATAGAGAGTTAAGAACATGAATATCCTTAAATATATCCCTGCCTCCAACTAAATTAGGATGCTACACTACGCCTGGCATGCCAAGGAAATTATGAATATGCTTAGGTATGCTGTGGTAAAAACCTGGAATAAGCGAAGGCAAGCCTTTTTTTCCGAGCTTGATTAGAACATTTAATTTAAAGAACACACACGCAGACATATATATATATATATATATATATATATATATATATATATATATATATATATATATATATATATATATATATATATATATATTCGTGTGACTGTGCGTGTATGCTATCGCATTATATCCACACACGGATATAGCATATATATGCATCTATATGCACATAGATCTACATTCTATTCATATAAGTACTCGGGAAATTATGCATTTTTGTACTTATATATTTATATTTATGCATAAGTTTTCTCAGATGCATATGTATATATATTATGCATATATTATTGTATTAAATGACGCACACACACACATATATATATATTCATTTATTTATATACCTACTCCTCTACTCTTTGTCTCTGTCTATTTCTCTGTCTGTTTCTCTCTCTCTCTCTCTCTCTCTATATATATATATATATATATATATATATATATATATATATATATATATATATGAGAATTTCAAATATTAGCCGTACTCTTATTATGTTATATGTTATGGCGAAAGCGAATATAATTTTTTAACTTACCTTCGTGTGAATATATATATATATATATATATATATATATATATATATATATATATATATATATATATATATGTGTGTGTGTGGAGAGAGATAGAGAGTGTGTGTGTGAGAGAGATGTGGAGGGAGGCGGATGTGAACGAATTCTGTTTCTATGCAGAGTAGGTCAGTAATCTTTCTCAGATATAAGCGTGCATTATCGACACATTTCATCCAAAAGAAAAAAAAATAAAATAAAATTTCCAAATTTAATATTTTAAAATGAAATACAATCTTCATAAATTAAAGTAATATCCTCACTTCTAAATACACATTCTTTAAACACGTTAAAAGTCATATCTATTTTGAAAATTTACTAATTCAGGTAGATTAAATTTGCATGCCGATGGTTTCTCTCTTTCTCTCTGTATATATATATATATATATATATATATATATATATATATATATATATATATATATATATATATATATATACGGGAGTAAGTCAAAATTATCTTTACTTTTGCCTCTTCAATCGCAGAAAATTTGTCCTTTACCCCCCGGCTTACAATCGGAATTTCAAATATTAACCACCTTTACAATTTATTCTGATGTCGTTGGGAAACTTTGCAATTTCAAAACTTAAGCAAACGATTTTTATTTTGTTTATTTTCTGGTTTACTTATGAATAAAACAAACGTTTATCCTCTTCCTTAAAATGATTTCATCCCATGGAGAGTCCTATTTTCGATATCCCAGGAGCGGTGTTAATGGATTATATGGATCTCACTTCTGCGATAATTATATGACATGTAGGCGACTGAAATATACATTTCCTTTCACAGTATTCTTCAGAATCTTGAAATTCAATGAGAAAACTTCAATCTCATTGCTATATATGATGGCAGAAATGATCCACAGGTTTGTTTTCGCGGAACCTATAAAGGGACAATTATTTTTAAATATAGTTAAGCATATAATTTATGTCTGAATGTCTTTAATGAAGTCAGACTAAAGTCCTCATCATTGTTGTAATTATCACAATGTTGCTATGTTACTGGTTGCGTCTTCCAAACTGTTGTCTGCCTATCCGAGTATTCTTCAAGGAATTTTGAACTGAAAACATTATTTAATATTCTGGGATATATACCTTTATCGTTCTGCTGTCCATGGTAAGCGATATTTCGTTTCGTTCAATTTTGGTATTGCACGGTTACAGCTTGTTACTTTTACAATTAAGCATGAATCTATACTACTCGCCCCAGGAATTGAACTTGCAATAATCAGGCTGCCAATATAAAATAAAAGTTAAAAAAAAGATGATATATTCCTGCAGAAAGACACGGGATTGAGAACAATCTTATCCACAGATTAAATAAAATATTTAATTACGAGGATCGACAGACACATAAAGAAGCCGGAAGGTACATGATTTTGTGTTAATAAGAATAAAGATGAAGACCTTAACTTATAACTAAATAGTTATGAAGAAATATAGTCTTAAGATGTGCTACATTTATGGGATAAAATGCTCAGTATCAGAGATAGAGCGTGTGTAAATATAAAAGTGAACATTGAAGTCAACACTTAGAGGTGACAGTCTGTTTCATGCTAGACACAATCGTCAGGCCACAAGTGCTGTTATTTTTCTCGGCTATTTACATATACGGGTCAGTGGTACATTGTGGGTAGTCTATTTTTGCGGTTATTTTACTGAAAATCGTTTATTTGTTTATTTATTTATTTGGGTTAAATTATTCTGCTTGTTTTTATTTATTTTTTATGTTTATTTCTTATCTTATAAATATATATATTTTTTTAATTTTTTAGTCGGTCTATAAGCGATTTAAACAAATTTTTATTATGTTAATAACGTAGTAAAATTTGTTTATATCGCTTATTTAATAGTTTTGTTTTGGTATGGGAAGATAAAGCTATTTATTCAATTTTAGGGTTGATTGTTGCAGTTTATTCTAACTGTTATTTTGGCGGGAGCAGTTTCTAATTTGTTTATTACTTCATGTATTTATTTCGATCGATTATCTTTGTTTTTTCTAACGGTTACTTTATCGGGATTGGATTGTTAGATTATTTATTTATTTGGATGAATATAGAATAATTTATTCTACTTGTTTTTTTATTATTTATTTATTATATAAATAGTTATAAATAAATATAAAAATATAAATATAAATAGTTAAAATTATAATATAATAATTTCCATATGTAAGCATGAGAATAAATACCTATTACCAAGATTCATACCAAAACAAACAAATAAATTCACGCTAGCACCACAATAATTACATTTATAGGTTTTTATTATTCTCCCACCAACATTACTAATCACTACTAACAATTTACAACAAATATTAACCACTTATATTATCATTGTCACCAACCCCGTTACACATTACTATCACATCACATCTACCATTACCATATAAACCCGCCATAATTATTAACGTAAACTACCCCGTCCACCAGCATATATCATACCACCATAAAAATAACCAATAAGGATTGCAAACTGAAATTTCTACCAGTCACACATACACAGTCATCAAAAAACTAAAAAAAAACAAGGAAATAACCAGCTTTAAAATAATAACAAAAGTGTTTTTTTTGTAAATTAAATATTAAAAATAAAAATTATAGCAATTTTCAACTATCATAATTTTACACAGAATACCTATTATCAGGATTTATACCAAAATAAATGAATACATATAACAAAATAAAATAAAACACCAACCTCCACTTTTTTATACTATAACTACATTTATGGTTTTATCATTCTCCCACCACCATTACTAATCACTTCTACCAATTTACAATAACTATTAGCTACTTATATTATCATTGTCTCCAATCCCTTACAACATTACTATCACCTCACACCTACTATTATCATATAGACCCGCTATAATTATTAACATAAACTACCCTCTCGCCCAGCATATTAAATATTAAATATCACTATATAAAATAACCAAAAAGGATTACAAACTGAATTTCTAATCTGTTACATATACACAGTCATCAAAAACAAACAAATAACCAGCTTTAAATATAACAAATAAACCCGCTTCTTTTCAAAAATTTAAAAATAAATATAAATAAAAATAATAATAATTTTTACCTATCATAATTTTACACAAACGCATATTTTCTACGAAATTTTCCGAATATTTAAGGCCTATAAATTTAATTAATAATGTTTAATTAAAAACAGAGTATTTACTTAAATAAATTGTATCTATTAAAATCGCGTATAAACAGAAAACACACACACACGCAAGACTTTGAACACAAGAATCTTACGATATGAAAACGTACAATTAACATGAGCTGAATCCGTTCTTCCTTTTCTCATTTAAAAGAAAACTCTTGAGAAATCATTGAAGACCGACACATGCGAAACGTAATGAAGAATAATAGAATTTCCAATGCCCTCTTTCTGGGAACATTAGTTTCGAATGTGCTGTGAATTATTCAAAGATCCTGGCTATGATGGAGTTGTTCCCTTAAAGTCCCAGATCTGTTTATAAAATATAAATGAGCATTGGAGACTAAGAAATAATTATTAAAGCCCTTTATTATTCATACTGTTTTAGAATTGGATACAAATCATAACACGAATAATAACGTTCATTTACAAGCTACCAGTAGTCAACGATTTTAGTCTGATTGCAATCACCCCAAAAGCATAAAACATCTCTCTGTAATGTATTCAGCTTGTGAATACAGTTTTTTCTATTAAAATCCATGGTTCAGGTGAAACTCATGGTAAAGGTTTACTGTTGAGTGGTAATGATGAATTTGTGATAGGGATAAATCTCCACATGTGAACCCAAAAGTTGAGCTCCATGGATGAAATTTAATGTTGTGATTGATCTTCGAATTTTTATGTTTAGCTTTCTTAAAAAAGCAGTGAAAAAATAATATACATTTATATATTTGTTTATTAAAGTTACGTCATAAAGCAAATTGTGCAAGTTAATAGGAAACATATGCTATTCCCCACTGAAATGCATAGCCGCAAGGTCTATAAGAAAAGAAAAAAAATAGAACACTGTTGGTCTGTTCTACCCTTGCATTATATTCATCTGAACTTACGCAAACCAATTACAACATTTTTTCATTTCTGTAAAACGACTTGGTGAGGAAGTTGTTTCCTAACGAAAACCTGTGGTGAACAGCCTCGTAGAAGCAAGCGAACCAGAGTGGCTTGCATCTGGTGCATAGGAAAATAAGGATCTTACCATAACGTGCGGCACATGACACGGGCAAGTTTTCTCCGTGAAAATGGTATTACTCTAGCAATTCCAGCAGTATGTTACAACGGGGGATTTTGTATAGTTTGGCATGCTTCTACCAATAGCAAATCGTGTGCTGATTGGTCGAACTGGAGGAGGCTATTTGCTTGGGTAACTGAGAATAAAAGTGAAGAACGCTGATTGGTTGCTCGTCCGCGGGGTGGCCTAATAAAAGAGGGCTGAAGCAGTGAAAACGATAGAACAAAACTCGGATTTTAAGTTACAACCCAGTTTATTTTTATCTGTTGTCTGGACGCTAGTAGAAAACTTCTTTTGTGCAATTAACTACCTGTCAGAATAGTAAGTCGGACGTTTGTTATTTTTTCTGTTTTTGTATATTTTAACTGTTTGTTTGTTTCCTGTTTTGTGTGGGGAATACCCTCCCACGATGGCGGAGGTGACCCAGAAAAAAAGAACCATTGTCCAGCACGTCTACAGCACCATCAGCTTGAGGGCCGGAAAGGTGCAAAAAAGGACCAGAATATTACAAGAGACTCCGAGATGAATACAAGGATTTCATCTCAAAAAATGAACTGTTACCAATGCCTTCTGTCATGGAGACAGTGGCAACCAATCTCTCTGTTGACGGTCGACATCAAGACCAAGAAATTCATGGCTGTCAGCAGGGAGGCAATGGAAGAAGCCATAAAGGCTTCAAATATTGGGGCCAAAGTGTTGGCCCGAAGAAATAGCGCCATGTGTGACACCCTGCTGGCAACTGAAGAGGCAACTAAAGCACTGGCTGGAAGCACACTCACCAACAAAACGATGAAGCTGTAAACGGACTACTTGGGCACCCGAAAAACACGGATTACTTTACGTGGTGTGCCCATGTACATCACGGAAGATCATTTGGAGGCCTTCTTTTCGGATTATGGGCCTGTGGAGGTGGGTATCTCCCAGAAAATGTAAATCGGGTATTGCCATCAGGGATGTTGAGATCATGGTGACATTAACCCGGACAAAGTTTAAGGAGATACCCATTATAATTTCCTCTGGCGACCGAAGCATTTTTGTTGTTGTTGAGGGCAGCCGGCCCTCATGCTGGACATGTGGTGCGGCCAGACACCTGGCCAACTTGTGTCCAACCAAGAAGCCAGTACCGCAGAAGAATCAGGCACATCCACCAACATCAGAGCATCTTAGGTAGGAATTAACAATGAATGGACTGAAGTAGTGAGGAGAGGAGCGAAGGTGTCAACTCCACCTCCCCAGCAGGATGTCTCAGAAAAGAGTACTGCCAAAGAGCAACAGAAGTCGGATGTCTTCAGTAAAGGAGCTGCTAAGCAAAATGAGAAGCAGCTGAAGCAGCAGGAGCGGGAGTAGTGACAGAAACTGCGGCAACAGCAACGCGGGCAGCAGCGTGTGCAGCAACGCGAACAGCAGGGTGAACAACAACGCGAGCAGCAGCTGCAGCCGGTGCAGCAAAAGTAGGACCAGACGGTGTAGCTACAACTGCAGGCGGGAAAAGAGGCCCAACCTGAACAAGTTGTGGAGAAGTTGCCTCAACCGGACCTCTATATGGAGGTGGAGGAAATGAAGGGCCGAGGGAGAAGAGGAGGAAGAGGACTTTATTACCAAAACAAAGAAAGGAGATCGAGCCGGAGTAGCGCGGAGAAAGCACAATCAGTGCCTGCTTCACCAGCTAGAGTTAAAAGGATCTCCAGCTAGGTAAGACAAGGAGCCACCAGTCTTCTTCTATTAGGGCCCTGTCTTCCCCGTCTCCCTCCCCCGACCAATCTCTAGGAAAAAAGAAGAGACAACCGCCGAAAGGAGACAAGATCTTTATGGTGGACCGTGAGTTTCTTGAGAGGACCCTTTCCTCCAAGAGGAAAGCCTTCTTGAGGCCTATTTTTAAGTGCACCTCTGTTGATGGGAAGTCAACTGAGGATCCAAGGAACTTTCTGGTGTTATTACTCTGTTCAGGAACACCGGGGGAAATCTCAAATATGGGACTATTTGGCAGAACCCAATAATGCATTTTTACGAAACTCCGGGTAGTACAGATAGAATAATCGGAGCTGAAAAAGTTATCTCAGTATTGTACAGTGAGGGCCCCAGTTCTTCTTCACTCCTCTATATATAGAGTAATAAAATTAACTATTCCACAGACGTCGGCGGTATTGTGATAAAAAGACGAATTCCGATGTAGGTACTGGGAGTCTGGGAAAAACCGTCGTGGTCCCATCCGCTGCAGATTTCCGGCCCATATTTTTTTTTGCAGGCCTAAACGATATCAATCAAGTTAGCCAGTCTGAATGCCAAGGGCTTGAGGGATCGGGGTAAGCCTGCTCGCCTTATCCAGGATCTATTGTCGTTCGGAGTAGATGTCGCCGCGATCCAAGAGACAAACTTTTTGCAAGGTCGATGCGTGTGATCTGGATGAGGACTTTGTCGTTTATTCAGCATATGGGGACCGACAGGCCAGCGGATTTTCTTTGCTAGTGAGGCGTACTATTGATGCGAAGGTGGACCTTGTGCATATCGATGCCGGGGGCCGGTTGATCGTGGCCGATATTGCCGTGAAAAGTGGTTTGTTCCGAGTAATTGCGGTTTATGCGCCCAACGACCGGGAGGAGCGTGTCTCGTTTTTTCGTCGATTGGGGCCATTCCTGGTGGATCCTCTAGTGATAGCCTTCGCTAGGGAGCCTGGAACATTTGAGTAGCGAGCGCTACATAGGTTAGGCAATTAGACATAGGTTAAGCAAATGTGTCTTCCCAAGCTGTGAATATGGGTGTAGATTTGCGCAAGGAAGCGATCCGTCGAGGGTCCTGTTAGCACATTCATGAAGTCAAATCCCCAGAGTGGCATACTCTTCGGGCCACTGGCGATATGTGCGAGGCATTTCGGCGTCACTTCGAGAGCCGGTTTACCAAGGAGACTGATCTCCGTGATGAGGAGTTTTGTAACTATTTGGCTGACTTTCCTCGGCTTTCGTCGACTGAAGCGGCTAGCTGCGAGGGACAGATCACAGAGGGTGAAGTCTACGCGGCATTGAAGAAGGTCGGCAGAGGCAAGTCCCCCGGTCTGTATGGTTTAGCCTATGAATTTTACTTGAGGCTGTCGCACATCTTTGTCTCGATTTTGACTGTGGTGTTCAGCAACTGGTTCCATCCTCAACGGGTTCAACAGGGGTGTGATCACGCTGTTGAAAAAGAGCAAGGGTATTAGGCGGGATTTAGATGATTATAGGCCCATACATCTGCTAAAAACCGAGTTAAGGATTTTGGCCATGATCCTGCAGGAGTGTTTGCATTCAGTTGCCGAGTCTATGTGGGGACCTGATCAGACTTGCGCTGTAAGGGGCCGAACAAATCAGAGCAACCTGCATCTAATCCGCACGCTCATAGACGGTGTAAAAAACGACGATGAGGCCGCGCTGATTAATTTAGATCAGACCAAGGAATTTGATAGGGTTGACCATCGTTACCTTGCTGCTGTCCTGCAGAACGCCGGATTCGAAGCCGACTTCTGCCGCTGGATTAGCCTCCTGTATCGCTCCCACAGTGCTGTGGTACAGGTGACCGAGAAGCTGTCAGGCGCTTTTGTTCTAAGTTGGTTCGTCAGGGTTGTCAACTGTCGCCCCTACTTTAGCTGAGGGAAAGGGCGTGCAGTCTGCAATACGTAGAATCGCCGTTTCTGGAGGGGCTCGAACCAGGGTGTCCGCGTACGCCGATGATATATATGCTTTCGTGTCGTCCCGCAGCGACATTGAGGCGGCACTGAAGGCGCTGGAGCGGTACGAAATGGTGACAGGAGCCAAGATTAACCCCGACAAACCGTCCGGCTTCCGGTTAGGTTACTGGAAGGGGGTCGATCTTCCGGGGCCCTTTGGTTGGACTGTCGGTCATGTCCGCATTCTTGGAGAAAAATTCGTCTGAATTACGAGCAAAAGTCGACGCGGCCGGCCAGACTTGGCGTCGACGCAGGTTGTCCGTGAAGGGCAGGGCGGAGGCGTGTGCCACTTACGTTTTCCCGATTGTCCTTTATCGATTGTCCGTACTTCCTCTCTAAGGATCATAAGAAGCCGCTCGAGCGCTCGCTATTCTCCATTTTATGGAGGGGACGCAAACATCCGGTTGACAGAGGAATCTGTGCACAACGTCTGTGTCATTGGGGGGGGGGCTGGGAATGCCACAAACTCGCCTCGAGGTTGCCTTTCCTACGCCGCGTTTTGACAGGAGATTCGATTATGGTGGCAACTATTAGGGACGCGTTCCCTTTCCTTACTATCAGTCCCCACCCACCATGTCGCGGGTTGAGAGCCGTCTTAAACCCCGGGATCAATCTGATTTCCTTAGTGACTTAGTGACGCTTTGACGATCATTCCTCGGTCCAGTGACATTTCACGGCCTAGGAAGTTTTACTATCGTTATGTCGTGGACTTGGTCGTGAAGGATCCTCTACTTGTCGGAGGAGGAGATTCGCTCTTTCTGGTCTTGGGCGCCAGCGGCGGATTATCTCAGTAACACTGAGTTTTCGCTTAATGGTCGATTGACTCGGAATCAGCTGCCTCTCAATGAAAAGGTCTTCATATGGGTCTTGGCGGATTTGCCAGACTGTGAACGGTGTGGCCTTAGTTTAGAAGAAACGGCTTCGCACGCTTTCTACCATTGTCTCCGGGTCCGCCCCTTATGGGACCAAGTCGGCGAGTTGACGGCTTGTCTATCTCCCGATATCTCGTGCTCATGTATCGCGCATACGCGTGTGACAATGTGTCGCCCCCGTACACTGGGGTGAAACGAATGGTGTTTCTGACGCTGCTGGCTACGGCCCGAATGGTGATTTGGACGACGCGAAAGGAGGAAGTCTTGCGAGGCAACCGTTTTTCTCATCAGGATCTAATCCAATTGTTTGAACATCAGCCCAAGATTAAGTTTAGACCTGATAGAAAGCGCTTCCATTCGAAAGTCTTCAGCGAGAGGTGGGTAACTGAGACGAACTCGGTTCGTTTGAACGAAGCTAGCCTTGATTTTCTCTTTTAGGTCAATCTACGTCACATCGGGGTGGTTTCCTGACGAGCTCTCCCTTTGGTTAGGTTAAACAAGCTTTTGTGTACCTAGTTAAGGCGACTGTGTTGTTCCTGGCCTGCTCCCATGTCCGTCTATATTTTTTCAATTTCCCACTCCCTTAACAAGAGAGCCTCTTGATTTTGTCCAATGGGCAGAATAAAGCGGCCTCTCTGTTTTGAGGGTTGGACGGGCCCTACTAACATCAGTTATGTTTAGTTTACTTTGTGTTCATGTTTAGTTTGTTTTGGACTTCATTCCCCCCCTCTCATTTTTCATCATAGAATTTTATATATAATAATTCATTATCATTAAAATTTTATGGCATGTGGCTCGTTTTGTAGATCCCCCTTGAGAGGATGTGGTATTATGGTGTATGGAGGATTGATTGATGACGGACGAGTTTTTGTGGTGAATGGGCAAATTGTAATGAGTGAATGGGTCGTGAATCGGATTAGCTAGGTATAAGATAGTTAGTGACGACCAACCTCAACCCCTTCCCCGTTTCGACCTTGTGCCAAAATTGTGTATTTTTATACATAAGAAAGAACAAAAATCGAATTTACGTTGTGAGGTGTTCAGAAAACAAGAACGGAGAATTGTACCAGCGGTAGCTTGATTTATACAAGTGAAATCGTAGAAATAAAGACTCATTTAAACTACAAAACCAAATTGAAATCATTTTTAACATTAAATTTCATGGACTTTTCCCATAAACTTATCGAACATCTGAAAAAATAGCATGTAGTTGCTGTAAATAATCGTGAATAGTTGAATAAAAGGAAATTGGAGTATAAAATTGATAAGCAAAGAGGGAAGTGATTTATTCCTGAATCTAATATATACAATAGCTACACATTAACAGAAAACAAACAGCTTGAGATTGGCAGAATGAGGGTTTAAGTCTAAGGAATAAAAAAAAAAGTAATATTTAAAAAAAATTCATTATAATTATTCTTCAGAACCTGGAAAAATGATTTTTTCAGGTAGCGCTAGTATTTTCATAATTGACGATAAATCTATAAAAGTATTTATAAATCTATAAAAGTATTTATAAATCTATAAAAGTATTTATAAATCTATAAAAGTATTTATAAATCTATAAAAGTATTTAGTTTCTATTTTATTACCAAAATATAGATTTATATAGAAATATATATGTTCTAATTTTATAAAAGGCCCCTAGATATAAGCAGGTTTTATATTAAGGCAGAATTTGTTAATAGTTTCGCTGTTTATGCAGAACACAGCCTTAGGGAAACTAATCTTAAGAACTGGAAAATATCTGAATCTCGAAAGAAAAGCGAAAAAATGTGAAAGGAGATGACAGTCGAGTTTAACATTTTTAAGCAAGGAAAAATAAAGAAACGTTCTCAAAACTGGAAATCCCAAAATGAATTTGAACGATCGTGACCCCAGAAGAAAACATTACTGAAAACAATTCTAAGAAGAAGGAAAGTGTCAGGGAACGGAGGAGATTTAATATCATTTGATCTCTAGACAATACCAGTTACTAATGTGGCAATTCAATGCATGCAGAAATAATAATAATAATAATAATAATAATAATAATAATAATAATAATAATAATAATAATAATAATAATAATAAGAAGAAGAAGAAGAAGAAGAAGAAGAAGAGAATTATTCTGACAAGTACAGCCTTCACTTTACGAAGGGCTTTATCTATGTAATTTTTTAATTTTTTTTTTGTCAGTGGAAAGTGTCATGATGCCAGTTCTGACCTTAGGTCCCTGAGCGGGACCCGGAAAGAAATGTGTAAATGCCAGAAATTAAAGGAAATAATAATAATAATAATAATAATAATAATAATAATAATAATAACAATAATAATAATAATAATAATAATAAGAAGAAGAAGAAGAAGAAGAAGAAGAAGATTTTCTGTTTTGTCCAGAAAGAGTTCCTTCCTTCAATGCAAACAGAATAAAATTTGTTTTATGACAGAAGACTCCTTTACAGTTGACATGGCTTAGGAAAACAAAAATATATATATAAAAAAAAGGAGGAAATCGACAACTGCAAGAAATAAATCCTGAAGGTTTGGGAACGACTGGCAAATAAACAAATTACAGGGCATTATTGAAGCACTTGGATTTTGTACAAAATACATGGAAAGATTATTGCAGATATTGTTTTGTGCTTTGGAAATAAGAGCCTTGAAAAAAATCACGTGCCTTTTCGGAATACTCCGGATATTATTCCACACTGCCTGTCGATGAAAAAACAAACAAAGGATCGGTTTATTTTCTTAAGTTACGATTTCTGATCCGAAAATCTTCTTACAAGCGTACAAAATATGCTGTGATTGATAACAACAACCAAAAACACCACCACTACCAACAACAACAACAACAATAATAATAATAATAATAATAATAATAATAATAATAATAATAATAATAATAAAAACACTTAAATAAGTTTTTGTTGTACAGAATTCTTCAATAATAGCCACGAAAAGGCGAAATTTATAAGGAATTTTTTATTAAAAAAAAAAAAGGTTTCGTACCAGGACTTATCAAGTTTATTTTTCTGGGAATAAAAAAATTATAAAAGCGTTTAAATTAAATTAACGGATGAAATGGAAGAGAAAAAAAATGAATTTCAAGAAACTAGATACCAATAACATTCAGGTCCAGTAAGCATTCCCTCTGTTTACAAAGGGAAGGTCCACTGGATCTGATATAAAAGGACTCTAGAACTTTAAGGTGAAATGTGGAGTGGGACCTAGATAAAATCAAAAAACGGTCCGCATTAAAATTAACTACACATTTCCTACTATTTATTAGATGTTCAGCAATAGCAGAGTCGGAAGTATTAGTTAGTTGGCTCTTCCTGGCTGCCGGATTCAAAATCCTGGGCGGTAAATGTTGTTTTATTCTCGAATCCAACACTATTTATTATTATTATTATTATTATTATTATTTTTATTATTATTATTATTATTATTATTATTATTATTATTATTATTGCAAGATACTGTGGATATGGTCCCGAGTGCTCAGAGGCATGAATCTATGATTCTCCACCGTTTGTAGCCGAGAATGAGTAAATAAAATGTGTGATCCAACCATCTTGATTGATAAGCGCTTGTACAATCATCGTTTTAATATCACTCATTTTTAAAAGACTATCCATAAATAACTTGTCAGATTTGACAGATGGCAGCGCTGCTTCGAATAGCTCATATCGCGAGGAACATTGTTTGCATCTCCGTTGTATCTAGCAGCTGATATATGACGTTTATCAATCGGCCGAAACATCTAAGACTCAGAGATTGTGCCAAATATTAATAATATTAAGAATTTTTGGTGTTCTAGGAATTTTTATAAAAGATACTGATATCCACGTTAAGAATATCTTAATCGGTTTTAATTGGTATTGCACTTCTTCCTTTATGATCCATGATCCATCAGAACATGGACATCTTGGGCTCTCCACGACTTCTTTTCTCTTAAAGCTCTAAGTATTTTTTAAAATATTTTACTACTCTTCCTTTGCCCTGTTTTACTATCCATCCACAAGAAAAGATCAGGTAGGTAACTTGCTGTTTTTTCCGTTCCTACTTTCTTCAATATGTCCCATGAGCTTTAAATTATCCAAGCCTTCTTCCCTCATAATGAATTCAAATTTCTCTTTTTTGTTTTAAGTATAGGTAACTTTCCGGTTCACATTTTCTTTAAAACTTCCTCGTTGCTCATATGTTTAATCTTCAGTAGAACCACATCTTTGACGATTCGTGTCGACACTTCATGTTTGTGGAAATTGGCCAGAATTTACTGCCATATAGAAATAGAAATATGACATAGTATTTCACACGGTTTTCTTTTTTGCTATCGAAATCTTTCTACGTCTTAAGACTTCACTTATTTTTGCCATGCATTTTTGGCTTTTCAGTAACGCCTTCAGTATTATGTATTGTATTTCGACACGACCGACATAACTAAACGTCTGTAATTGTATGATTCTGGTGTCACCAATTTGAATCTTATACCTTTTCTTGTCTCTTTTACTGAGGACAACACTTTATACTTAATAGACTTTTCTTCTCTTTTTTTTCGTTCAATTGCTTGGAGTTACTTTTCCTTTTCCTATAAAATTTGAAGTAAAAATGTAATCCGTATATTTTATGCTGTTAAGATTATTATTATCCATACAACCCACATATTTAGGAAAACATTTTCAATAACATTGTAAGAAAATCTTCATTTAAGAAAAACCTTCAATTAATGAGGGTCTCAGGTGAACGATCTCTTAACTCAGTGTACCAATCAGCAAATATAATAATAATAATAATAATAATAATAATAATAATACACCTGCTGCAGCGTCAAATAGCCTAAAAAGAAAGTAAAAATAAATGCAATGTACCAAATGCAGAAACGATGGTGAGATAAGCTGTTTCAATGTCAATAATCTGTTCGTACCAAACAAGCTGTGTTGACAAACCCTAACCCATCAGTTGTTACGTGGTCCAAGACTAAAAGCTTAAACCGAAGTTTTTTTTTATTCTTCCGTACAGGACTAATGCTTACCAAGCAGACATAATGAAAAATTGTGTTAGCCCAAAATGCAGATTCTGTGACAAACATACATAAAAGATTGGCCATCTTGTGACAGTTTGCCCAATGTTAGCAGCCACTGAATATAAAACTTGTCATGATAGATTGGGGCAATATCTGCACAGGAAAATATGCCACTTTTACGGGAAGGAAACTGCAAGAAACTCGGTTACAGACATCGAACCTGTAAGAATTTTATCGGATTTTACAATACACGGAGACAGAACAATCAACGCTAAACGCCCAGACATTGTAATCAAAGACCAAAATTACAGAATGTGCATTCTTATTGAAATGGCACGGCCTGCAGATTGCAATGTATCTTAGAAGATCTTCAAAAAATATAAAAAAAATATACAAGTATCTTGAAATGTAAATCTCAAAATTAGTGGTACATGATGAAATGAATAATGCCAGTTGCCGTTGGAAACCTCGGATTGATTGGAAAAAGGGTCCGATAGTGATATATAAGGGAGTCTTGGTAGCCCATGTCTTAAAGAAATAAAAAGAATTGTACTCACAAGTACAGCTTACACATTTCGAAGAGCTTTATGTAAAATTTGTGCGATGTTATATTATTTTTTCCGTTTCTTTTTTTACAAAAATGATCAGTGGAAAATGTCATGCAACCATTCTGGCCTTAGGTGTCTGAGTGTGACCTGAAAGGAAACAAATATACAACAGGAACAAGAAAAAGAAGAAGAACCAGGAGGACGAGAAGCAGCAGCAGCAGCGGGTGGGGGGCAGTAGTGGAAGGAGGTCAGCAACAACAATCAGTTTTTGGAATTCGCAGATAAATAGTATGTCTTTCGATGCTCTTAGAATTCAACGCTTTTACTTTAACGCTTTTACTGTAAACGGTGAATGTATATATATATATATATATATATATATATATATATATATATATATATATATATGATAACAGTGTTGTTAATGCATAAATGATAAATACATACACATACACATTCTTATACAAACATACATACAACCCCACACATATACAGACATGCGTACATGCACATATTTATATATTTTCACTGAGCTATTATTTCGTGTTTTGGTTGGGTTTGGTGTTATCAATTATTAATTGTAGGAAGTTAGATTCATAATCTCACTCAAAGAATCTCACCCAAACAAATCGATAATTCCACTCGGATGCCGGGGATTTCAAGTCTTGAAATTCGGAAAAGGATCGAGAAAAGAACCAAAATGGAATATGGCTCAAGTACAAACGATAATGAATTTAAATTTAAACTGTTAAATTAATTCTAAATCATGGATATTATGGACTCTTTTATTCTGATTTCTATTAAACTAATGTTTCACAATGAAAAAACGTAATTATAATTTTAAACAATTTATACATAATTATAAATAATTTAAATTTAACTTATTTTAATTGTATTTTCTTTTATATAATATATACGATAATTTGTATTCATAAAAATGTGCTGCATCAGAAACAATGCATTTCTTGACACCAAGGAAACAATAGAAAAATAATTCTGGAACTGAAGAAAACTCCTCAATCGGAACTTGGAACCGGAAAATATCCTACTGGTCTCTAAATATGGAGAGTGGATACCATCAGAGGATGATTTTAAATGATAGTTCATCTCAGTTAGCATCAATTAGGACTAAAGAATGAAAAAGATAAATGAACGAAATATGATTATGTGGCCATAATGAAAATTTCGAAAGAAAATGTTCCCAGTGAATCCTATTCAATATGGAGCATTGAATGTTCTTTGGTAAAATGTTGACACTAACAAATTAATAAATTTCAAAAGGAATATTGTTAATGAAAAACGGTTGTCATATGTAGTGACTCATAAAATGTTAAGAAAGAAAGGAATAATGGATTACAAATAGAGAATATTAAAATTATAACGAAGTAATTTCTTTGTTTTGTTTTTTGAATTCACCCCAACCGAGGAGATTTTTTTCTTTTCTTGTTCAATTTGTTTTTATGTCTTAACATCTTTTTGTGGGTTGTTTAAAGTCGAATCATATTTTGAATTGTAAGAACAATTCCTGTTTTTTCCAGGGAATATTGCATTAAAAATATTTTCCGGATAACAATGATTTAAAAAAAAAATAAAATCAGGACTATTTAATCCATAGCTGGTTAAGATTAAATGGATCCAGAGATTTTCCAAAGAGATTTGCGCGAAAGTAAATGCAACGGCCCCGAGTAGAACTCGAACACGGCTCCTCATTACGAACCGGGATCCATTACAAAACTCGCAAAAAATTTGAAAATATCGATGTAAGAATTCATGTTGATAGACGGTGGAACGGTAAGAATCAATAACTGAAAAAAACAAGGTGTACGTCAAAATAGACAGGAAAATTGCCAGGAATAAATATGCTAAAGGATCTGAAAAAACGATACAAAATAAGCAAGAAGAAACGAAAGCAAATCGTATGAGGGAATTAACAAAAAACAAAGAAACAATAAGCTACAAGAAAGAACATATTTGGACAAACATAAACAGCAGAATCTCAAAATTTATTATTATTATTTTTATTATAAAAGATATCAAAATTAAAGAAAAAGTCAAAGATATTGACTTGAATTCAACCACCGGAAAATATAGTATTATACACTGCGGCAGTTGTTTTAATATAGAGAACAAAACCTAACAAAATCTAACGTTGAAAATAAACATAAATCATGTATTATGGCAAAAGCAGTGAATGAAGTTGACATTCTTCAGGCGTAAATGACAATATTAGATTAAATCCCTGAATAAAAAAAAAAAAAAAACTGAAAACACAAGAGATGGTTAAAAATGAAGACAAATATAATATACCAATTGTTAAACGCTTCCAGTTTAAAGCACAATGAAAAAGAAAACATGAGAAAGAAAATAGATTCTATAAACATAATATTTCACAAACTACTAGGGAAAATTCTATAAGGAAATGCAGAAATCACTGAAGTCTATAGAAAAACAAACAAGCAAACATAAAAAAAGACAAAAAAAATTGACGCTATCAAACGAAGAAAAGAAAATTCTGTAAAAAGTTATGAAAAAATAAAAAAGATTAGAAGAGTTGAAAAGAATCCATTATGAATATCAAATGGAGATATAGAGGGGTGAATGGAATATCTTCCGTTAAAGAATACAATAATACAAGAATTTCTGTCTCTCTTAAAAAAAGAAAAATAACCAAATGGAACAGATGATGTTGCAAATATCTGGTTAAATTCTTTGTCATCTATGCATAAAACGTTACTATATCGGTTTTCTATTGATATGAAGAACTCCGAGCAAAACTTACAATCGATAAAGCAACGTATTGCTTATTTAATTCTGCATATTGATGACACTTCAAAACCAGATACTAAAAACGGAGGCATTGAAAAACAGGTTCAATTTAACCAGGTGTGTTTATATACATACATACAATGGATGACTATATATATATATATATATATATATATATATATATATATATATATATATATATAATTTGCGTATTTAGGCAGCAAATACTCTTTTAGGCTTGTCTGATTAAACAAATTACCAACATTATCATTCATATTCACGAATCTCCATGTATTGCAATTAAATTATGTGAGAAATGTGCTATAACTGCGAAAATTGCTTTTATTTTCACAGTTATAGCGCATTTCTCACATAATTTAATTGCAATGCACAGAAAGTTATTCGTGAGTATCAACGGATTATGTTAAAAATAAGCAGATACAATGTCTTTAATTTATTTAATCAGACATGCCTAACACACACACACACACACACATACATATATATATATATATATATATATATATATATATATATATAAAGGTGTATAAGTGTTGACTTCAATGTTCAATTTTACATTTTCATATTTACATACGCTCTATCTCTGATATTGAGCACTTTGTCCTATAAATATAGCACACCTTAAAACTATATATATATATATATATATATATATATGTGTGTGTGTGTGTGTGTGTGTGTGTGTGTGTGTGTGTGCGTTTGTCTTGAATTAAAAGTAAAAAATGACATCTACATATAATTTTCTTTGAAAATGAATTTCAATTTTCGCTAAAATGTCAGGATTGAATTCTTATGGAATTTCTTATATAGAACTTACGCGCAAATACCATTGAAAAGTATATGGAGCCATCTCCTCCCCCAGCTATGGGTTAAATATCAGGAATTCTATCTTAAAAACACGTTGTTGATGCAATTGTGACTCGCAAAAGATATTTATAATTCAAAATATGTTTCGGCTTTAAATATCCCACAAAGGGTTGGTAAGCCGTAAAAAAGAAATCAAATCGCATGTTTGCACGAAACGTTAAAGTACGCATTTGAATTCAGTACTGTCTAATATTAAATCCATGGTAAAAACAAAAGTTACCTCATCAGTAAACTTGTATATCACTGGAAGACAACATAATGATTAGGAAGCAGTAAATTTAGCAGTTTGACAATGTATTATTTCAAGAGTATTTCTTTTTTATTCCGATTCGTTATGTAGGATCACATCTCACTAATAAGTTAAATACCACATATTGTTTTACTTTGTCTCTTTTCATACTTGTTGTCAAATATGTCAATTAATTAGAACATATACTATTAAAATTATATTGTTTGTGGCCGAGTGGTTAGAACGTTCGCATTCTGACCATCAGACCCGGGTTCAAATCTCACTATGGTCGATTTCTTTTTTTAGGAAAGGGACTTCATGATATTGTTAGGTCCTTGCTTGCGGCACCTTTGTAAAGTGTCTGAAAACCATACCACGGGTTGAACTAAGCCTTGTGATTGAAATTGGGTAGACTGAACGCTTGGGTTCTGTCGATACCTGTGCTAGCACGCAGCCACAAGTCATCGTGGCCGAGGGCTTGAGCGTGCTAGCCTTGTTCAAATTGTTAATCACGCTAGATAACACTCTCTCTCCCAGAAACTGTAACTAAAGTCTGGTCAACATAGTTGCAGTATAACCCATAGGTTGCATCTGCGGGAGCTAAATAAACACAAATACGCATGAGCAAGAGTCTGCAATAATGATTTCCTAGCCTTAGTAGACGGGTGTCCTCGAAATCGAGTGGCCAGGTAAACATGTTATCAAAATTAAAGTTATATTATATACTAATGGTAATTATAACAGTATATTTGCTGTTTTCTTAATGAAATCATTCGGTATTCACAGGCCAAGTAGCCAGTGCTTCTTTCGGTTGAAATTCATAAAATCTTTCTATTAAAACAATTTTTCCGGACAATCCGCTTCTCAAGTTCATTAGCTGTATTTCATTCTTTCCCGTATTGATGGGGGATTCCTTCCTAATCAAAACGTTTGAAGGATTTGAACGTGGAAATATTGATTATGTGATTGCTTTCTCTCCGAGTTAGATGTACTATCCATTTTCGTTGTTACTGCTTTTGAAAGTCATCAAGTAATATGATTTCCCTTATTCTCTGGCGCGTTTCGAGAAAGGACGGTCATCTGTTCTGATTGACAGGCTTCATTTGCTTGAAGTCATAATTAATCACGCGCGAAGCCTTTTGAAATGGAAATTGCTACCAACGGCTGTAAGAATTTATAATGAAACGGTGATTCGTATGAAGGAAGTGGACAAATATTTCTGATGGAAAAGAGATCCAATATAACCTAATAAAAGGAAAGAAATCCCAATGTGATACGAAATACGGCCCAAATGCAGAGAAGTTATTAACACATTTGCAAAGAAGAGCGTTAAACATTCTTCTAATGTGATAAATTAGAATCATGACGAGCTAGGAAGAATATACAATATAGAAATAATAGAAAATATTTAACCATATTTTTTTTAAGCGTTTCACCTCAAGCAAGGCGGGAAGCCACTAGGACGCAAGGGGTTACAGAAGATTTGGAGCAAGGTCAGATAGGAGCGATAGAGGAAAGGATGAGGAGAAGGATATTGGATAGATCAAGACAACTGGAGATCTCGATTGACGTTACACTTGAATAGGTGATGTTCCCTGGGATGTTGTCTTTACGCTCCCCGTCCAAGAATGTGCTTCTGAGATCTCATCCTCGGTTAAAGCTGGAACCGACGCTTTCATCCCCTCAAGGAAATATAGGGTCAAGTTGCGCTCCTCTCCTTGGTTCTCCGCTGCTTGCTCAGCCGCCATTGCCCATAGGAACCACTTCTTTCACCTATTTCGTAGCAACATGTCGGACTGCAATAGACGTCTCTTTGTCTCCGCCCGTAACGAGTGGAAGCGTGTCCTCAACGATGCTAAGTCACTATTTGCTGCTCGGATGAAGGAGCGTATTGCATCTCGCAAATTTGGCTCCAAAGATTATTGGCGTCTCTGCAAGAGCGTATTAAACAATTGCAAACCCTCTATACCTCCTTTGTTCAACCAGTTCGAAGTCCTGACCTCCTCTGCCGACAAGGCTGAATGCTTTGCTCGGAAATTTTCATTCAACTCAACGCTCGACTCTTCCGGTGTATCCATACCCGACTTCCCTCTTAGAACTGAGGCCCTATTGAGTGGGTTACACATAACCCCGTAAGCAGTATCAGATTATATCGCCCGTACTTACCTAAAGTAGGTAGAGGAAATTATATACACCATTGTGCAACTTAATTGAAACAAAACAAATAATTTCGTTATTATTTACTTTTTTTTCGTATTTTCGAATGAAACATGACCCATGCACATGTTAGTACTTCGTATGTTCATTCCACAAAGTTGTTCCTTGCAGATTGACCACAGATTCTCGATTGGATTGAAATCAGGAGAGTGTTTACAGGCCAATCTATAGTACTTTGATTTGTTTACTGGTAAGGCTTACTTGGAGTAACGGCCATCGCATACAATGGCTATAGAAGAACTAATCGACAGGCGAGACAATTGTTTCTGGGCGTGATGAAAATCTGATGCAATCACGAATAATGCAATATTTTTCAATGCCAAACAAATTTCATTATACACACTGAAAATAAATTCATATTACTACACACCACTGCAAATGACCTGATCTGAGGTAAAACAGAAATCGATTTGCACTCAAATGGATCTAAAATTGACAGTATGCTGAAAGAAATGAAAATAAAGGTGTTGTTTCAATTAATTTGCATAAGGGTGGATAAAACCACAAGCACAGAGAAAGAAAGATAACTCGTACTAATAAGTAATTAGATATTAAAATTTGATTACGTCTATTAAAAAGTAATGTACTACATTCAGTAATTAAAGGAACTCAGTATTTCTAACACGTGTAACTAACTATATTTCTGAGATGAGGTATTATGTACATTATCTACATTATTCAAATCCACTGTGCCATGTGCATAGACGCACACGAGAAAGTTCTAGAGCGAAAAAGCAAACATTGTCTTAAAGATAATTATGAAAATCCGCATAGTCATCTCTGTAAATCAAATGCTTCGTGGTAATTGATTCGTAAACTTCGTCTTCTTCCATGTGCCGTGTGTCCCTTCAGGATGTGGGCGATCATGGCTCTCAACAATTACCTCTCCTTTGTAGCTCTTTTTTTATCTCTCGTGCCATTTGCTCCGCCATCGATATACTCAAGCTCGCTAGGTAGATTAGAAGATGTTTTCTCCTGTCCCTCTTGCTTTCAATCCTTTCTGCGAATATCAGATTTCTCAGTCCGCCTTTTCCCATTATAGGCCATAGAAATTTCAATTTTCTCTTCCTGATGTTAAGTATAAGTATCTTTTTTGTTTCCGTGTTATCTGAAACTTACTCATTGCTAGCATGTTAAATCCATGGCAATCTCTTCATCCTCCTGTAGAACCACATTTCTGTTGCTTCATTTCTGTTAATTTCTGAGGAGACTGTCCAGCATTCGCTGCCATAGAGTAAGACTAATGTTACGTATCAGCTCAGTACACGTTTCTTTGTTTTAACGAATATTTTTTTTCAGTTTTACCAACACTTAAGTCTCCACTCACTGGGGCTTTTGGCCACATCACATTGAAACACCGGTTTTCGAAAGGTCAGCGAAGGTAAGCAACGTGAAACTTAATTTGTACTTAGATGGGTGATCACACGAGCATACCTCTCGAAGTTGTACGCTCCGGTCTTCTTCAGGCATTAATTTCATAAGTCCCAAAAATTCATACACTGATGAACTCAAGAGCACATGGATCAGTGGATAAAGGCGCTAGTTTGATCCAGTGACTAGACCCAAAGAGTTGTGTAATACTTAGTTGCTGCAGTGGTGGGCAAAATATCGGCGTGTTGGGTTAAAGCAAAAGGAAAGACACGTAAAACTCGAAGAATTTACCCTGGTGGACGAAATAAAGGTGTCAGTTCGAAATTCATATCACTCGAAGAAGGCTGGAGTGTACAACGGCTGAAGCATATGGCAATAAAGATGAGAGTAAACGTCCGAACAATGTAAATAAATTAAATACTTTGTTCTAATTTTTTTTTTGTTCAAAAGTATTTTTATTTATTTAATTGTACTTTAAAAAAAATTTTTTTTATTTGAATAAATGAATATTAACCTTTTTTTCATATAATTGTATACATCATTCCCTGTTTAATTGACAATATATTTCATAACATTTAAATGTTTAACCTTTGAACATTGCTACGTGGGCCGTGATATTTTTATTTGCACCTAGGTGTGCAGTTGCTTAATAACGTTGAGAAACACTGGTCTATGATCTCTAGGGACAAAGCAATAAAATTTTTCATTTTTTCATTCTTTCAATAACAAAAAACGTTAGGTTCATCTTTGTGTCTATTTCGTTCTTTTTAGTATTGTTATTATTTTGAATATTTTCATAGGGAACAAAGCATATTTTGATGAAATAAACAATCAAATAGATCAGTACGAATAACGCAGAGACAAAATTTGAGCAGTAAATTTATCTTGGGACTGGGAAGTTGATAGGCCGTGAGGGAAAACAAACAAGATTAGTATATTTTTAGCTTAATGGCGAAATAATATTTTGCATGATTAGTATCTGTCTATATTTATGAGATGAGGTATTATGTACACTATTTACATTATTCGGACTATTGTCCTCATCTTTGTCGTCATATTGATTATAATGTTTCAGTCGTAGGTGGTTGGAATGTCGAACTGAACCCTTTATTTCGCTCACTTGGGTATGAATTTCTGGGTATTATAAACCTAATGTCATCAATAGTACTTTTTTACCAGTTCTCATATTGCAATTTTTTGTTGTTGTTATTATCCTTTTTTGTCTGGCATTCCTTATTACTGGTTCCCATATTGTATTCATTTCTATGCTTGGTCGGCTCAGGAGATTTTTGTCACCTAGCATATGTGCTGATTTTTTAAGTTTACGATTTTTCCAATGGTGTTCTTTGTCTATGATCTGAACCTGATCCCACAGAGGGCGATGGTCACCCTTTTCTCTCCATAAGTGATGTAATAAATATGGCGACAAAGATGAAGACGATAATCCGAATAATGTAAATAGTTCGCATGATTAATAGTATATTTTCAACATAATATCATTCATTATCAGTTTACTTAATTATATGGAGATAATTTAATCAATCAGAAGTCTACTGATTATAAAAAAAAAACAGTTATGTCCCAGGAAAAAATATTTATTTTTTAGCATCATAATCATTCTTAATTCATTGGGAAATATTTATGTCAGGTGTCGGCTAATCAGTTTCATTCAAGTTGGATAACCATCGAGGATGTGTAAAGAAATGTGAAATAAATACAACTACTACAACATGACAACATTCGTGATGATTTCTCGTGGCTTAATGATAAAGCACAATTGATGCTGGTTTCTCAAATAAAAACATGGACTACGGATGAGATTTCTTTCGGAAGTGATATTTTCCATAAGACTTTCACTGGGTATTAATTTCACTGCTTAAAAAGCAGATGTTTGTTCAAAGACATTTACTTACTAAATATAACGTTAATAATCTTAGAAACAATTTTATTAGGATGTATTTGCATATATATATATATATATATATTTGGGGGGCGCATGTGTGTCTGTATGTGTGTGTATATATATATATATATATATATATATATATATATATATATATATATATATATATATATACAAATATTTAAGTAAATATATATATACAAATATTTAAGTAAATTGCTCTATATATAATAAACAGTATTAACGACATTTACCGGCCTGAATGTCCGAGAAAATTTCATAGAAAATATGCGTCATCCGACAGGAATCCAACCTGAATCGTATACGAATTCGTCACATAACCTGACGTGACTTAACCGATTGGGTCAGAGAGGAGCGTTCGGTTAGCAAGGTCAATTTTACTGTTTTTAAACACAATACTCCATGATTTTCTCTCATGCATTCATATCTGGTCGATGCGTATCCAAATCTAACATTATGAAATGGACGAATTCCGTCATTTTATTTTTTAAGATATTATATATATATATATATATATATATATATATATATATAGATAGATAGATAGATAGATAGATAGATAGATAAACCTAGTAAGCCAGACAAACCTACCCAGTTTTCACCTAAGCGGATCGTCAGGGGAAGCTATCTAGGTCTGCTCTACGGTTGTATTGAGCTCTTTTGTTAGTTGTATACTCGTGTCGGGGTTTTTTCTTTGGGATTTAAACCTGTATCAGTGCGATTTTTTTCGACATGTTTCTATCTCTTTCTTTTTTTAAAACCTTTTTTTTTCCCTCGGGATTGATTTCATTATTGGCAAATCAAAAATTCGAAGGTTTTTCGAAACGAGTATAGTTATATATATATATATATATATATATATATATATATATATATATATATATATATATATATATATTGTTGTGGTAGGATCCACCTAATTTGCATAGTGGATTACCGACCATATAAATATGGTTGGTATCGGGAAGAGAGGGGAGGAATCAAGAGATTCTCTCGGCGACTGTCGAACTCTCTGCATTAGCAGAGGGGAACCCGGACGAGGCTTTGCCGAAGGGCAAGGTTTCGTCCGGGGAGGTCTAGGCGGGTTCAGAAAGGCCATATTTTTGGCCGAGCCTACGGGCTCGGGGATACCCACATTAAAACGGCCTTGTGCCACATTCGATCCTCGTGGGTGGATTGATAAATACAAGAATCAAGAGATTCAACCAGAGACTCTGCCCGACTGCGACTCAGTCAACACATTCTCCAGGAACGGTCTTCCCAGGAATATACAAAAGACTATATGTAAATATTGTGTACACTTTCTTGTTTCAATACATTTTGTTCTAAGTACATTTTGTGTTCCATTATTATTCCATGCATTAGTCAAGTTTCAACACACACACACACACACACACACACACACACACATATATATATATATATATATATATATATGTATGGGTTCTTGGATAAAATGAAAATTACACTGACATCTCATTTTATCAGATATATTTACCAAAATGGCACAACAATATCTTGCAATAGTAAAAAAATAAACTTAATTAATAAAATCACCATTGGCTTCATCCACGGCCTCCAGACGACTTCGGAATCTTCTGCAACTCTCCTGTACGGTGTCCTTGTTTAAGTTGGGGAATGTTGCCATAATTCTTGCCTTCAGTTCAATTTTGGAGTTACGGTAGTTTTGTTGGTCTCTCGCTCATTTTCAACCCACACATAATAATCAAGGGGCTTCAGTTTAGGGATTTAAGTGGCCAGATACTAAGTCATGTTTCCATATATATGGTTTTCGAGCCGAGACACTCTTGACACATGACAGCACTACCTACTCAAGGCATTTGATGTAGGGCCCCGAGTGGAGTTCAGGACCCTCACGAACATATTCAAGCGTTCTTTACTTATTAGAATGATCGGAGTGAGTATTCCGTGCTACCGTATCTTCGTAATCCTGACTAGACTCATCCATCTCTTTCCAAATCCTCTGGACTGTCCTCAGATTTTGGGGCCCAGACACTCGAAACAGTTCGCATTGGATCTTGCGGCGCGTATGGCAAGCAGTACAACATGACGTTTCCAAATTTTTGGCGGTCATGGTGCTCTATTTCTCAAAGACGTTTCCAAACCGAGGCTACTATACTGTACAGTCGACAAAATCAAAAACAAATTACGTGCATGCATGAAATTGAAATATGCAATGGCGACAATTTATCCATCGCATCTTGTATATATAAAGCAAATAATATAGTGCAAGCCAATATTATACAATGAAGACTGTATACATATGATTAATTATAGTGTTTTTCCAAGCGTATATTAAATGTGGCACAAGGCCGAAAGTAGGACCACTCTGTTAGGATCGAACTCACTGCTCAGCTGGAATTATTCTAACGAGACAATCTTGCTAAAAATTACACCACGTGTAGGTGCTCAACATCTTTAATTATATACATAATATAAAGCGAACAGTATACAGTGAAAAGTATAAATAAATATTTCTCAAATATATATATATGAAATTATTATATATATATATATATATATATATATATATATATATATATATATATATATATATATATATATATATATATATATTATGTTAATATTATATAGTTAAATATATATAAATCACAGAAATGAATATACGCTGAAATATATATATATATACATTTCTTTATATCTATATATATATATATATATATATATATATATATATATATTATTTCTTTATATATATTTATATATATTTACATATATTTTATTTTTTTCTACATATATTTCTTTATTTATTTATATATTTCTTATATATATATATATATTTATATATATATATATATACACACACACACACACACACACACATATATATATATATATATATATATATATATATATATATATATATATATATATATATATATATACACGTATTACATAAATAGAATGTTATACCGAGAAACTTTCGGATGAAACTGTAAGTTGAGAGGTTACGAACTTACTGATCCGTTACTCATATATACGAATGAAACAATTTATATTCATTTCTCACGAATGGCCTGAATTCTCTTTGCCATCCGTAAATGTTTTGGCACTGGCTTGGCACGATATTTGATGTAGAAGAGTGTGATTGAATGGTCACTCAGGCAAGTCAACACTGTTACGTGCCCAGTCAGCAGCAACTTAAAACTGTTAATTGAATTAGTAATGTCGACACTGTCCCATCGATCAATTTTGGTAATACTTGGATTTCTTTGGCGTTGTTGGTTGGCAAACTTCAAACCATCCCGACAAGATTTCATTCAGCTAATCGCTTGGTCAAACTTGTTATCTATAACCTAATGTGCAGTGAAGTTCAGAAATAATTTCTTTCCTTTTCTCTATTGTGGCCCTTTGGGAAGTTAAGCTTCTAATGGACCTCCGCAATTTCAAATCTCTTGCTGTTCTTTGCAACGTTTGCCTCTTTCAAATACATCTTTGTTTCTTCTCTGCCTGTCATTAGGTAGAATTCTCGATATTTGTTACTCAACTTTCTTACAATTTCCCCGTTCGGTACTGAATTTTAAACGTCATCTTTCCTAGTAATATCCCCCGGATATTTAAACAGCTTTTTTTTCACTATTTACATTATTCAGACTATTGTCCTCATCTTTGCCGCCATATTACAACTTTCGGCCGTTTGGAATGTCGAACTGAATCCTTTATTTTGCTCACTTCGGTAGACTGTTCTAGTTTCACGTACCATGTTTAATGGGTGTCAGTTATCAGTTTTCTCCTGTTAATTTCTCTCTCCAAATTCTCCACTGCCTTAATCGGGTATTGAACTCACACTCTTTGGCTCTTGTCACTGGATCTAACCAAAGCTTTTATCCACTGTGACATGTGTCCTTGAGGATGTCTGTCTCTGAATTTCTTGGTATTATAAAACTTCCACATCATTTTTACCAGAGCTTATATTGCAATTTTTGTTGTTATTATTGCTTTTCTCTGGCACTCCTTAAACTGGTTCCCATATTGTCTTCATTTCTATGCTTTGACGACTCAGGAGATTTTTTTTACAGAAGCTGTAAAACCAGGAAAGTGGAAAAATGAGGCGTGGCTGACCACATATGGAGAGAAAAGGGAGATCACCGCCCTCTGTGGGATCAGGTTGAGATCATAGACAAAGAACACCAGTGGGAAATTCGTAGACTTAAGGAGGACGCGTATTTTCTATGAAAATTTCTCGGGCATTCAGACCGGTAAATGTCGTTAATACTATTTATTATAAACATAGAATTTACTTAAATATTTGTATCTATAAAAAGAACGTATAGTATGATATATATGATTTATCATTCTTGCATTCTTTGTTTCTAACGTAATTTGACTGTCTTAATACTTTGCTTATTTTCTGGGAGATACTTTTCGTTATCCGTTTACGTTTACAGGATCTCTGCTATTGTACTAGTTAGGTAATTAGATTTTCTTATCTGCTTGATTTCGATGTTACCGATTTCTTAAGATCACACGTTACCTCTTCTTATAGCTAACGGTTAATACTTTCTTTTCATATTCCCCTCCCCAATCATCTAGGAGACTTTGCCATTTTCTATCTGAATGCGAAATCAGTATAGAATTATTAGCGTATCGGTAAGATTATGGGCGCCAATGATAAAGTCAGGTAGATCATCTTGTTCTCGTAGTATTGTCGGGCTTATTAGGTTAAACAAATCTGTCAGCAAAACGCAACCTTTGCTTATTATTCATTTGTCTCTTTTTTGTATTTAGCTAGTTTTTTCACTAGCAAATTTAGATTTTTCTAATATCTTTCTCATATAAGACGAGCTTCCTTCACATTTCGAATAGGATTTATTTTGTATCTTATCAAATGCTTCTAAGTAATCTATGAAACATAGTTATCATTATAATCTCTCTAAGGTTTATTATATGAATAATCATCATCTTTCATTTTTGCGAGGTGTTTCTTTCACCTTCATTTCATTTACTGAGGGCTACATCACACTGAAACACCGAATCTCGTGGGATCAGCGAAATTACACAAAGTCAGGCCTACTCAATACTTAGATTGGTGATCTCTTGGGAATACCAGGTACTGTACTTTTATGTGCAGGTGGTGTAATGGTTAATGGCACGGAATATTTAATCGGAGAGCTGAGTTCTATTTCCAGTTGAGTTCGTTATAGTCGCTTCTTCTCAAATACCCTTGGCAAAGGTATAAATGTAAATTTTCTACGCCAAACTATAAGTTAATGTGAAAGACCTCTGTCACAAAAAACATTATTATCTCAAAAATTCTTACAATATAAAATATATATTCTATTCTTAAATAACCTAAAAATGGTTGACAAACCGTTAAAACTGAACCAATAAATGTATCAATTATTTACTGAGAAAAAAAGCATATGTGAATTTGAATCTCAGCGAGGGATTTCCAAGTATATATTTTTCTTAATGGGCGTAAAACGATTAAAAAACTGATTTCTTGATATTTCAAACACTAGGCTTACTAAAGCATATTGTAGTTAGAGTTAATGAATCTTGGATTTTTCTCACTTGTTTAAGCGGACAAAATCTAGATTCATTGAAAACAACGCTCTGGGTTTCTTTCTATGCAATTATCTATATTGACCTCAGTGAAAAATACGTTATTTAAAAGAATATGAATAGTGGAGAAATATTGGTATTGATTAATCATAGCTTCTTAAGACACAGAAAGAAGATAAGCCAGCACCTCACTTATTAAACATAGTTCCACGATCAGGCAGATCTGTTTATTACATATTTATGTTGTACAAAGTTGCACAACCAAGCCTGCAATTGCTCGACAAATGCAAACGCTTTTGCAGTAATGATGTAATATTATCCCTGACTGAAACAAAGATGTCGGCATTCTTTGCATCGACTGGTGATTTTAACCATAGTCTGTGTGAGGTTACTTATTTAGTTTTATCAAAATAAATTAAAATATTTTTGTTTTAAATTGCATCATTTTGAATTATAAATATTTTTTGTGTTTCCTGTCAAATTTGTTAACCATTCACGCTGTTATGTTAGCCATGAAAATATTGTGAAGTAAGGATGTTTACCTATCTTTTGTATATAGCTAAATCAGGACAAAATAGAGGTGAATTAGAGACAAACATTAATATGACAGTTAAAAAAGAACCTCTGATCTGCAAAGAATGATTTGGTATTCAATGCGATAATAAATACATCATCGGAAAATACATTTATTCCGAATGGGCTAAGAAAAAATCAGAAAATGCGTCCATTTGCTCCATAAATATGCTGGTTCGTGAATTTGGTGATATATTTATTGTGAGTTCCATTCCTTGGGACGGGTATTTTCTATATGAACTCAGTGAAAACGTGAGGAGCAGTTATCGAACAGTACTAAACAAGTACTTGAAAGAGATATCCTTAGATATGGGCATTGAAACGAGAACAGTCTACTCCGTGGATTAAAGGGATTAGTTTGAAATTCACTGTGCGTTACCTGGATCGACATACACCGGATGAAGGCCGGTTGGTACAACAATCGAAACGTTGTTATAATAATACAAAACGATAACAATAGTGAGCATAAAAATAATTTGAATAACATATCCTCATCGGTTATAAAAACGTTTTGTTTTAATTTGTGAACAACATGGAATGTTAAAAATTGTGAACATTCCCGTTAATAAATTGAATGTTACGTTTGTTATAAATATATTGTTTTCTATTTAACTGATAAAGACTTCAAACTAAAATTCTTAAAGTCTGGAGATCAATAACTTAAGAAAAAAAAATCGATAACAAAACAACGGCTAAAAAACTTTAACTCGAAATAATTATTCTTCAAATTAACAGTATTTAATTCTTGAGTTTTATTTTTGAACCAACATTATCTCATTTCAGGCCACTATTAGACTTGTAAAAAAATTCGATTCGGCAAATAGGTTATGGAAACCATCTTTAACCATAGAACACTAACCATGGGTATATAGTACCCAGCACAAATTTTCCTATTTTTAATTACAATTTTCAGTACCTGATTTTCTCACCTAAATAATGTTTTTCAGCTCTTATTAATGTTAACTCAAAGCACAACGTTTGAAGTGTCTGCATGTAAAATATTTCAAATAAAGATTTATATTTAATATTTTCAAAATCGTCTATGATACACGCATTAACAGTATTTAATTCTTGAGTTTTATTTTTGGACCAACACTATCTCATTTCAGGCCACTATTAGTGGTGTAACTTTAATTGATGGTTAGTGTTCTAGGGTTAATTAATCTAATTGAATCATGGACAGAATCGGGGAAACGGTTTTGAAAACACATGTCGACTGAATTGGAACTATTTTCATTCGGCTGCACATTTAGAGAAGAAATATCCACGATTTATTTACAGGGTGAGTCATGTAAAAATATGGCCGACTGGTCGGGAAACCAAAACTTAACAATTAACCGGGAGAACACGAGTTAAAAGCCGGCCGACCGAGATAAAGAGTTTAAAACTGAGAGTCTCCAGGCACCGACGGCTGAGTTGACAGATCTACTGCTAAAATTGAAAATTTCCCGAGACCAACTGTTGTGTAAATATGGCAGCAGAAGAAAAAAAAATCGAAGTTCTCTATTAGTCCACTTTACCCTTTTTATCTGATTGAAATCACTCGCTATTATTTCGAAGGAAATCGTTATTTATGGGCAGCGAATAAATGTAAACAGGTATTGAACTCTCTCGAAGGTATGTGAAAAACATCTTACCTCACAGTATTTACTCTGTACGCCCACTAGGACGAGAGATGACACAAGGTCTATTTTTATGTGGGGACCCAAGCGCGTACGCCGGGGACAGGAACAAAAATTCTCCTCAGCCCCCGTAACCGTCGATTGCGCTGGCCTCGGTGCGAGCACCGATCCCTCCTTCCCTCTGGTGCAATGGGAGGGCCCGGCCTCGGGCAGCTGTTCCTCAGGGCTAGTCACGTCTTCAGTATTATTTTCCCCAGTTGAGACGCAACTGAAAGATGATGAGCATACGTGTTTGAAAATTACTCCAAAGAGTAATTTACACACCTCAGCATCTTCCCTCACGCCTTCATATTATTATCGCATTGTCTATTATAAGGTTTTTCACGTTTCATTTTTTGACTAGCGATTTATTTAACCCTTTTGTAGTTCGTCGGTTGATCAAACGAGTGGTTTTGATATTAATTTTGATTGAACATAACCTTTTCTCACGTTTGCTTTTCACCAGTTTTAATCAGTGCCTCGTATTTAAATGAGTCTTAGTACGAGAATGGCATATATATAAAGAGTTTTGTTTTAAACGGTGTAAATGACGTCTACGTGCCTACACATCGGAGGGACTTAATGAAGAACTTATATCTCTGGTGGACACACTCAGGCACACACATAGACCCAAACACAAGCCCCGCTAATACAAGAGCAAACACACAGAGACACACACACATATAAATATATATATATATATATATATATATATATATATATATATATATATATATATACTCTTAAGGTGTGCTATATTTAAGGGATAAAGTGCTCAATATCAGAGATAGAGCGTGTGTAAATATTAGGTTGGTGCAAAAATAATGATGTTTTTTGACGTTGAAAAAAAGTTATTTTTGCACCTACCTAATATAAAAGTGAACATTGAATTCAACACTTAGAAGCGACGATTGCATCTTCAATTAAACAGCCTGTATATTATTATATTTGACAGACTTCCTTGTATAATCATTCCTTAATGGTTTTTATCATTTTCCGTAATATTTTAGATTTCATTCTAAGTTTTTATAGGAATAAAAGTCTGAAATATATAGCATGATTTGACTAGATTATTGCTGCCTTATTATGGTTTGGGACATCTCATTCTTTAGTTACTCGTCTAGAAAGGTTTTTAAAATCTTTGACGTGGTCTTGTGGGGGAAGAGTTATTCTTCACGTTGCTTCCCTTTGCAACCTTCTTCACTAATCTATCAGTGTTTGCCATTGGAAATGAATGATCTCCATTCAGATATTTCCAGTTAGAACGCAGCAGGCTATTTCTCCGGAGACGAATCATCCTCATTTCCCCCGTATTCCAAACGCAAGAAGAAAGTTCCACATTGGCAATTTTTTTTGCTACTTTTTGAAACAGTTTTTCCCGAGTTTTCATGAACTTTTTAGTGTTGACTCCTTCAAGTCAGCCATCAATCGTCATCCTTTCTTATGTTCATAATCTCATTGGAAAGCACCTTGTTTTCCATTCATATCCCAAAACCTAGTCAGCATTAATATTTCTGCTATAATTTAACTTGATTTCTTATCAAGCTTCTTATATTTTATACTAACTTTCAAGAGGATAACTGAAGGATTTGATTGTGTTGTCAGTAAAAAATAAAAGGCACAGTTTATGAGACTATGTGGGAAGGATGAGGATTAAACCTAGACTTGAACGGGTTAAGATGGTACTGGTCGTGAAATCATTCTCTTGGGAAGTGGTTCCCCAAAGTTGCGATTCGTTGTCAGATAATGTTTGAGTGGAACATGGCCATACTATTAGAATAAGAAAGGGAATAGATGTGATTTGTTTCGATGTAAACAGCCTGGCGGGCCTTTGAAGTGTGGGTTAGAATTTGTGGAATTAAGTTATGTAGGACGTCTTAAGATTTTCCAAAGAAATAGCTATAGAGTAGCGAGATCCTACGAATAATGCGTCTGTGAAATTGAAATTAGAAAAGAATCAGGTATTTTCTTGTTATATAAGAATAATAAAGTGTCGCTGCTGACACTGGAGTTTGAACATAGATCACCAGAGAGCAACCACAGGCGATCCCATTTTCAATAAGTGGATCGCATGATGGCTACAGAAAATGTATATATGGGATTTAGCGTTGCGTCTAAGTTATCCCCATCTGGATTAATTCCAAAGTGTGCTGGTTAAACTCACTGCCTCCGGGAAGAGAAGATCCCTAGGCATGGCTATGTCAAAGACCGGAATCTCGTCTCGGTGACAGCTACCCGACTCCGTTTTTTACGCGGTCTACGGAGAAATTTTAGCCGAGCCTACGGGCTTGGATACCATACAATAAACTCGACCCTGTGCCATATTCTGCCATATTCTACCACTTGGGGCTGTTAGTGAATATCATCACTTGCTACTCGGGTCACAATTTGGTGGTTACTATTCGAGCGAGTATTATCGAGCAAGTACTATTAGTGCGAGTGTTATTCGAAGGCGTCTGACATCAGTATTGTTCAACGGCGTTACTATAGTTGTATCTGCGATTACAAAGTCTCTACTACAATGAGCATTACGAAAGTGACAACAAGTATTAGTTGAAATCACAAAATTTCTGGACACATGACACTTTATAATCTCTTATAAACAATATTTTTAATATTTCTTGAATTCCTCAATTTAGAATCATTAGCTTTATTCTTACAACTACTGCGTTTCAGCCAGTGAGTCTCCAAGCTTCCTAATACATATATTATCTTCTGTTTCAGGTTTCGTCATCACGTTGTTTAGGAAAATTTAAGAGCGACAATGATAATGCCACATTGCATATTTTTTGGAATATACTTAATGTTTTATCATTTAAATCCTGATTTTGAATTTGTTGATTCATATATTTTCTTTTATCTACAGTTGGACACGTTAACTTTGAGAAATCTAAATAAGTAAAGCTTCAAAGTTAAGCATGATAGCGCTTACTACCCACAAACCCTCTACCAGTGATTGGGACCCCAGAACACTGCTTTGTTACCCTCGCTATATTTTCAACATTTACTTTTTTATAACTACATTTATATATTACAAATCAAACTAAGTACAATTAATAAAGGATGAAAACATTTCAGATTTTGACGTCATTCTCAGGTCTTTTTTTATTACTCGTCTAAATCTGTTCCGTTCTGGATATGATGATAAACTACATCCGCGTCCTGGGTAAGACGATAAACTACGTCCAACAGCAAGGCCTCTGATCAGGAGGTTTGAGAAGCGTGGAACCATGTCTTAATTGCTTGTGTTCCCAGGTTCATCCTGACCCGGGGTGGTAGCACCTGTTAGGGTCCCTGCTATAGGCAAATAGTTAACCCCCAAACTGGAGTAAAAACACTATGAAATATGAAAAGTAGGTTTTAATACCAGAAATAGTTTGTAAAAAATTCTTACCAAAAATACATTACCAACAATACATTTTTGAAAAATAAATATTACCAGCAATACATTTTTGAAGGAAAAAATATTACCAGCGATTCATTTTCGAAAAAAAAAAAAAAATATTACCAGAAATAAAAAATTTGTCGGCATTAAATAACCCGTTGAGGTTGATATGCCGTAAAAAAAACAAAAAAACAAAAAAGAAAAAAAACTAAATCTGTTGTTTTGTTCATGGTAAGTTTTGAAAAAAAATACATCAATTTCATTATTTTTTATCCAAATTGCTTAATGCACTTGTAATGATAAATCATCAGTTACCTCCCCTTGATATCTAGGAGGTATAAAACGCATCCTGTAATAACCTTCAGTTGACAAGTAGTCAAGGTAAAGTGCAATAAAGCTTTGGTATAATTTTATTCACTGGTTCTGTTTTTACTACAGCGTTAAAATTATTCAACATTTTAACAAGGAAAATCTCATGTTAAAAATTCTTCGAAAAACATTGGCGATGAAATGATCTATTACGGTATGACTGTAATTTGAATTTAGATACGATGTATTCATTTTTAATTTTTCTAGTTGTATTATTTACCTATATTGCATCTGAGGCTTTATTGTACATAATTAGGGTGCAATAAAATATTGTATTTTATATGAATACTACCTGATGGAAATTGAGATTTAGTAGTGGCCTCGTACCATAGATTGTGCATATCACCAATAGAATATCTTGATTTGAACAATCCAAAAGGCTATTAGGGTTGAATACATGTGATATTCATCATACAATGCGTGTTTCTCTATTTGAAAATTCTATTGTTTCTGCCATCAATCCAATATGAACATTGTGATATAAAGCTAATTCATTAGAGGAAAAACATCATCTGATAGCCTGCATTCACATGAATTATTTACAATATTTTCTTTACGATTTGTTGTTTTTTTTTCCTTTTTTTTAAAGAGAAATATATGAGTTTTTTTGGATTGCGTCTTGTAAGGAGAAGCGGTGAACTTTTCCCATAGTGAACAGACAGTGATTGGATTGCAATAGTTCTTTTTTTCTCTGAATTTTCCCATATTTCTCTTTCTTTTATTGTGTTCGCCAGGATGTTTTTCGGTGAGTAATCGGTTTAATTTTAGTAAATGTGCGATATTGCATCCTCGGTGGACAAAACGATATCTCGGCATGGAATTTGTTTTCGAGCAAGATGCCAGAAAAAAAAGAAAAATCCTGATTTTCTTTCTTTCGTTATTTTCTTTCATTTTCAAGGATTATGTTGACTTGGAGTGAAGAAAAAAAAAAAAAAAGAAGGGAGATTCAAGTAATATTCCCTGAAGAAAAATTTAAGTTTAAAGATTTTAATTTCTTCTCACCATTGGTTTTCACCGACAAAAAGCTAACTTTCTATGTCATTTTTAAACAGGTTTTTTTAAAATGATATCACCCTAAGTTAGAAGATAAAGCCAGTAAGACTCAAGTGCTTACTAAGATTGAAAGAAACAGAGAAATCGTTACTGAGTAAAAAAAGAGAATACAAATACGAGGATGCAAGGAAACAGAAAATGACGACTGAGGCAGTATTTAATTTTTTAAGGTTATAGAAACTAAAAGGAAGTTTAACAAGCGAGACGTACGAGCCAAAAATATGTTACAATAGAAATTACGGTTATATATATATCAACTTCAACAGAAGAATGATGAGACCTGATGTAGTTGTGTATGTTTGAATTCAATTCCCGTAACAAAGAGGAGAGTCCATCAGATTAATTCTCATGAAATTATTTATAGAAAGTGTGAAGCCGCGATGCCATGTCGGTACAGACAATATTGCAGATTCTTCTTTATATTCTTTCCAGAATGTGAAGACTGTCTAAAATAATGGGAAATTAAATAGTCTCAACAGTGCAGTGTTTATATTTTCTAAACAGTAAACAGTAAGTGTATTAATTTTCTAAATCATTCTTAGAGAAAATGTCAAATGACGTTACATAAAGTAAAAGAAATGAAAAATAATATTCACTAATGAGATATTTGTTTTTTATTTTAAAAAGTGACATGTTCAGACATTGGTGTTGAGTAATCCGTTTTCTAACCATAAAATAGAATAGCTCATTACGAATAATCGGAAACCAATTTCTATGTCCGAAAAATATATAACTTACATCAAGTTTTATAATATAGAATAGATTATAAGTTTTCAGAATACATCGACAAAAAACACCAGAATTTCTCGGAGAACTGTGGTTCGGTCCTAAAGTTGCTTACAAAAACACTCAGAAGTCACTGTACTGTTTATGTTTAAATTGTTTCTGGAAAACAGAAAAATGCTCTGAACTGTAAAAAAAAAAAGAATACGAATTAAAGAAAGACCTTTCCTTGGCCTATACTCAAAATTGCATAATATATATATATATATATATATATATATATATATATATATATATATTATATAATTATTTATTTGAAAATTATAACATAAATATGTTATAAAATCGTTACAAAAAAAGCCATTTTTTTTCAAGACTTCTGGTGTCTTATCAAGTGATGATGTTGAATGTAGAATAAAGTGTTTTAAAAAGTTCACATCAATCAAACATTCCTCGCTAGGGGAAACGCTGTTACATAAGCTGGAATGACCAATCAAAATACAAGTATATGAGAATTCAAAAAACTTGACAACAAACTTTGGTTATAATAATTATTTAATGCTTTAATGTTAAGGTTAGACTAAAATAGATAAAATATATAATATATAAAAATAAATAAAATTCTAACTAACGAATATTAAATTATACTATGAAATTCAAAATTTAAAAAAAAATTAATATTTTTAATTTTAAATTTAATCTATATTAAGTTTCAAATTATAAAATCATTTAAAGAAGAAACTGAGGAAAAATACATGTTTTTCTATGGTGCAAAAATAATGTCGTTTTCTCACATAGTAACATACGTGAGAAAACGACATTATTTTTGCACCAACATAATATATATATAAATAAAATGTTTATATGTTCTTTTTATAGATACAAATGTTCAAATAAATACTCTGTTTATAATAAACAGTATTAACGACCGGCCTGAATATCCGAGAAATTTTCATAAAAATGTCCGTCCTCCTACAGGAATCGAACCTGTATCCAATACGGAACCGTCATATTGCCTGACGTGCTTTACTGATTGAGCCAAAGAGAAGCATAACGGTTAGCAAAGTCAATTTTACTGTTTTTAAACTGCAATTCTCAATGATTTTCACTCGTGCATCCATATCTGCTCGATGCGTATCCAAATGTATATAAAATGTCGTTACACATTATCAAATGGATAAAGTCTGACAATTATTTTAAGACATTTTTATGTTTATACGTTCTTTTTATAGATACAAATATTTAAGTAAATGCTCTGTATATCTATATCTATCTATCTATCTATCTATCTATCTATCTATCTATCTATCTATCTATCTATCTATATATATATATATATATATATATATATATATATATATATATATATGTGTGTGTGTGTATATGTGTCTGTCTGTGTGTGCGTTTGTGTATGTGTGTTTGTGTTTGTGTTCTGTCCCTTAAATGGTCAATATATGACATAATATTGTATACCGAGCTAGCATATATACTGGTAACGATGTTAAATTTTATTTTAGTTTCACCAAAAATTTTTGGAAATTTCGTTTCTACCACTATCGAATGACTTTAAGCAATATCAAATACAAAAACAGTACCGCTCTTTCTAAAAGTTTATGGCAAATAAATTAGGATATTATCGCAAAAGCCAAATCTTATAATGAAAAAGGAAGTAAATGTAACTCATGTCTTGTTTAAGAATTGGTTATATTAAAACACTTAAATAACCCTAGCTTTTTAAACAAGAGAAATTAATTTTTGGTTAGATGTAGGTATAAAAATAAATATCTGTTTAAATACATTGATTCATATTGATTTTTAATATAAATTACGTTTTGTTATTTTTAAAATAACAAGTAATACCCCTTTATGCTTACTATAAAAATTAAAAATAAATATTTACAACTCTAAAGTAATTTATTCTACAAACTTATACAAATCGTGTTTATTTTAAATAAAATATGTTTTTATTATATATGTAAATATTGCAATAACCAGATCTTTTCAAAAAATTAAATCAACTGGATAAGGATAATATATATATATATATATATATATATATATATATATATATATATATATATATATATATATATATATACACATATATATAGATGTAAAAGTGAACATTGAAGTTAACACTCAGTCAGAGGCAACAGGCTGTTTCATGCTAGGCGCAATTGATTGCCCCTTTAGCACACCTAAAATCTATATTTCTTTATATATATATATATATATATATATATATATATATACTAGCAGCATGGCCCGGCGTTGCCCGTGCTTGATTCAATCGTACGACTCATATAGCAATCGCTATCACTTAACTTAAAATATTTTTGCCCTTCCTTGCCTTTAAAGGAGTGTCCTTCTCACACTGCAATTTTTTTCTAAGCTCTATACTAAACATGAAATCTGTTACGAAAAAAGAACTAAAAAAAATGAACACAAAAAGATTAGCTTTAAAAAAAAGGACTCGTCACTGGAAGAACTGAATGAAAAAAGAATGTTAACAACAAATACTTTTTCACACCCAACCCAGTTCTGCAGAATCAGAATCAACGTTGAGTTTAAGCAAGCGAATGAGCCAATTGAAGTAAAGTGCCATGCAGATTTAAATTTTTCCCACTTGTGACGAATGCAGCTATCGACTTTTTGGCATGCTAGTTAACATTCAAGTCAGTCAGCTGTTGGCTCTCACGCTGGCCAATAGAATCTTCCTGCCTATTCGTGGCAGCCAACTATAGGCTCTTACTCTGGTCAGTACAAAATGGCCGCAAACTACATGAAAACTGCCGTAGAAGCATAAAATATCGATTATTTCCACTATCGATGGGAGTTGGGAAATGGAATGTCGGTCTTGACCTTTCAACTAACTTGGAGCATGTGCATGTACATTTTGGTGCGAATCCGTCGAAAATTGCGGCCGTGCATTCGTTACACACACACACACACACATCCACACATCCTGCCTTATATATATATATATATATATATATATATATATATATATATATAATATTTATTATCAATTATAAAATTACTATCAGTCTTTACAAATTCTATGTAAATATTTTTCTTCTATAAACGATGCCATAAAATATTAACACCTTAAAAAAATTATCTTCGCGAAAACTCTAAAGAATCTCAAAATAAAGAAAATAGAATGAAAAGTCTTGAATACAACTGCTGCCTTTACTACAGAAATATTTACGTTAAGGGAGTTTTGAAAAAAAAAACAAAAAAAAAAAAACAACTTTGAATTCTAAAAAGAAAACTAAGGCGGGTGAAAAGAAATAAGATTGAATAAAGTAAAGATCGAATTAATCTGTATAGGAATGATCAACTAGCAAAGACTATTCTTTGAAGATAATAAAAAGTCAAGGACGAGAATCATAATGAGAAAAATAAACTATAGGGGGATAAAGATATTTGGGATGTATAGATTGTATTACGAGTTAAAGAAATAGAAGTTGTAGAAGTTGTAGAAGTTGTGGGGGTGACGAAATAAAATGGCCACCAAAAATGATAAAGATGTGGGTGAAAGATAGGCAAGCGAATATCAAAAACGTTTACTTTAGAAAAAGAGCAATAATCTGTTGTTCTAGGATTACCTTTGAAGTCGGCAATAATGGAGAAACAGAACCTTTCGATATTCTGGCTGGCATTCTCCAAGGTGACACACTTGCACCTTTCCTTTTCATCATTGTAATAGACTACATCATGCGTATATCAGTGGATACAATCAAAGAAAATGGACTGATGTATCAGCCTAGAAGAAGCTCACGTCATCCTGCACTTTACATCACCGATGCTGATTTTGCCGATGACATTGCACTGTTGTCTGACAACCTCATTAGTGCCCAAACACTCCTTTCTTCTCTTGAATCAGCAGTTAACTGTGCAAGTCTACACATAAATGAAACCAAAACTGAGTGTATGCCAATTAACATTCGCAGCAATCATGAGATCAAAACACTCTCAGATAACATCCTCAAATGTGTCGAAGACTACAAGTATCTAGGATCACACATCAAGAACTCTGAGAAAGACTTAAACATTAGAAAAGGCATAGCATGGACTGCTTGTAAGAAAATGGATAAGATCTGGAAATCAAATCTTGCTCGTCAATTCAAAATCCAACATTTCCGCGTACTTATTGAGCCAATCTTACTCTATGGCTCTGAAACTTGGACTCTCTCAGCAAAACAACAATGATATATGGTGACTTGCCGAGAGTATCAACTTTAGTTTGTAAGAGACGTGTCCAGTTCGCCGGGCATTGTGCACGTGCCACAGATGAACTTGTGTCATCATTTGTACTCTGGAGGCACCCATCATCTGACAATCGATCACGCAAGGACAGGATAAAACGAGACACATTGATCCCTAAGGAAGATCTTTTAGGTGCTATGACAGATAGGGAATACTGGAGAGATGTAGTGAGTTCAATCTCGGCTGAGGCCGCAAGATGATGATGATGAGAATAAGAGACAGTTAAAATAATGATGGGATAAAAGTAGGAGAAGGAAGAAGAGGACGAGAAATGGTTTAAGAAAATTATTTTGTTCTGTGTGGAAGGAATTGAGAAATAAGAAAGAAAAAGTGAAGAGGCAGTGAAAAAGAAAAGGAATAAAAAAAAAGAAGACAAATGATTGGATGAAATAAAGAATAGGAAGAAAAATTAAGAGTAAAAGAGGGAAAAAGTAAGAAATAAAAGAAAGAGAAAAAAAACCGTAAGAAGCAGAGAATATGGATTACAAGACGTATAAAAAATTAAAGCACGTGAAAAGTAAAACACAAAAAATAGTTAAATGTAGACAAGGATAATCGTTGTAGAAGGTATTGCGTGAGTATACTGATCGTGTTTTAGGTCGGTAAACACGTGTCTCCTGCTATATTTATCCCACAACAATAATGGCGGACTTGGAATTGTGAGTGAGGCAGTAAACAGAAAAGTAACAATAAAACTATATATATAAACAAAAGATATGTATGTATTAACAAAATAAAGATATACATAGACAAGTGAGGATTGTTGCGATTCGGTTTGGTTTAGTTTATTTAGTTTGACGGCATATCAACTTCAATGGGTTGCTTAATGCCGACAAGCATTTTATTGCTGGTAATATTTTTTCTTCAAAAAAGTATAGTTGGTAATAATTTTTCTCTATTGCTAAGTATTTCTGGGATTAAAATCCATTTTTCAAGTATTTTAAAAAAAAAGTATTTCTAGGATTAAAAACCATCTTTACACTTTCATAGTGTTTTCAACCCATTTTGGCGGTTAACTATATATACATAGCTGGGACACTAACAGGTGCTACCATCCCGGGTCATGGTGGACCTGCGAACACCAGTAATTAAGAGGTGGTTTCGCACTCCTCAAAACCTTCTGTTGGATGTAGTTTATCGTCTTACCCAGGACGCGTATGTAAGTTTATCGTCTTACCCAGGACGCGTATGTAGTTTATTGTCTTACCCAGGAAGCGTATGTAGTTTATCGTCTTACCCAGGAAGCGTATGTAGTTTATCGCCTTACCCAGGAAGCGTATGTAGTTTATCGCCTTACCCAGGACGCGTATGTAGTTTATCGTCTTACCCAGGACGCGTATGACGAGAAGATTGTTGCGTGTGACAAAACAATGAATATGAACGAAGAAAACATTTAAAATAGTGGATTGTTTGTGTGTGTAAAGTTGTGTAGAAAGAGTGCTTGAGAATAGTAATCGAATGTGAAGAGGAAGGTATTGGCGTACGCGCTTGTGTGTGTGTGTGCATGTATGTGTGCGTGCGTACCCAGGTGTAGGCTGCATTTTTCTACGTGGCAATCTACATCTTGCCGACCCTGGTTGAAATAAGAAGAAAAGGATGATAGAGAAAGTTACTTCCTATTCATAAGGCTTAAGGAAGATCCCCTAACGATGCCTTTTTTTTTTTTTAAGGAAATTAAGTGCGAGTAATTCCACAAGAGATAGAGATAAAAAGGTTTGATGAAATGAATAAAAGTGACGGCTGAAATTCAGAACAAAATTTGAAAAACATTTTTAAGCAAACAGGGAAACTGGGAAACGAAGCCATAAAACGGAAACAACATGGCAAAACAAAAGTTATAAATCTGAAAATAATAGGGAAGGACAAGGAAATCTGAATGTCATTGAACCAAAAAACAACAGAGAATATATGACGGAGAGAAATAAAGAGAAAACAACGGGTGCATATGGTATGTAAAGAAAGAATTTGAAACAATATAATAAAGTTATAATCCTTTACAGATAAACACACACACATATGTGTGTGTAAGATTAATTAAAGCCAACTGACAAGGAACTGTGATTAACCATTTTATTCAATTTTCCTTTTTGTCGTCATTTCTTTACACCCGGAAAAGAAATGATTTCTACGAAAACATTCGAAATGTTCTATATAACCAAGTGCATTTGGATATTCTCTAGGTTGATTTTATTTTTAACTTAATATGTTAATATTTACATGTTTCTAGATCGTTGCTTTTTTTTCCAAACACGGTCAGCCCATTGTGGCCGTGTTCATATTTGATGTTATTCAGTGTTGTGTTTTTTCTTTTTGTTATTCGATTCGTGCTCCATTTATTTTTAGTCGTTTCTTACATGGGGAGATGAGAGTATTACACTTGTATTTTCAACTAGTGTGTTGCGGCTGTAGTTTGGTATGTTTCCTTGTGTGTTTAAATGAGTCCTAATTTAAATATAGTATTAAATGACACTTGCATAACAGAGGGATTCCTGCGCAAATACAAACACACACACACATATATATGTGTGTGTGCGTCTGTGTGCGTATGTCAATGCACTTAATCATGTGAGTTCTGATAACCACATGAATATGATGGATAAATGATCAGTACCTTGTGCTGGCCCAGGAAGTAATTCACTTCTTCTGCTATCCTATACCTTTACAAGAACCAGATCAAGCCAAAAGCGTCTCTGAATCCTTGTAGGCGTCGAATTATTTTCGCTCTTTCAACACCTTCCACAAGGACGAAATATTGGAAGCTTCTGGCTACTCTATCGCTATTTCCATGGAGTTTGTTTAGATGAACTTCCACCATTCACGGCTAAAAACCGCCACATTGTATCGAACCAAGATCATTCCTTTCATATTCTAGGGAAAAAAACTCCCTTTGATCCAATGTGGTTTATTCCTCGGCCATGGAGAATGATGCCTCAAGCCAGGCCATATTTTCTCTTTTCAAGGAAACTCATCCTCATCACAGGCTAATGACTATTGGCTATTTAATATATTTTTTAAAAGTGCCAGATTATTGAATATTGGTGATTTAATAACATTTTATAAGAGAACTCTGTAATTTTTAAAAGTGTAAGGTGTATGATATTTGATTGCTGGATCTGTTTGTTTAATGGCATTTCAACTCTTGCAGGGGTCACTTAATAACAAAATTCATTTTTCTCCGGAGATTTGCAGTAATAAAAATACGTTATTTTTATTTCATACATATTAGATCCTACTCAGCCTTTGTACATATACTTGTTTGTGCATGTAGAGGCGACGATATGTGTTTTAATTTATAGTTTTCTTGTAGATATATATTGGAATATATTTTGATTTTAGAAATTGATTAATATCATAAAAAAAGGTCTTTCATGCTGAATGTTTGGTTGGTTTTGTTTAGCGGCATATAAACCTCAAATGTATGCCTTCAACTACAGAACACATATTGTTTATTCTACGATAAACGGGTATTGTTGGTATTATATATATATATATATATATATATATATATATATATATATATATATATATATATATATATATATATATACTACTCGACTCTCCCTTCGAATTAGACGTATGAAGGTCAAGCTGATCGATTCACAGTAAACAGACATCAGCACATGAGATTTGATTATAGTGGTGAAGGTTTTGTGCAGGACTATGCACACTTTTTGAAGACCTGAATACAGAGACCTGATGCACTACGTGCCACAGGGTCCCCAAACGACCCTTCGCATGTTTTGAATTCAGAGTTGTCCTTCTCCTAGACCAGTTGCCATACAAGGCTATAGAACCCAGTCTGGCCTGCTATTTACCCATAGCTGGAGAGAGAAAAAGGGTATTCACACCTTTCCCAAGGATATTAGAAGTGAAAGTAATGGATTCGACTGAAATTCGAACTCGACTCTTCCATTCCTCAATCCAAGCTGCTATCCGTGCCTCCTATATATATATATATATATATATATATATATATATATATATATATATATATATATATATATATATATATATATATATATATATATATTGACTTGGGGTGGAACAACAACATTGAACCAATAGTTTCATCTACAGCAGTAGAAACTTGGTTCTCTGTGTCGCACCAGAATGTTTTTTCGCCTGAGTCTATACTTCAAATCTTCAAATCAACCATTCATCCTTGCATTGAATACTGTTACCATATCTGTTTTTGTGCCCCCGCTGTTCATCACGAGATCCTGGACAAAATCCAGAGACGGAGATGCAATATGATAGGTCCTGATCTGGTATAACGTCTACAGTCACTATCTCACAGACGTGATATGGCCTTCCTCTGTCTTTTCTACAAATATTTTCATGGCAACTGCTCTGACGAGCTACTGTCACTGGTACCCCATCTGCATGAATTTAAGCGTGCTACTAGGTCGGCATCTAGGTCCCACCCTTTCACTGTCGATACGGGTAAATGTAACCGTCTTTTCTCTTCTCAACAATGGAACTCCCTTCCCTACTTACTTACTTCCCTGATAGCTATAATCTTCAAATATTCAAATGTAATGTCAATCGACATATTCTGATGCCTTGATCATGATCTCTGTCCTTCTCTTTACCCTATCCTCTCACACCATCCTTTACTCTTGATCTCACTCTCTTTAACCGATTGCGTGCTAGTGTTACTCCTGCCTGCTTGCGGTGATATGCTTAAAAGAAAAAGAACAATCTGTCTCTCATGTACAGTAACCATTATCGCTATTTCCAGTACTGACAAAGCTCTCCTTTCCTAATCTTATTTTTTATAGACTGGACAGTCAACATCTAGGTTATGTCAGTATTTTCTCAAAGAATTACATGGGCTATCCTTTTTAGCTTTTGCTGCTGTTGTAAGTCCTCAAGAAATGGGGTTTAAATAATTTGGGACAGTTGTTTTTTATTCAGTAGCTCCAGTCAACGAGGTTCGAAAACGGATGGTTGTCGCTAAGAACTAGAGCTTTCTTCACACAGACCCATTTTTACACACTGCTCTTCGAAACGGTTATATGCAATTGAAAGTGTCTATATTTCTAAACCTGATCAGCGTCATGGATTACATCTATATGTTAAGTCTCGATCAGACGTGGCTATTTCAGAATATCAGTGAAGATTTTTGGTTAATGTTTTGATTGTGTAGCTGTCTTCGGTGCTGTGCGAAGCAACCCTTACCACAATCTTGTCTATGTTCAATTCGTTTGTGACATTCATAAATAAATCGTCGTTTAGGCCATTGAAGCACGTGTGAAATAATTATTTGGGTTTTTATTAGAACATCCATTAAATGAAACCGACTCAATAGAAATATTCGTTGTAATTTGATCAGAAAATTTCATTATGGTAATGTAGGATCTGTTTGATCGATGGTGAAGCATTTTGACATGAAAGGACATTATGCTGAAAATATTTGTTGTGTAACATAAATGGCTTTTGTTTTCATCATTAAGCTAGAAATTTAATGAGGGGTCATATTAGTAGTGTCGGGAAAGTCGAAGTAAGGTACAATAAATATGAACAATTATAGAGAAATAAGCGGCAATGGAAAGTCAAACGGATATGCAAAAATGATTAATGCATAATGATGCTTGAGCGATCGAGCACGCACGCACACACGCACACACACACACACACACATATATATATATATATATATATATATTTATATATATATGATGAGCCACGGTTTAGCCGTGTTCGAACTCCAGTCGATTCCATTACATTCACTTACGTGCTAATACCCTTGGGAAAGGTCTGAATCCTCTTCTTCTCCCTCCAGCTATGGGTAAATAACAGGACAGGCTAGTTTCTATAGCTTTGATGGCAACTGTTCTAGAAGGACAACTGAATTCAAAACCCCGCGGAGGGTTTGTTTGGGTACCTTGTGGCACGTAGTGCACCAGGTGTCTCTATTCGGCGCTTCGGTTGGTTCTGCACAAAGCCTTCAGCCTACCTGCTGTCTGGGCCAGCGGTTCCTAGGAACTGAGCTGCTGACCCTCATAAATATCGTATATGATATTTAAGATGAATTCAGTTTACTCAATGAGGAATAACCAAAACGGAGGTTGAAAATGAAATGAAAATTGTAATCTTTATAACATCAACAAAATACATTACTCGTCAGCTATTTGTGGACTACTTAGCATATTAGACCCACTTACAATAGTCTAACGTAGTTAATAGGATTGGGAGATACCAATAGTGTTCATAGGTATTATATAACGCAAATAGATTTATAATCAGCACCTCAAATTACTCGTTCGTAATTTCTATCTCTATCTCTATCTCCGAGATATTTAATCCATTCGGACTGTTATCCTCATCTTTATTGCCGCATTGACAACATTTCGGATGTTTTACACTCTGAACTTCTTCAGGTGATTAGAATTCTGAAGCAAACTCTTTATTTTGTCAACCAGGGTACGTTGTTCTACTTCCACGTGCCATGCATCTTCCGGATGTATCATTTATTTCCTTTTTACTCAGCTCTCCAAGTGTTTTCTGGCCACCACTGCTGTAAACTGGTACTGATCTCACACGACCTAGGGGATAAAAGCATTGGTTAGATTCAGTGACTAGTCCCAAAGAGTTCTGAGTTCAATACCAAACTACAGCTGTGGTGACCGATTAAAAAAAAACTTGGAGAGTTGGGTTAAAAGAAAATAAGGGAAACATCTGCGAGAGACATAGCACGTGGGACTAGAACAATCTACCCCTGCTGGATGAAATAAAGGGTTCGGTTTGAAATTCCAGTCACCTGAAGAAGACCGGAGCGTACAACGATCTAAACGTTGTGAATATCGCAATGAAGATAAGGATAACAGTCCGAATAATGTAAATAATGTAAATTGTTCGTAATTGTTTTGTCCATTCGTCAGGAGCTTTCAGTGATTAACTACAGATTTTTTTCACTTTACCTTGTTTGTTGTAATTCATTTTGTGCTAATTGGGATGCTACTATTAGGAAGCGATACAAATAATTAACAGGCAATAAATATACTATTATGTAATGTAATTTTTCATAGCATCCTGCAAATTGATTTTTTTTTTATTTCTATTTGAAAGGCGTCGAAAGGAGTGGCGCGAAAGCGTCGAGTCTCAGTCTGGAAATGAAAATCAAGCTATGTGCGTCATGCTAAATGCCAAAGAAAAAATCTCGCGTCCAGTTACTTGAAAGTTCTTAGAAGAAAATACTTATGGCGTGGAGGTACCCAGAAATATTGACGACGATTTTAATTCTTGGAGGCATCAGTGTTAGTATCAACAACGGTATTGATGTTCAAGACAGGGGGGATCAAACACTGGTTCGATGAGATAGCTGTGTTCAAAGAAGACCGAAAATTGCCTGGTTGAAAGTGAACGCGAGCATATTACGTCGCGCAAATGAATTTTCTGAAGCAATCTTCGGTAGGATTACGTCATCGAATGAAAAAGAAATATCAAGTCATATTTCAGAAAATCATCATAAATGCAACAGCATTTTTAATATCAGAAGATTACAAATTATTTGCTATTCATTGTTAGCGTTACTGTCGGTTGAAACTTATAATTTTTTTTTTTTTGCATAATTTACATTGTACAGACTGTTGTCCAAACAATGGTCCAATGGATAAAACCGTTGGTTGGATCCAGTGACTAGACCCAAAGAGCTTTACGTTCAGTACCTGGCTACTGCAGTGGTGAACAAAAACCTTGAGTTAAAAAAGAGGCATGCCTTATAGGACTAGAAAAATTTACCCCAGTGGACGAAATAAAGGGTTTCGCATGAAGTTCCAACCACCTGAAGAAGGCCGCAGCGTACAACGGCTGAAACGTAGTCTGGATAATGTAAATAGTGTATATAATGCCTCATCTCAGAAATATAGACACATACTGAAATGCCGAAACCTTGTGATAAATATGGCGGCAAACTTGAGGACAATAGCCCGAATAATGAAAATAATGTACATAATACCTCATCTCATAAATATAGACTGATATTGAAAGGCCGTAACGTGATAAATATGCTGACAAAGATGAGGAAAATAGTCCGAATAATGTAAATAATGTACATAATACCTCATCTCAGAAATAGAGACAGTTACTGAAAGGCCGAAACGTTGTGATAAATACGGCAACAAAGTTGAGAACAATAGCCCGAATAATGAAAATAATGTACATAATACCTCATCTCAGAAATATAGACTGATACTGAAAGGCCGAAACGTGAAAATATGGTGACAAAGATGTGGACAATAGTCCAAATAATGTAAATAATATGCATAATACCTCATCTCAGAAATATAGAGAGATACTGAAGGGCCGAAACTTTGTGATAAATATGGTCACAAAAATGAGGACAATGGTCCGAATAATGTAAATAATGTACATAATACCTCATCTCAGAAATATAGACAGATACTGAAAGGCCGAAACGTTGTGATAAATATAGTCGCAAAGATGAAGACAATAGTCCGAATAATGTAAATAGTGAATGAAAAGAACCCGACTGTAATTCGAACTCGGCTCCCCGATTTAATATTTTCAGACGCATTTACTGCATTCTTAAATCTGCTATAGTTTCAAAGAAATAAGAAGCATTATTTTTGGAGCATTCCTAATAGAAATGCTCGAAAATATTGAGGAATAGAAGGCGGGTAATGGTTTCCTCGGAGAAAGAAAAAAATGTCAAAGATATTTTGGCTTCTAAAACAGTATTTCAAAGTAACACCACACAAACACCCACATACATGGATAATACACACACACATACATGGATAATACACACACACATACATGGATAATACACACACACATACACAGGCACGCGCGCACAAACACACACACACATATATATGTATATATATGTATATATATATATCAATAAATATATTAATATTATATGTTAAAACCTATACATATTACACCTTACTAGTAACATGATTTATTTTTGAAATTAAGGACACCGGACTTTACAGAGATTACAGTAATTCTCCTCCGTAAAATAAAAAAAAATATAAACAGGCTGAGAAAGGAACTAATATCACAAGGCAAATATTGCCACAGCCGCCAATGCTAAGGTGTTTAACTTTCTCGATGTGACTTTGGAGTTGAATAATGATTATTAAAACCATATACCAAAGATCTATATAATCGCATATATGTCCAACCACCCATTCAATATTTTAAATAACTTACATAAATCAATCCAAGTTTTGCCACGTCATTATCTACTAAATCCAGCAATAACGAAATATTTGATAATAATAAAATTAAATATACAAATATTAAATATATAAAAGTCTAAGAATTAAGCATCCATAAAATAAATTTAAAATATTTAGAAAAATCAAAAAAGGTAAAAATAAACAGACACTGTAATATTGTTTAACCAACACCGCTTTTAATGATAATATTCAAACGAATATTGGAAGAAGTTTCCTAAATTTAATTCATAAACATTTTAATCACTCTGCAACACTAAAGATGTTTAACAAAAATCCTTGGAAATTTCATTTCTATCATCACCGAATTAATTTCAGCAATGTAAGATACATGAACAGTACTGTTCTCTCCAAAGATTTCCGGACATTGAAGAATGATAGTAATAAACTCATTATTACGTGGGATATTTAGCAAAAACCAAAACTGAGAATGACAAAAGCGATAGATGTACTTTATGACATGTAGAAAAATTAGTTATATTAAAACATTTAAAAAAAACATAACTTATTAAATTAGAGAGATGAACTGATAGTTACATGAAGACATAAAAGTAAATATATGTTGAAATATGTTGATTCAGATTAATTTATTTAAATTATCACCTTTCTCTTTTTATGTTTTTTTAATGGTCTCTATGTCCGTTAATCTTTATATACTTTTAAAAAAATCAAATCCCCTTTATGTTTAATATAAAATAATAATCCCAAATTTAAATTAAAAATATATATATATATATATAATAAAATAGTTATCCCCGTTCATTTTATAAAATAAAAATTCCGTCTTTTTTAAATGAAACATATATTTTCAAAATAAAAAGTATTAACTGAAATTCCCGCTTTGTGTTAACCAGATAATTATATTAAAATGCAACTCATGTAAAGGTCAGTCTCTAACCCGTAAGGGATATGTATATTTATTAATATATAATTAATAACTATGTTATATTACACCAAAAACTATTTGATTAATAGCAGTAAATCACATAGACAAGTTTTGTCTATTTTGAGTAAGTTGCTTTCATATTGTCTGATAAGCTTAATGACATTAAAGACGAAAGAAATCACCATATTGATACATGGTCATGTGTGATACGTGGTCATGTGTGACGCCACGAGCTGCGACTCGATTTTCGCTTCCGCGTATCGTATATATGATTTTCTGGTTACTTTCAAATGTTTCAAGCAGCAAGGGCGGACTATCATTGTCGTTTCGTCTGAGTGTTGTTTGATTTATTAAAATTGTCATCTTTGATAATGGCTTATTGTAAGCCGAAAGCTTAGATTACATTAAAACATGTAACAATACGGTGACTTCCTTTCGTCTGTCAACGATAATATGATTAAGCTTATCAGACAATATGAAAGCAACTTACTTAAAATAAATAGACAAAACTTGTTTATATTATTTAATGAGACATGCATTATATATATATATATATATATATATATATATATATATATAATAATCTAATTTTCTCTGGATATCTAAATCATTAATAATTATTTTTTAAATCTCTTGGGTAATTTAATTTAAATATCTTAGGGGAGTAACTCATACTATTGTACGGTAAATTCTAAAATTTCGCAGAGTTCCGAATATATTTTTTTTAAAATGTTCTTAACCACACTCTAATTTATGATAAATTTATAAAACTTTGTCAAATTGAATATATACATCAGATTATTAATCAGTAAGAGACACACACAGTGTTTCCTAACTCCCATTGACCTAACAATATTTTCCAACACCTCAGAATCAAAATGAAACAATGTAGCGTTATGTCATATTACATCAGGTCAGCTCAAACCTTAAAGTCTACTGAGAATAAATCCTCAGGTCTTCTTCCTTCCCACCCACTCCATCACCATTACATGTTCATAAAATTGAATCTTTCTTTCTCTTCTTCCCTCTTCGTTATCTGTATCTCTTAAATTTAATATGAAGTAATTTTTCCCGTTTATATTTGGTTTGCAGGTCTGAAGGATTTGAAGCTATTTTTATACTTTTTATGAAATAAAGATTATTGGCTATGCTATTTTAAGTGTTTGATATTATATATATATATATATATATATATATATATATATATATATATATATATATATATAATGTCTATAATTGTTAACAGAAGCCATTGGTTTCTACCATTGGTTTCTCATACTTCATACTTCTCAAATTCACTCTCGTGTGGTCATGTGTGACGTCATGAGATGTGGTGCGATTTTCGCTTCTAGTGTGTTATATGGACGTGTTTATCGTTGCTTAGAAATCATCTATGTAAACAATGACAGACTATCATCACCGTCTTGTCCGTATATTGCTTAATATGTTGTAATTGACATATTTGATAATAGCTTATGTAAGCCGAAATCTTAGATTGTATTAAAAAATATGGATCGATATTTTGAATTTCTTTCTTAGTTCAACGATAATGTTATTAAACTTATCAGACGTTATGAAAAAAATTACATAAAATAAATAGGCAAAACTTGTCTATATTATTTAATGAAACGTGTATGTATGTATATATATATTAGATAAATGGAAAACCTTTTCATTGAAACAGGATTAAAGTTCTAGGCTTCATCAGTTCAAAAACAAAAGATGGAATTATGTACATATGTGTATTTGTGTCTATGTCTAAAAAATAAATCGTCAGTACTTTTCAGCTAGGCTGGGGTTTATCAGGACGAGAGAAAAGAATGATATTGTGTGACTTTTAAAAAATTGTCTATATTTCGTTCCCTACGAGTTTGCAAAGCCAGAAGATATTTTTAGTTTGCAAGAAATTTTTAGATAATAATAAATTAGTGATACATGTTTAATACATTAACCTATAGGTGGGAGGAGCAGAGGTGGAATCATACCTTACCCAAGCATATCTGCGCGTCAGTGAATATAACGAATCTTACTGGAATTGGAAATTGTCTCTCTGAGTAACAATTCCGAGCTATCAACCATTACACCAACCACAAATCAAAGCTTACAGCACCTGGTATTCCCAGGTGGTCACTCGTCTAGATAATGACAAGTCTCGACGTTGCTTAACTTCGGTGATCATATGGGAACAGTTGTTTTAACAGGACGTGGCCGTAAGCAAAAAAACACTTGCTTGAAATTGCTACACAATTTCACATTAAAAAAAAAAATATACGGATAATATTAATAATAGTTTTATAAAAAGATTCGTTCTCTTTTTGTTGTCAGATGTCATGAGTTTAGTTTTAACTAATTAAATTTAAAAGGCTAGCTTTTCGTTCTATTATGACAGCTGTCATACCAGCATGAATTTTTCAAATAGTTGATAAAATTGTCGTAATTTCAAATATTGTTTCCGAAGAAAAAAAGAAAAGGAAAATTTTCAGTTCATATTTTGTCCTTTAATATTAAGAAAAGTAAAAACACGTTAGTATTATAAAAGTATTTTGATGAAAAAAATCCATGAGAAGTGATTTACAAAATTTCCTTACTGGATATTCGTAATTGGCGTACGCACAACTGTCGGGCAGAGATGCTGTGATTGAGAGTGATCAAACGAGATTATTTTTTTCTTTTTCTATATGCCATGTCCCTTAAGAACGTTGGCATCATAGCATCATGGCCATCCGCAATTTCCTATTCTTTGTTGCTCCTAATAAATTAAGTCTTTACCGTTATCTTACCTAAAACTTAATCCGCCATCCATTTAGTATTTCTTGGTTATTGGAATTTATTCAGTATACACCAATCCTATACTTGGATATATATATATATATATATATATATATATATCCAAGTATATGATTGGTGTATATGTGTATTGGTGAATTTTCCTGTAATTGTGTTCTGATTGGTCTACCTAGCCTCTGTAACAACGTTTTCCCCTTACGTAGAATATTAATTAATTTGAAACTTTTAAAACCATTTATTTTACATTCAACGTCATCACTTGATAAGACACCGTAGGTGTTGAAACAAAATGGCTATTTTTGTAGTGATTTTATAACATATTTATGTTATAAATTTTTTTTTTTTTTTCTTTAAAAATAAATAATTATATATATATATATATATATATATATATATATATATATATATATATATATATATATATATATATACACAGGCATAAACGTTTTTATGGAAAGATTTGAGGGCTATACGCTATAAAAAAATATGAAGGACATTAAACTGCAGGTAGTAGTAGTGTCTTCTTCTTCTTCTACTATAAACTGTGTCCCTTCGGGATGTTGATACCCATAATATTTTCTTTTTTTAATCTCAACTAAACCTTACTCTGCCATCCATTTACACTATATCGTTATGTTGGCTATTCAGTATTTTTCCTCTTTTCCACTTCCCATTCAATCTGACTTGTGAGTATGAAATTTTTCAAGACCACTTTTCTCATTATGTTCCGAAGATATTTCAACGGTCTCTTCCTGATGCTAAGTAAAAGAATCCTTTTTGCTTCGGTTTTCGCTAAAATTTTCTCGCTGCTTCCACGTTCGTTTCAGCATCCATCTGCAAAACAATACTTTTATTGCCTCAAGTCTCTTCTTTATCTTTGAGGAGATTCTTCGACATTCACTGTCATATAGGAGAGCTGATGTTATGTAACAGTTCAGCATTCTACCTGGGAATCATCAAAGATATGCAAATGGTTGAAAATATCTTCAGTATATTTAATGTCGTAACTTACATATGACACAAATAAATTATATTTCTAATTATAAGTGGTCACTCTTTTCATTGGCTATCTCATTGTATTTGCCGTATCTCTTCATAACGCGGACACGGCCATAGCTCTGCACAACGTCATATCACATTTAACCATTAGCAAAGTTTGCTTCTTTGACAAGACTCCTCTCCTTCACGCAATCAGTTTAGATAGGTGGCTCTTTACATCTTTGCCTCTTATTTCCTTTGATATGTCCTGTAAGTGTTAAATTCTCTAAGCCACCCTTACTCATTTATGGCCAAGTGAGTTTAGATTTTTGTCATTTTAAGTGTCCTTTTTCTTTCCATTTTCATTAGATGATCGGAATTTCGTTAGATGATCGGAATTTCTTTAGATGATCGGAGTTTCGAACGAACCCTTTATTTCTTCTTTAAAGACACATGGCCTAGTGGATAAAAACGTTGATTGAAGTAATCAATTGATTTGACCCAAAGAGATATGAGTTCAAAACCTGGTAACAACAGTGGCGAAGAAAATCTTGGAGAGTTCAGTTGCTAAAGGTAAATAACTGAACCAGATATCAAGAAGAGATATGGCACGTGGAAATAGAACAAACTACTCCGGTGGACGAAATAAAGGGTTTGATTCGAAATTCTAATGACCTGAAGAACGTCGGTGCGTTCAACAACCAAAATGTTGTGAATATAACAATAAAGATGAGGCCAGTTGTCTGAACAATGTAAATAACATAAAAACAGGGTTTTCAGGCAGATAACTTTATGTTGTTTATGAGGTAGAATTGGAAATGAATCGAGTATTATGAAATTCATCTATTATGGGATGATTATATAGAATTTGCACGAACACTCTTTGTATTGAATGATAGTTAGTGCATTGCCAGCTCATAATTTCATTAACCCCTTTCAAGTCATTATAAAAAGGTTAAATTCGTCAAAGCCATAGAGAAAATTTCGCATTTTTTGTAACGCCAGATATTAAATATATGCATCTCTAATGGAATACATGAAAACCATTTGGATATTGATTTCTTTTCTTTCTGATGTTTACCTAAGTTAAGGTGAGTGTTTTCAAATTTTAAGTAAAAGAAAAATCTAAATAAATGTTAGTATTGCAATCCTACGTCATAAAACAACTGTGGTCAATTTTAAACAAAATAACAGCTAAAAACTTTTTAAAATAAATCCGTGATAAAAGTAATTGAATTTTTACATAGGAAATATTTTAAAATACATTCGAAAAATGATAATAAGACATACGTAACTAAAAATAAATGAACCATAATTTAGAGATGTCCAAATTAATCAAGTACTGAAGTTTAAATATCTGGGAAGTGCTTTAAAAGAGGATGGGACATGCGAAGAATTTCGAAACGTTGTGAATGATGAATAAAAGTGTCTGAACATTGTAAATTGTGTAAATAATTACAAAACATCATCTCAGAAATAGAAACAGATGTTGAAGGTGAATATGGCAATAAAGATGAGGACAACAGTCAAAACTATGTAAATAGTGTAAATAGTTACAATGCCTCATCTGAGAAATAGAGACAGATGTTGAAGGTGAATATGTCAATAACGATGAGGATAACAGTCCAAACAACGTAAATAGTGTAAATAGTTACAATACCTCATCTGAAAAATAGAGACAGATTTTGAAGGTGAATATGGCAATAAAGATGAGGACAATAGTCCAAACAATGTAAATAGTGTAAATAGTTACAATAACTTATCTTAGAAATATAGACAGATGTTGAAGGTGAATATGGCAATAAAGATGAGGGTAACAGTCCAAACAACGTAAATAGTGTAAATAGTTACAATACCTCATCTGAGAAATAGAGACAGATGTTGAAGGTGAATATGGCAATAAAGATGAGGATAACAGTCCAAACAATGTAAATAGTGTAAATAGTTACAATTAGACTGATGGTGAAAGTGAATATGTCAATAAAGCTGGGTACAAGATGAAATAATGTAATAATGTAAGTAGTTACAATACGTCATGTCAGAAGTAGAGACAGTTCACCGTTTTTACACATGTGTTCCAAGTTGTTGCAAATAATCTACTTTTCACCATTTGTAAATTTATATTGGAAGGAAAAAGAAAAAGGCCAATATAATTATGATTCTCTGTCGTCAATTACAATACAAATAAACCAGAACGTGGCTGAGACGAGAGTATAACGTAGTCTCGGTGTTGTCTAGTTAAATTATATGAAGAGTCACCTAATCCCGCGCAACCTGACACTTCAAATACCTAGATAATATGTAACCGTTTATTAGAACAGTTTCTCTAAGCGCAACCAAATAATTCAGGCTCCTTACAGTCAGTAAACTGCCAACACGGTACCCTCAAAAGAGAAAGATAATCATCTAATAATTTCCAATTATATTTTATAAACAATATTAAGTTCTTTGCCTGATGACCCTCATATTTTTTAAACATCAATTTCATGTATTCCAAGTTGTAAATTATCTACTTTTCGTCGTTAGCAATTTTTGTTTTTGAGTGTGGCAAAAATCACCCAATTGCTTTAGTAGGACTTGATTACGAAAACATTACTACAGAATCTTCCTAATTATGAATTATTGCTATATATAAATATTTTTTAATATTAACATTATATTTTACAGGGTCAAGGAAGTTTGTTTCTAAAATTTGATTATTTGGATTTATTCGTAAATTGGAAAATGCATAATAATAATTCTGTCCACGTTTTTGAAAAAAATCATTCAGCAATTTTTCTTTTATCCCTAAAAGTCTTAAGGGACACTTCAAGCAAAACTTGTCCAAAAGGATAAAAAATATGGGAGTATTCTAACAGTAATGATTGTAGCAATATTTAACAATCTACGAACCTTGTAAATGTGAAATATAAAAGGCAGATTAAAGAACATCTTATTTTATTCCTATACACCCATGCAAAAAGATCACTCATTAAACTTCTAATTTGAGTGAAATTTAGTCCTTGTATTAGGTGATCATTTAATTTCAATATTAATTTCGATATGAAAAATCAACAAATGTAACTTATATCGTTTTCACAGCTACTACTGAATTCTTACTGCAGAGGTCATTTTCCCAGCAGATCAAATTAATGAAGGAAAGTTATCAAAAGCAATGTGATAAAAGGATTCAAATTAAAAATCACTTTCTTGTGAAGTCTCTAAAATACTAAGAGTTTGGACAATTATTCTCTTTTTTCTACGTTCCATATCCATTCAATACGTAGGTGATCAAGGCTCTCCACAATTTCCTATCTTTTGTATCTCTAGATAAATTCTATCTGTCAGTTATCTCTCCTAAGCCTTGATCAGGTAACCATTTACTCAATCTCACTAAGTAGGTGATGCTTTGTTTTCCTCTGTTCATCTTGCCTCTGTCTGTCTTGTGAGTATCAAATTTTCCAAATCCTCTTTCCTCATAAAGTTCCCAATACATTTCGACTATCTCTTCTTGGTGTTACGTAGAAGTGTCCATTATGTTTCCATATTCTCTAAAACTTCATCGCTGCTCACATACACTGTGTAATCTGCATATCTTATTTTATTAAGATAGTAGCCGCCAATAATGGATGTTGGTAGAAATTTTTTGAATTATGCATTACTTTAGATACTACACGGAGAAAAAACTTCACGAGAAACTAATAATTGCCTAAGTACAAAATTTCATATCAGAACATCTACACATCCTTCATATAACTTATATCAATTAGCATCTGCCAGTTAATTAGCGGACAACAGAAGAATTTTTCCAAGTTATAATTATTTCAGTGTAAATAAAAACGTTAATTCAATAATATAGCCAAAAGTAAAGGTTTCTATGTGGAAAGTTTTAATGAAATGCACCTGGACTCACCAAGACGAATTTGTAGCCAGTGTAGCGGAGGAAGTGCAAGCATGCTAATATATTCGACAGTGGATAAATTGATTATATTTTAATTAGTTCATATATGACTATAATTTTTGCATATATTCGTTTATTTAAAATTACTTTTTTACTATTTCGATGAAGAAGTCAATGTTGTCATCATGTGTACTCAAATTCTTCAAGGTGACATTGCTTTATTTAAATACAGTCGCAGTAAAATTTATAACTAAGCAACTCTTAATTCAATTCTGTATTTCTGATTAAAACTTCAATGCCCGTCGAAGCAGGACAAAAGAAATTGTTTGATTTCATTTAAAAACTAGTGTTGTCAACCTGATCGTAACTAGATATAAAAAACTGTTTTTTATTTTATGTGTCTTGTCTTTTCAGGCCGTATCTAATCAGGGCTCTTCACATATTTCTCTTCTTCATCCAAATCCAGGTCTTAATCCTCTTGAAGCAACCTCCGTCTGGTTGACCATGGGCTGTAATCACTTCGCTTGATCAATTTAAGTTTCGGATTGATGAGGTAATTTAAGTTGGGGCGAATGGCTATTGATCTACACTTTAAGAGCTCTTGAAATATTTTGTTGCTACTTGGGTTCTTTTTACCCTCCTCACCAGTTGTCTTTCTCCTAGATTAGTTTCCCATTCTTTCCTACTGTATGCTCAGAGAATAAATATAAGAACAAAAGTGGGAGAAGAGAAGGATTCATACCTTTCCCAATTTTCCCGGAAGTGAATGTGATGAACTTGTCCGGAATTCGAACTCGGTTCGCCGATTCTTTTATCGCTTCGTTGTATCTATTACCATTTCTTGGCTCATTCTGTTGTGTTGTTTCGTTGATCTTCGGTTCTTATTCGTGAGAATATTCATTTGATACATTTGATAAAAGGCAAGAGCATCTTTAAGAATAATGTCTCTCTGGAATACATCAGAATTTAATGGTTATATCTTGTAAGAATTTGATACGGCCAGAAAATACATAATCTTTTGTCATTGGGAAGGGAATATTATGTAACACATAAATATACTTCAAATTACTTTACATATAAACGGGTACACAACTTGGAAATTGGGCACTTACATATCTATCTATCTATCTAGCTAGCTAGCTATCTTTCTAGCTGTCTATCTAAGTTTGTTTTTATCTATCTATCTATCTGATTACATAAAGATATAAGAATGTTATTTCTTTTCATTTTAAATTTTCTGTTAGTATCCATACATATTTATATGATTGCAGAATCAGGTCACCCACAAATATATAATCACATGTCAATATATATATATATATATATATATATATATATATATATATATAATTATTTATTTTTAAAGAAAAAAAAATTATAACATTAATATGTTATAAAATCACTACAAAAATAGCCATTTTGTTTCAACACCCTCGGTGTCTTATCAAGTGATGACGTTGAATGTAAAATATTTTATTTTACATTCAACGTCATCACTTGATAAGACACCGAAGGTGTTGAAACAAAATGGCTATTTTTGTAGTGATTTTATAACATATTTATGTTATAATTTTTTTTTTCTTTAAAAATAAATAATTATATCTGCTCTACTTTGTATTGAGCACTCTTTTAAGAATAGTAATTGTTGGTTATTGGAATTCATTCCATATACACCAATCATATACTTGGGTATATATATATATATATATATATATATATATATATATATATATATATATATATATATATGTATGTGTGTGCGCGTGTGTGTGTGTGTGTGTGTGTTGAATATAGCAAAAAAGATTTTGCAATTAATTAAAAATAAACATTATTAATTACATTTACCGCTTTGAATGTTCGAGAGATTTTGTAGAAAATATGCATTCTCCGAAAGGAATCATATCTGTGTTCTATCAGTGCCGTCAGTTGATCTGACGTGCTATGCCACTCAACTATAGAGAAAGTGTCTGGTTAGCAAAGTCCAAATTACTGTTTAAAAAAGAAAAGAAAAAGAAGACAGCATTTACTTGAATATATTGTATTTATTATAAATAAGGTATAAGCAGAAAATATATTAAATAATTGTCGGACTTAATCAATTTCATAATATGTTGTCAATGTTTCGGTTAATCAGCAGATAAAGCCGTTTGGAAAAGATCGTCGAAGATTTGTTGTTTATAAAAAGTAATTTGTTTATAAACTCTAATTTCGATTACAAATACAATTTACTTTCTATCATGCCATTTTAAAATCATTTCATCCCAAGTCAAGCGATAAAACCACTGAGACGTAATAAATTACTGAAAAAATATTGAGGAAAATATCTGTCTATATTTCTATCAATGAGACAGAAAATGACGACAGACATTGCTTTTAATTTTTTAAGATCGTAGTTTACAGGAAAACAAGAAACCGTAAGAGACTTGTACAATAAAAGTTGTGGAAAAAGAACCTGTTAACATAGAACTTACGGTTGCATCTATTAGAATAGAAATTACGATTACATTTAAAAATGTCAGCAGTAAAATGACGGTAACTAACAGCCAACGTAGTACCGCGTTTAAATACATGAACAAAAATGACAAAAGAGGAAAGCTCAACAGAATAATTACGATGAAATTATTTCTAGAAAATCAACAGGTAAGCAACGTTACAGCGGTGGGAATGTGACGGTAGCCGAGATGCCAGATCAGGACCGATTGTATTTCAGATTTATATTTGGGTTTTGTCAAGAATCTCTAAATATGTATCAGAAACACCAACCGGGAAGTGGAGAGTAATTTCCGATACCTGGTGGAATGGTTTTCTTATAAATATGTAAGATATTGTCTGGCGAAGGAAACTGTCCAGCACAACGCAGTGAAACAACTTTCCTTGCAGCATACTTAGCAAGTGTTTCAATATAATCGTCCCACTTCATGTCAAAGGAAATCGTTATACCGAGGAGTCGCAATCAATTATTTTCCTGCAGGTTATTATCAGTCACCTTGATGGAATGAAAAATAAGTTCCCTTACACGATTAGAGTACAGGTTCGTTTTGGAGGCGTTTCGATTAACAAGCTATTTACTGTTGCCATTTATCAACAGATTCAATGTAATTTTTTTATAACAGTTGCTAGTTTGAAGTTTGCCATTAACACTGAAGTAAAATACTTATGTCATCAGCATTCATAAGATGTCGTGAAATCATAAAATCATAGTGACGCATCTGACTGGAGAAAAAATATAAATATTTTATACACATAATAAAACCGCCTGACACCGCGTGTGTCTAAATCATATCGGTAGAGAGTTTGAAAAATAACTTATTTTTCTGCAAGTTTGTATTACTTCCCATGAATAGGTACAGGGTATCCCCCCAAAATTGACGCCATTTCGCAGTCCAATAATGTTGGCAATTCTTGTTGAAATAACCTCAAATTTCCATATATAGAAAATAAAGATTTTATATTTGATGTTTTATTTTTGTTATCTAATGAGAATCTGCCAGAGAGATGGATCGGGCGTAGTGGAGATAAAGACAATTTTCTGATGAAATGGCCGCCGCGGTCACCGGACTTGTCCACGTATGATTTCTTTTTATGAGGATATGTGAAGGGATTGATCGATGTTCCGACTCTTCCTGCTAGTATTGATGAATTCAAGCGGAGAATCGCACTCGCACTTGATAATGTTACTGGAATTCAATCTCAAAAGAAAATGGTAGCGATAATTTCAACAATACTAAATACTGTGAGCATAAAAATTCTGGTTGTTAAAATGTCTAACAAAAGAGAACTTAAGAGAAGCCGTGCATACTTTTACAACTAGTAAATAAAAAAGCCTTACTTTTGCCGCACCCTGTATTTTTAAACTATCCACAGAATTCAAAGAGCTGGTTGCGACATTAACTTCCCGACAATGCGTGGAACAAAGAGACATCGAAGAAATAAAAGCAGTAGCAAATGATAATGAGGCTAGTAAGTATAATAAATTATATTTTTGTGGTCTAAAGAAGACTGCCATACGGCTTTTGCTGTAATATGCCTCAAAAAGTAAATAAAGCAAAAATATTTTAATCCGATTTTGAGCTCAAAAGTAATTTAGTACCGCGTATATAAAAAAAAGCACTCACTCGATCTCAGCATATAAGCGCACTGTACACTAGAGTAACCTCATTATCAACACCAAAATGCTCAATGTTGCAACAGACGTATAGAAGCCATACGTTGTGCAAGAGACACCTAGGTGGGGCAAATCAAGTATTGGAGATAGAAGACTGTAAATTTCGGAATTAACGTTGGGTGAAATGTCCACCGATCATCAAGACACATGAGCGCCACTTAGAAAAGACAAGTACCCTTCATTTCATGAGAGCAAAAAGAATAAACCATGGGTAAAAACAAATGCTGAAAAAATAAATAAATAAATAACATGGCGGCAGAAAGTCTTTCAACACATTCCCATCTGGTTTCTTTTCTTTTTTCTCGTTTCAAAAAGAAAAGAACATTATAGAAAAAAAAAATTAATTCTTCATTATACTTCTAAAATTTTAAATGGAGCCATTGTTACATGGCTGATGCCTGTCACATAATACTCTTACCAACCTTCAGTGCTAGACAAGAAAGATGATTGGAGAATTGAGCTATATTTAAAAATCCTGGCGCGAATAATATTCGAAAATATTTTTTAAAATTTAACAGCCCAAACTTAAAGTTCACTCAGAATTTTAAGTTCGCGAAATTAAAATTTAATATGACTGATTTCTCAAAAATAGTTTCATCTGGCCACTCTAAAAATTAATGGTAGTCTTATTCTAATTTTGTTTGTAAAGCCTAAATCAAGTAATTGTTGTCGTATCTATCTACATTTTTGAGATGAGGTATTATGTAAACTATTTACATTTTTCTGACTATTGTACTCATCTTTGTTGCCATATTTATTACTACGTTTCGGCCCTTTAAGATCTGTTTACATTCCTGAGATGTAGTATTATGTACACTATTTAGATTATTCGCACTATTGTTCTTATCTTTGTTGCCATATTTATTACTGGCTCGATTCAATACTAAATCAAATGTATCTGTCTATATTTCTGAGATGAGTTATTATGCACACTATTTACATTATTCAGACTATTGTCCTCATCTTTGTCGCCATATTTGTCACAACGTTTCGCCCGTTGTACGCTCCGGCTTTCTTCAGGTGGTTAGAAAGTAGAACTGAACCCTTTATTTCGCTCGCTGAGGTAGACTGTTCTAGTTCCACGCGTCGTGTATAATGGATGTCTGTTATCAATTATCCCTGTTAATTCACCTCTTCAACCAGGTATTGAAATCACAGCACTTTGGGTGTTGCCACTGGATCTAACTAACGCCTTAATTCACTGCGTTGGTTAGATCCCGTGACAGTGTGAGTTCAGTATCTGGTTAAGACAGTGAAGGACTTGAAGAGGTGGATTAACAGGATATAACTGATAACTACTGTCCATTAGGCATGGCACGTGGAACTAGAAATTCCGAGCTGTGATCCGTTATCCTCCTTGTACATCCAAGCTTAAAACACCTGGTATTTCCAAGCGGCTACCCATCTCCGTACTGACCAGGCTCGACGTTGCTTAACTCCTACGATAATACGGGGGGACCGTTGTTTTAACGTAATATGGTTTTAATCCTGTCCTTATATCCAATATTAAGTCTATTGTAACTGGAGTATACATCGGAGTATTTGCAATGACAAAATCTTAAAAGGGTTACAATGAAAAGGTTTACACTTATTTTATTTCAAACATTCGCCACAATTTAGACTTTCTGTGTATATTGTTATTCTTCAAACAAAACAGATTGGAATCAAAAGTAGTTTATTGTTTAAACTTTCGAATAATCAAACATATGACTATTTTACTGATAGTCAAGATCTAGAATTGTAAGAAGAATTATAAAATTTGCATTTAGATGAATAAATCATAGATGACAATATTGTGGAAAAAAAACAGTGTAACACGGTTCAGACATGTTGATTCATGAGGGAAAATGACCTTTCTTCATTAAAAATGTGTCGAATAAAAGATGTGTATAATTAACAGATTATTTAATTAGAATGTATTTTTTAGGCCGTGTATGAAAACTTCGAAGTAAAAAATATTGCAAACAGTGTTGGTATTACGAACATTGAAATTTCATAAAAAGATTATATAAGTAAATAATAATAAAAATATTGCCAAGGTTTTTAAAATAATGTGAAATTCCAAGTAAAATTCATTACATTTTTATTTTATTGAAAATCTGATCCCAGTTGCAGACGCCCGCTCAGTCTTTCTAGACAGGTTTCGCAAACAGCCTAGGAGAAGTTCAACTAAAAATCCAGTCACCTGCCTCTGTACGAAGAAGATTAGATATGGTTGTGAACATACTACGTGCCTATGATTTCAACAACTGCGGATAATCCCACTAAAGAGCAATTATCTTGAAAGCTGTTGACGCGAAATGGCATTAGTCACATGGAAAGATGTGCGTAGGAATTACTAGAATCTGTGGAATTATATTTGAGTTAAGGGAGACTTATCCAGTGATATTAAAATCCTATGATATCCTGTGATATTAAATCAGTTAAATATAAAGTCACTTTGAAAAAAAAAACAATGTTTATGGAAAAAAGCAAACACTGTCTATTGAGGCTTTTAATTCCTTACATTAAATATGAGTATATTTGCGCTCACAATGCTGTGAAAATTTAAGCAGAGAATAAAAATGAAACTATTTCATCTGAGAAATCATGTGATTTAATACTCCAGATACTAATGCAGATAAAATCTTTTCAATAATTAATAAATAGCAACGGTTGACATTTTTTTCGACCCAAATATTGTTGGTCAATAGGCACATGATTCTGGGCTATTTTTCACGCTGAAAATGAAAGTCAAGGTCATTTCGCCCTAACACGTAAATTTTTCTCAGTACAGATAATTTCTATTTTGCATAAAACAGGCCAAAATATCCCGTTACTAGTGATATACCAGGATAGAACTAACATTTAATGTAATTCAGGTTAGAATAACTTCTCATATAAGAAAAAGTATCCCAATAACATAAAGAATATATTTTCAGCATTTTTAGTTCAGAAAAAAGTTTTCATAAAAATCTCAGACAAAATTAAATTAAAACAAAGATGTGTCATTAATTTCTGGATCAAAACAAACAAAAGAAAATATAAAGGAATGAAAAATACATTCATTTTTATCCATCCAAAGGAATAATTCTTCTTTTCTTGGAGACTTTACAGTGCTTTTGAAATGGTTGATCCCTCTCGATGCTCCAGCAGAAATCAGCCATCATGCTAATATCCCATCTGTAAAGTGCCTAGCTTGTTATGAGTATCTGATGTTTGGAGACTATTGTAAGCGCTGATAAAGAAAATTCTAATCTTGGAACTCTCAAATCCACTCGCCTAAGACCATAACAACCTTCATTTACTTACGTTCTTATACATGCTACACAGAGACTGTATGAGAATACCAAACCTCCGTAAATTCGAGTGATATGATAAAATCTTATGACGGTTTCAGTCTTTAAGTGAAAACTAGTGATAAAAACTAAAATCGCTGTTCTTGAATGACTTCTGAAGAGCTTCTACAATGAAAAGTAGAGAATAAACACAAATCACAAAGTTTTAACAAGCTAAGAACATTGAGGACACAAGAACATTTTCCACTGTGATATCTCTCATAAAATCAAGTATTTTCATCTCAGCTTATCTGAAATGAAATAGCGTTGAATTCATTTTAAAAATTATTTGGACAATTTTTATTGAATGATAAATCATTTTAACATGAAACGAAATGTTTCAACTATGTCACTCGTATATTTAAGCCGTACCATATCCCTGTGAATTAGGAGTTTTGTCCTATTTTAAGAAAAATAGAAATTATGTGTACTGAGAAATGGTGATGTGACGGGGCAAAATGTACTTGATTTTCAGATTTAGTGTGAAAATAAAAGTAACCCAGGACCATATGCCCATAGCCCAACAACATTTCGGTCGAAAAAAAGTAAACCAGTGTAATCAAACATTATGGCTAATTAATATATGATTTCTATTGTCCAATATATTTCACGAATTGGGAACCTATTTTCTAGTTTAAAAGAAAACAAAACAGCAATTCTTCGATAAATATAACAGAAAACTCCCTCAACTGTAAACAAGAAAAAATCTATTATTATGAGAGCGTTTCTGATTTATGACACGTGAATGATTTTGTCTTCAGCTCAATTGTCATTTTGATGAATGTTTTTATTAAATATTCTGTTTTTAACAGTATAACTATTGCAGAAATTTCTCTCAAGGAGTTTACTTAAATACCAGAAGATGCTATATCAGTGTTCAATGAAATCGACCGAGAATGGGTTAAAATAATTTTCACTGGCTAACAATTAATTAATTCATGTCGCTAATATCCGGAATGAAGAATTAGTGATGCGCAATTTTAAACTTTATTGCGGAAATCTAAATCTACCAGGATTTATCTATCTACGAAAAGACAAAACAAAAAGCTTAATAACTTATACCACTGTGATAAAAGAAGATAACAGATCATAGTTGAGAAGAACAGGAAGAAAGGAGGAAGCGGATTTTTAGAAAGACAGTATGACTGATCTTCAACGTAATCAAGCAGGTGTTGAAATGTAGTTATCTGGGTAGGGTAATGACAACGACTCCTGTATGCAGACAGAAATTACGAGAAAAGCCTCTCTGGAAATAAGTAAATTATCTGGAGATCCGAAAATATCTTAAGAAACACAGCGTGCTGGACTAATGTCTAATATTCTATATGGCGCTGAATGTTGAACAATGTCCCCACAGATTAACAAAAGATATTGGGCTATCGGTAGAACTGAGAATTCCATAGACGGAATATATGAGTAAAAAAGAGGTACTATGATGGCTAGAAACAAGGTAAAACCATAAGAAAATAACAGTTAATGTTCTTGGGACAAATAAAGAAGAAAAATGCTTTGTTAAGAATTATTAAATATAATGTATGGTGAAGATCTTATTAGACAGAGTTTGCTGAAGGTCTTATTAGACAGAGCTTGATGAAGATCTTATTAAACAAAGCTTGATGAAGATCTTATTAAACAAAGCTTGGTGAAGGTCTTATTAAAAAAATTGAAGGTCTGATTAAACAAATTTTGACGAAAGTCTTATTAAACAATTCGTGGTGAAGATATTATACAAAGCTTGGTGAATGCCTTATTCAACAAAGCATGGTGTAGGTCTGATTAAAAAGGCTTGGTAAAGGTCTGATGAAAGAAAGTTTGGTGAAGATCTGATTAAACAAAGCTTGGTGGAGATCTTATTAAACAAAACTTGGTGAAGGTCTGATTAAACTAAACTTCGAAAAGTTCTGATTAAACAAAGCTTGGTGAAGGTTTTATTAAACAAATATCGGTGAAGGTCTAATTAAACAAAGCTTGTTGAACGTCTTATTAAACAAAACTTGATAAAGGTCTTATTAAGCAAAGGGTGGTGAAGATCTTATTGAATAAATCTTGGTTAAGGTCTTATTCAACAACGCATTGCGTAGGTGTGATTAACAAAGCTTGGTGAAGATCTTATTAAACAAAACTGGATGAAGGTCTTATTAAACAAAGCCTTGTGAAGGTGTGATTAAACAAAGCTTGGTCAAGGTCTTATTAAACAAAACTTGATGAAGGTCTTATTAAACAAAGCCTGGTGAAGGTCTGAATAACAAAGCTTGGTGAAGATCTTACTAAACAAAACTGGATGATGGTCTTATTAAACAAAGCCTTGTGAAGGTCTGATTAAATAAAGCTTGGTCAAGGTCTTATTAAACAAAACTTGATGAAGGTCTGCTAAACAAAGCCTGGTGAAGCTCTGAGTAACAAAGCTTGGTGAAGGTCTGATTAAACAAAGCTTGATGAAGGTCTGATTAAACAAAGCCTGGTGAAGATCTGATTAAACAAAGCCTGGTGAAAATCTTATACAAAGCTTGGTGAATGTCCTATTCAACAAAGCATGGTGTAGGACTGATTAAACATAAATCTTTCTAAATCTTTTAATAAAGATAAAGCGCAGTGAATGTCTTATTAAACATATTTTTGGTGAAGGTCTTATTAAATATAAGTAGATGAGAACAAATAAAATCCCTAAAGAAGTTTTTTTTCTGAAACGATGGCAGAATAAGGAATAGAAGAATAAAAAAAGTCTCTAAAAAAGCTCAAGAATTTCATACTACAATAACTGACAGGAAGCTGTAGAGGGCTACGAACGTCTACATAGTAAAATGACGTGGCATATAAAAAATGTACAAATGCGCAGTTATCATGGATTATGGCGTCTATTCAACTTTTCTCTGCTTCGGGCTGAAACATTTGACTTTGAATGATTACATATTAAATGCTGAACGATTCAACTCTAAAAGGTCCATTAAGTAGTCTTTGCCTATTCAAAGTATGCAAGATTTCACGCCGACAAAGACCGGCGTTTGATTCGGGAAAATAGAAAACGAGACCAGCTTCAAAAAGACGTTCAATATTTATTTACATTTCAATAGCCAGTCGGCTTTTTGAATGTACCCGAATTGCCATCATCAATAATGTATATTAACAAAACGTTTTGAACTTGGCACGCTCTCTAAACTA
>OZ010579.1:125632283-125672283 GCA_963932145.1 Acanthosepion lycidas | reverse complement strand
ACTATTAATTCGAATAACTTCGAGCCACGATATTTTGCTACTTACAGGTAAGTTTTACACCATTCCCCAAGAGAAAGACCGACATTACCAGACATAGACATAATTATGGAGCAGAAGGCAGAGATATATATTTTACAACTCAAGCATAAAATTCAAGAGTAAAGTTAGTAAATTAGAGAGCATAAATTAAATTCTGTTGGACAAAGTTGTATATTATTTATCCCAACCAGAGCTAATAGTCAGGTTTTACATTCCATCATATGTTAGGAAGAGCGTCCCTGGGCACTTTTATCTTTTTATGTGCCGTGTCCATTTAGAACGTAACATAAGCGATCATGGCTCTCCATCTCTTCCTGTCCATTGTAGTTCTCAATAGGTTTTCTCCTTTTGTTATTTCTCCCAGTCCCTGTTCTTCCATCTACTTACTTAAAACCGTTATGCGACACGTTGCATTCCGTTGACCCTCTTTCTCTCTATCAGCCTTATGAGTATCAAATTTTCCAAGCCATCTTTTCTCATTACATGCCCCAGAAATTTCAGCTGCGTCTTCCTGGTGTTGAGTATAAAATCTTCTTTGTTTGCATCCTCCCCAAAACCTCATCGTTGCACCCATGTTCGACCCATGCTATCCTTAATATCCTTCGGTAGAAACATGACACGGTTGCTTCGAATCACTTCTTTGGGGAGCATCCAACATTTGCTGCCGTAAAGGAGGACAGAAGTTCAGTACTGTTTTCTTTCTTACCAATGAAACCCTCCTGTCTCTTAATATTATGTCTAGCTTTTGGAATTTGACCATCCCAATACGTCTTCGGATCTCAACTTCCCAGATATTTAAATTCCTGCACCTGAGAATTTTGATGTACCCGAGCTATAAATCGCATATCGAACTCATTTTTTTTTGCTGATAACTATGCATTCTGTCTTCTTGTAGTTTATGCTTAGTCCTTTCTTCTCGCTCACCTTCGCTACCATCTGTAGATGTTTTTTTAGATTCATATTCGTGTGTGCTATCAGCACAGTGTCATCTGCGTATCTTATGTTGTTAAGACTGTCGCCGCCAATGATGAATCCCTGGAGTTCTCTCTGAATAACCTCGCTGCATAGTTTGAAAAATCCGGCGTGAAGATATATCCTTGCCTTACGCCCCTTTCTATTTTTGTATATCTTTATGCAAGCGTTTTGCTGCCAGTATAGGTTCTTGATTATTCTAATGTCTTTCCCGAATAAGCAGCTGAGCAGCTCTAACAGATCTTTGTGGCGTACTTTGTCGAACGACTTTGCGTAGTCTATGAAACATAGATGCACGTTCGTGTACATTTTTATTGCCCTTTCTGATAATATTCTGAACATGAATATCGCGTTCCTTGTCCCAATGTCTTTAAAGAACCTGCACTGTTCGTTTACTATCTTTGGACTGAATCTACAGCGCGCTCTATTCATCGGAATATGTATGGGGAATTTTGTTATGTGCTCATTAGGCTGATTGTTCGGTGGAGTTCACATTCGTTGTGGCTGGTTTCTTCGGCAGTTCTATGAAAATAGATCTGCTTAGATGTTCTAGTATATCCTCACTGTTGTAGATTTCATTTATTATTTCTGTACTCTATGTCAAGATCATCTAAGGCTTTTAGCATTGTGGTTACAATTCCGTCGGGCCCTGCCGCTTTGTTTCTGTTCAATTTAGCCAGTGTTGCACCTACTTCGTTTTTTTTTTTTTTTTTAGAATTTCAGACCAGACAGTAATTCTGTATATTGCTGGTTGTTCTCTTTCATTGTGGAAGAATTCTCCAATATATTCGTTCCATTCTTAGATCTGATGCAATCTGTTGACGAGCATGTCTTCTGTCCTGTTAGTTGCTTTATTTATTTGTGTTTTTGTTGGTAATACTCAATTTCTCTAATTCAGCATATTTTCATTTCGCCACACTCATTTATCCTGCCTGCATTTGGTCCTTATTTTGTTGTGTAGTTTTCTGTATTCCGTTCCGTATCTTGGCAAAGTTTTCTGTCTCCTTTCATGAATCTCATCAGTTTTCCATACGTCTTTTCTTTTTCGTCCATTCTCCTCTCGGATGACATCTTTTCCTGGTATCACTAAAGCTTCTAATAGTATCTCCCATTTCGATATTCACTTTTCATTTTGTCCCTGGTATCCACTTTTCGCTGTGTACAGATTTTTGGAATCGATGAAAGATTTACGGTATAAACACCAGCCTTGTAAATATCGGTTTGCACAGATCTGTTAAAGCTGCTTAGCAAACTTGACATATTCGGGAAAGATATTAGCATAATCAAAAACCTCTACTAGCACCAAAACGTTTGCATAAAGATAATAAATGAGTCCAAAAGATATACAAAAATAGAAAGGGGCGCAAGGCAAGGATGCGTCTTCTCACCGGACATGTTCAACCTTATACAGCGAGGTGATTAATAGAGAACTGGAAATCCTACCGGGATTCATCATTGGCGGCGACAATCTTAACAGAAGTTACACAGATTTCACAGTGCTGATAGCAGACACGGAAAAGAAATAGCCCTTATCATCAACAAAAATTAGCCGCGGTTGTTTTATTCAACCACATTCGATCCAGTAAGTAGTTGTTCAAAACATTTATTAAGCCTAAATTATTTTCATTATTCATATCCTGACTAATGTTCACTTATTCCAGCCAGCAATTAATATACAAGTGTCTATTCGTCTGGCACCATTTTGATTTTGATTTAGACACTTTAATTAATCTAATGGATGGGATTCTTCTCGTTTCTTTGTCTATTATTAAGTATATCGCTTGTTCCTTTTAAAACTGCTCATTTATTACTTGATTTCTTCTGAGACGGGATCTCTACTACCCGGCCCAGGGATTGAACTCACACATTTCGTCTTTCATACTGCTCTTTTGATTTGGACTTGTCAATGTAAATACATTTGTTAAAACATTTGTCTTAACAAATGCATTTGCAGTTACAAGTCCAGATAAATGGTTTTTACCATGGATGATATGGCCATCTGTATGGGGTAATTTGTTTGGATTTCATTGACTGTAATTCACTTATATGGTCTATAATAAAAATTGTATCGAACAGTCTTTTGTAAATCAGTTTAGATATTTTATATTGATAGGATGTACTTGGATTACTTACCTACGGCTTCTTTTATCCCCCCTACAAAAACATATATATATATATATATATATATATATATATATATATATATATATATATATATATATATATATATATTAGGTTGGTGTAAAAATAATGACGTAATAATGTCGTTTTTTGACGTTAAAAATACGTCAAAAAACGACATTATTACGTCATTATTTTTGCACCAACCTAATATATATATTAACATGTTTTACAATTGTCTTTAATGTATAATTCTGTCGGGATCATTTACCCAAATTATTAAAACACACACGCACACACTTGTGTGTGTGTATGTGTTTGTGCGTGCGTGTCTGTTTGTGTGTGTGTGCACCAGTTTGATTAAATGCCAACGATAGTTTCTTTTTAACTATTCGTTATTTAATTTTTCATGTTCCTGACTATTTTTGTATTTAAGTTTCATAGTTAAAAATATATTTTGTTATGTTTGAGCAATTTCTATTAGTGTTAGCTATTATTAAAAAAAAAATGTTTTTTTTGTAATTTTTTTATGTACTCATAACAAAATAAAAAGCAACAGTAAACGTCTTGGCATCAAACAATATTAGGCAGCAATAGTAAAATTGATCCAATCTTATATGAATTTTGTAAAAGATTGGTAGGAGGAATGGCTTACTTTTCAGAGCAGTACGTAAAATCGACAATTTTCCCAGTACGTTTAACGATAAGCCGTATATATTAGTTCCACTTGACGTTTGGAGTGAACCCGGGACACAGTAGTCGCAAATTGAAGTAAAAAAAGGTTCATTATGATAAGCAAAAATTCATTGTTTGCTCGGTGATGGTGAATCGTCACCAATTGTGTTTTGGAGGCATTGAATGTTACTGATAGCCATTGATCGGTTAGAGCTTGATCATAGAAAGGATAAGCTGACACCCTCTGATCATCCATAAGATGTTGTACATCCACAAACTACTAAACCACATATATCAATAAACATACATATGTTTCAACGATATGAAACTGGAACACCAACAGAAGGAAATAAAATTTCCGAACCACTTTTAAGGTAACAGACTTTAATATTTTTGTCAGAAGAAAGAAAGAAAAAGGCTGATTTCGTTAATAGCTTTCTGTTTATTTACGTCGTATTAAAAAATTCCCACATAAGACTAACCAAATATCAATCAAAGCGTGCAGAATAGACGAAAATCGAAACATGTGTAAAATCAATTTTGTTTTTATTATTTTGGTTTCTCGAATATTGATTAGTCAGCAGATGAGTTTCTATTTTCGGTAGGACGAATGAGATCGATATTTGAATGTGGTTAGTCGAGCAAGAGGCTAACTGCTTCAAATGTGCATACTCGGATACGAACGGTCAACCATTATATTATGTCGTATATATATATATATATATATATATGTGTGTGTGTGTGTATTTATGCATGTGTGTGCGTATATATATATATATATATATATATATATATATATATATATATATATATATATATATATAGTCACTGACGGCTATTATTCGAGTATGACTCTTTGCTAGGGCGGTAACCAATCTCTGTTGTAGACGCCTGCTCAGGCACATTTGTCTTTGTCCAGATCCTTACAATGCCCACTTGTGGTTTATATTGCATCTATGATGAGCGGACCTTAGTTACATTTTCTGGGAGAGAGCGCGTGAACAAGTCCAGAACTCTCGAACACTCGATCACGATGACTTGTAACTTCGTGCCAGCACAACCGTCGACGGCCGCAAATAGATTCCTTTATCCAATTTCAGTCGAAAGATTCGTATCACCCTGTAGTATTATCTTCAGGCAATTTACAAAGCTGACACATTCTAGCATCGCACCATTAGGCAGAGGAATTTCTAACGACATGTGTGTGTATGTAGACAAATACCTTGGCGCCAATTTACAGCTACTAGTCAAGCGAAGGACGAAATCACCACCCGTATAAATCTGACTAAAGCTGTCTTTGTCCGTCTTCAAAAACGATTTTGGTCTCGCCAGGAGATAGGACAATCCACGAAGTTGCGTATCTACGAAGCCATGGTCAGAACAATTCTTCTCTATGGTTGTGAGAACTGGCCACTGCGCAGAGAGGAACTTCATAAATTTGAGGTCTTCGATCACTACTGCCTCTGTCGTATCCTGCGTGTGCGCCTCTCTGACCGGATCCCCAACTCGTCCTTCCCCGCCAGATGCAACATTCTGGGTCTAGAAGAAACTCTGCTTAACAGAAGACTCTGGTGGTTCGGCCACGCGCTGCAGCGGCCTGGTGATGAGTTCGTCTGTAAACTGGTGGCGCCAATCGCAACCACTGGTTGCAGGAAGCGCCGAGGTGGTCAACGCAAGACGTGGCTCGCAACGGTCAAAGCAGATATGGAACTCATGTCCGGTCCTCGCGTTTTCGGGGTCCGACGCTGGTATCGCGAATGTCTTGATCATACCGTCGATTCTGCTGCCGATCGACGCGGGTGGATAACCTTGACACGCGATGCGGTTAATTCACTTGGAGCCGGCTCAACCTACCCCAGGTGAATGCCATTACAAGACAAGACAAGAGGAGGTGTACGCCGATGAAAATATTCGTGAGGTAAAAAAATGAAAAAAAAATGAATAATACTGATAATAAAACTAATAATATTTATTGTATATTAGAAATAAGATGAGACAAATGCAATCAGAATTTTGGGGAGGCTTATTATTTTCGCTTGTGTTATATTACTGATAATATCTACTAGATCTGGATTACTCGTTTGCTACGATATAGTTTTGTTTTAGATGTTTACAGTTGCGTTGTACTGGGTTTTTAGATGACGTTTTATGTTTTTTTTTTGTCGAGAAGTTATCCTTAAATCCCTATTTGACAATAATATGCGTAAATTTAATATAAAAATACATTATACTTCCACACATATACTTTCATTACATACTTTCACAAAGCCTTCTAAGTTCATCTTATCTTTATATTAAAGACAAAACGCATATCACACCAAAAATATCCTGGACAATAAGGAAAAGATCATCAGCCAACAACAAACAACTAAAAACTTGTAAACTTTGCTTGCAGGAAAAAATATCTATCATTATATTCCCAGACCAAAATGAATTATTAAATAAAAGATCTGAGCTCATCTCAAAATGCAGACATAAATACAAATTTTTATTACGTTACTTAAAAATCGAAAACTAAAATAAACAAATAAATAAATAAACATAATGACAATAAAATAAGTACAATAAACTAACCCAAACAAAATACCAAATCACACCCGTTAGAATATACGAAATAGAATAAATAATTAAAAAAACAAAATCAATGAACCCAAATAAATAAATTAAATAATAAACAAATTAACAAACCATTCTGACCAAAATCAATTATATAGCTATAACTGCTATATAACGATTAAAAAAATACTATGTTTTACTTAAAAATGGAAAACCGAAAAGAGTAAATAAAAATATACAGTACAATAAATAAATAATAAAAAAAGTAAAATAAAGTAACAAACCGATCCCAAAACATTAACAGTTAGAAAAAACAAATAAAGATAATCAATTCAAATACATACATGCAGTAACAATCAAATTAAAAAAAAACTGCTCCTGCCAAAATAAGAGTTAGAATAAACTACAGCAATCAACCCTAAAATTGAAAAGCTTTAACTATCTTCTCAAACCAAAACAAAACTATTAAATAAGCGATAATGAAATTTTTACTACGTTAATAAAAACATGAATTAAAATAAAAATAATAAATAAATATATAAGATAAGATATGAAAAAAATATATATAAAAATAAAAATAAATAATGAAAGCAAAATAATTTAACTCAAATAAATAAATAAACAAATAAACGACATCCGGTAAAATAACCGCCAAAATAGAATACCTACAATGCAGCACTGACCCGTATATATAAATAGCCGAGAAAAATGACAGCACTCGTGGCCTGACGATTGCGTCTAGCATGAAACAGACTGTCGCCTCTAAGTGCTATATTCCATAAGCATAGCACACCTTAAGAGTATATTTCTTCATATATATATATATATATATATACATATATATATATATATATATATATATATATATATATATATATATATATATATATATATATATATATATAAGCGTCATTTTTTTTTATAACCAACATTTTCGTCATCCTAAAGAAATTGAATTATAACAAAAAACTTGACCACATACTCCATGATCATATAAAGTTTAAAAAACTCAACAAGAACTCGATCACCTAAAATCAAACCCTAATAAGCTAATTAATGCTAATAATGCTGAACAGATCTTTGTAAAACTCTCTAAAATTGTTGGTGATTATAGACTTAGTTACATATATGCCACTATAAAAACACATAAAACTAACTATCCTCTCCGTCCTATCATATCGCAAATTCCAACTCCTGTATATCATCTAACAAATTACATTAACCAACTTATTATTCCCTACCTTCCTAGTAAATATAGTGATAAGTCAACATTAGAAATAATCCAAATCTTAAAAAGTGAAAAACCCAACAATGAAATTATACTGCTTACTTGATGTTGACAACTTATTTACCAATGTCTATGTTAGTGAAACTATTGACATAATTATAAGAAATATATACATTAACTATTCTTTACTCCCGCTTAAGATTAATCCTAATATATTACGAAAACTACTATTAGCTTGTATTATTGAAGCCCTTTTCTTAGATAATAATAATAATAATAATAATAATAATAATAATAATAATAAGAAGAAGAAGAAGAAGAAGAAGAATAATATATATATATATATATATATATATATATATATATATATATATATATATATATATATATATACAAAATGTTATGGTGTCTCCGTTGGTTCAATACTGGGTCCGACATTTAGCAATTTCTACATGTCGAACCTCGAAAATAAGATATTTACAGATTTTAAAATACCATCCATCTACCTAAGATACGTTGATGATATTCTTATGTTAGTTAAAAATACAGATGGAATACTTCAACTTCAAAAACTTTTACAAAATAATTCTGTCCTTAAATTCATGTATGAACTCAATACTAATAAAATTCTCTTCCTTGATATATTGATAAACACAAACAATAACAAATTTACTATTTCGCGATACAAAAATTTTAGCAGCATAAATTCATGTACGCTTAACGACAAGGGCGAATTTCCATATTATTAATAAACGTATTATTGCAGAAACTAATTCATCCACAAAACAGATTTTTTACAGTGACCTAAAGAATATAAAACAAACACCTATTAATAATAGCTTTCCAAACTATATAATAATTGATGAACAAATAAGATGCTTTCTTAGAAGTCTCAATACTAAGCAAATAGAACATAATACTGCTTCAAGCAATCTCAAATATATTAATCTCCTATATTGTAATCAAGAGCATAAAAATTATAAAGAAGATGAAAATACACTAAAAAAATTAGTAAACACTAATATATCTACAACAGATCCTAGCAAAACAATTAAGTTAATCATATACTACACTAAATATATATATCCAACTCAATTACTCCCAATGATTCCTCTCCCCCGGTTAGCGATTTGCAAAAAAACAGTTTTTTTTACAAATTCAAGTGCCCTTTGGGAGATTGTATCTCCAACGGATTAAATAATATTTATGTTGGTCATACCACAAACTCGCTTTCACGACGCTTGACACTACATTTGAATGATAAATATAACATTTTTATGCATTTAAACTACATGCCTGGCCGCATACACAATTCCGGAAAATCCTCATTGAAAACACAACTATACTTAAACATGAAAACAATAGACAAAAACTAAAAATTCTTGAAGCTATATACATAAAACAGTTGAAACGTAACCTGAACAAAATAAACTATGAAATCACCAAACTTAAATGCTTATAATTGATAACAGAAGCCATTAGTTTATATCAACGGCTAATACGTAATACTTCTCGTTTTCACTCACGCGAGGTAATGTTTGACGTCATGAGCTGCGGTGTGATTTTCGTTTCCAGGGTTATATATGCACGAGTTTGTCGTTGCTTAGAAATCGTCCATGTAAACAAAAAGACACTATCATTACAGTTTCGTCCGTGTTTCGTCGTATTGTTTAATATATTGTTTAATATATTGTAATGTAATTGTCATCTTTGATAATGGCCTTATGTAAGCCTAAATATTATATAGGATTAAAAAATATGTATCAATATTGTGATATTCTCTCTTCTTTTAATGATAATGTTTATTAAGCTTATTAGACGATATGAAAAGAATTTACATAAAATAGAGAAAACTTGTCTATATTATTTAATGAAACATGCATCAATGAAAAAATGCTGCCTAAATACACACAATATATATATATATATATATATATATATATATATATATATATATATATATATATACAATATTTACACTAGCAAAAATATTAATAAAAAATGATTTTGCTTGTCTGTCAGATTCAACGAAAATGTTTGAAAGAAAGGTTGCTGCCCAAATATACATATAATCACACTAAAAAATACAGCACTGTATAACATTAAATCATAATGTAGCTAAGTTTTTCAGGGCATTTTCTCGTTGAATGAAATGAAAATCTTATTTGATGGAAAAATGATTTAGTAATAATGTTTTTGTGCCATGTGTCTTTTTTTCATATACAGTTTGTAAAGTTTCAGTAAATTATAGATTATATAAGGCTGTGCTATAAGTCTTTTGCTGATCACCGGAATGCAATTCCAACGCTACAATTTTGTACCAAAACGTATTCTTTAAACTCGTTTGCTCAAAAAACGGTAACGATTTGGAACAAATATTTTGTGTTGTTATTTATCGTATAAAGCCGTAACTTTCGAATTGAGTACCATACTGCACTTCCAAAATTGACCCATATATATATATATATATATATATATATATATATATATATATATATATATATATATATATATATATATATATATATATATATATATATATATATATATATATACTAGAGAATGAAAAACCCGAATATATATAAATAACATAAATAGCTTAAAAGCCACCCTATCGGGTAGCATTTAAGCCAGCTCCAGCGGAGGTCGCTTGATTGAGCTTCAGCTTATTCAGGAGTTTAAGAGTCCCTAACTCTTTGTATATTCTCAGCAATGGAAGCTCTACTGGCTACCATATGATTTCAGTTTTCATTTACACAGGACGTTCTTTTCCCTAATGCAGCCTTGGATCTTTTGATTGTAATCTGGTTCTTTGTTGGGGGAGATTTCTTTTTGTAAGGCATACTGCTGCCTTATGCGATAAACAACCATATACTACAGAAGAACTCAAAGCATTTAAGCATTGCGTTAATATTTAAGCTTACCTTATAAACTTTCAACGATAATTTTTCTCCCTCCACTTCATGTAAATATATTTTCATGTATGTAGGATGTTACTTCCTGAACACACAGTTATTTTTTATTTCCTGGGTGACTTTTACTGGATTTCAACCTAAGTAGTTATTCAGTATAGAAGAATTAGAAACTGAAACATTACTCATGTGTGGGAACAAAAAAGAGTAACCAGGAGAACAATAAATAGCAGTAGTAAAAATACCAAAATCAATTTTTCTCCATATCTTTTTCTCTTGTTAGATTGATAATTGCTTCCTATTTGTTTCTTTATCTTATCATTGTTGGATTTCAATCCATATTTCATATCAACTCCTGAAATATTCCTGTACAAAGTGGTTAATATTACGTTCTTTACCACTTAATTCTAATCAGGATTTTTCAGAAAGATTCTATTGTGTCGGTGAAATCTTTTTCATAATGAGAATATGCAATTAATACTCATCTTAATGGCAATTTTGGAAATAGTCCTGCATTAAAGAAACTTCCTGAAATATAACCAAATTTCAGAATTTGTTTTGGAAGACTTTCTTTGTCAGGCATATATCTATATAAAAGCTTAAAAGTCACTCTATTGAGCAGTATTTAAGCTAGCTCCTTCAGAAGGCTCTTGATTTGGTCTTCATCCCAATAGGTAGGGAGGAGTAGATGTGATAAGCAACAATAAACTACAGAACTCAAAATTGATCACTGCATTTAAGTATTGCATTAATATTTAAGCTTACCTTTTAAACTTTCAACGATAATTCTTCTCCCTCCACTTCATGTAAAGATATTTTCATGTGCGTCGGTTCTTACTTTCTGGACACACAATTATTTTTATTTTGTGGTAGACTTTCGCTGGATTTCACAATTAATTTCAATTAATTCCAAATTTATCACCAAGTTATGAAAATTGTTATCGTATAAAAAAACTTCATCCCCCAAAAATCACGTAGAAAAATCGCCGAAAACAATCGCAGTAATGAAAACTGAGGAATCCCAAATTTCAGGATTGTGGGTCTGGATCTGGGCCCCGAATGTTTTTAATTCGCTCACGGAGTCGGCCTGATTACAAAATGGTATAATATTTTGGGCTACGGCATCAATGATTAAAGTTGAAAAAGTGTGACACACTGACAGTCGCATTTTTTTATATAGACGAAAAATGATGAACCTAATATAAGTAAAAGAAAGAGGGGTGGCTTATTCATCTACAGGTCAATGTCTTTCTAAAGTATGGAACCGAAGTCTGCAGAGAATGGAATATATAAGTTACCGCCGACAGGATGGCTCGATTTGTATCTTGTGCTATAAGCAATGTAATCTTACCAGTCATGGCAAGCGGCATGTAAATGCAAGCAAGGCAAGTGCTCAGAATAAATTTATTTGGTACAGTATAACAGAATTTTTAAAAGCCTTTTTGTTGTAAAAGCCATTGTCGAGTTCATAAGCACCAGCGACTGAGGAGCTTTGTTATAGGGGAAGAATTGTAATTCTCCTAACCGAGTAGATAAACGATAGCATATGAGTAGACCTTAGACTATGCATTACTATGCTTTTGCCTATATTATCGTGTCCAATACAAAAACGGAGATATAAACAATTGTATAATGCAATTTTGCGCGTATATTCAAAAATACTTATGTTCGCGTACATTTTTCCACTCTGTGGTTGGTTCGATTAATGTTTTGTATTTACATTAATTCTTGACCTATTTACCCTGTTCATATATATATATATATATATATATATATATATATATATATATATATATATATATATATATATATTGAAATCCATTCGTCGTTGCGTTTGTCTTTCATTGAAGGTGATCTTTTTTTTTAAATCTGCATATTGCTTTCGTTTCGACATTTTTCCTTTTAGTGGATGATTTCTTATCTGTCATTTGTTTTTTGATTTTCTGCATTTTCTGTCTTCTGTTTCATATTATTTTTCCTTCTTTTGCTCTGTGGCTTTTTTCTTGTCGATGTCCACAATGTGTTTTCATTTTGTATTTTGCTTTTCTGTTTGTTTTATTACATAAACTTTCTTCCTCTCGATACAATTACTTGAATTTTCATGTATTTTCTTCGACGTTGTTTATTATCACTTTTTTCTTTTACTTTATGTTGTTAATTGCTGCACTTTCTTTTTTATTTATAATTACTCTTTCTTTTTACTTTTCTCTTTCTAAATTCCAAATCTTTCTTTCTTTCTTTCTTTCTTTCTATCTATCTATCTATCTATCTATCTATCTATCTTTCTTTTTTTTCTTTCTTTGATTCCGTGTTAGTTTCTTTTTATTATTTGCTTATACCTTTGAGAATTTGTTTTTCGCTTTTTTCTTTCTTTCTTTAATTCAAATTCTTTCTTTCTTTCTTTCTTTCTTTCTTTCTTTCTTTCTTTTGTTCGTTCTTTTTATAATTCCTTCTACTTCGAATTCCTGTTTCCTGCTTCTTTCTTTCTTCTTTTCTTTTCTTTCTTTTTTCATTTTCTTTCTTTTTTCTTTCGTTGTCTTTTCTTTATTGTTTGTTTAAATTTCCTTTTATAATGCTTTTAGATTTCCCAGTTTTAGATTTTTTTTCATTCGCCCCACCCCTATCTAATTTCCTCTCTCCAAATCTCTTTCACCAACATCCTATATTCACATTCTCTTTCAATTTGTTTTTCTCACTTTTTTTTTGATGCTTTATCTCTTCTCTCTCTTTCTCTCTCTCTCTCTCTCTCTCTCTCTCGAGAGAGAGAGAGAGAGTTTCGCCCCCCATCTTCCCAACTTTCTCAAAAGATTCATGTTATTTCCTTTCTCTTACCCCAGGGCATTAATCAGAATTTCTCATCACTAAGCTGTCTTCGACTGGTGGACAACCACAGCGTTATTACGCTCAATAGCAGCATGGTATTTGCTATTTTTCCAAGAGAAAAGTGGTTCTCGCCAGGCACTGGACATCTGTGTGACATCTGACTGTGTCAACGGATCTGGAAATCTTTCGCTTGAAGAAATATAACTTTTCAGCTTCCTGGTTGTCTTATTAAATACGACTTTCAAACTAAAGTCTATATTCAACTGAAAGAAAAAATCTGCAATGTTCTCGGTCCTGACCTGGCATCTCGACTTCATTCACTTTCCTACTGCCATGATTTCTCTTCCCTGTGCCTTTCTATAAATATTTTCATGCCAATTTTTTTAATGAGCTTACAAAATAGGTACCTCGACCATATGCATTTAACCGTACTACGGTGGAGTAATGGCTAGCGTCTCGGATTCCAGTCAAATCCATTACATTCACTACCGGGCTTGGGGAAGGTATGAATCCTTTTCTTCTACCCCACCCAGATATGGGTAAATAGCAGCACAGACCGGGTTGTCTAACATTGGATGGCAACTGGCCTACCGCAGAAAAAAATGGCAACCTACTGCTGGAAATAATCTGCATCGTTAGTCATGTATCGAAAGATACATGATCGCCTAAGCGTCTATCACGCGTGGTACATAATTGACTGGTGACAAAACCTCATGGTTTAAGTATTGTAATAGCTTGATTTAACCGTATGTTCTATTTTAATAGTTTCTTTTCCTTGCACTACTCGCCTGAGGAACTCTCTTCCGGTTTCTTGTTTCCCTGACAGCGAGGATCATCAAAAATTTAAATGCTTCCTCACAACGCTTATTATGTTGTCTTTTCCTTTCGATAATTTTTTTCTAATTTCTGAGTAGCCCCCTTGCGTCTTTGTGACATTATCGCCTTATTTGGAGTAAAATGATTAAAATGAAAAATTCGCTTAAATAAGGTCAATTGTTTATTGCTGGCAATTGTCTATTTGTAAAGACCTATTAAACGATGGCCATCATAAATGTAATATTTTAAATATAAAATAAAAATAAATATGTTACAAAATCAATGTCCATCAAACTTGTCTTTTTCTGAGGAACTATAATACTTTCATCCGGATACCTAACTGGCGATAAAACTTCAATAGCGGACTGATGCCTCATTGTAGCGTATTTGATATTTCTCCGTATTTTACCGAAGGTTCCACGGCATTACGCATTCTCCTAAATGAATCCATAAACATCTTTTCTTACATAATCCAGAAGCACAGTTTATATTCATAACTTTAACTGCTGTGTCTCTTCGTAAACAATGCATCTAAAGATATATTATATTGTCACATGTATGCCTTTATTATACTGTCTCGTGTTTTCTCTTATGAGATTGCCTTTATATTTATTTATTATTTTTGTGTATTTACATTCGAAAGTAACTAAATTGCTTTCTTCTCGTTTTCGAGTATGGTGACTAATTCCTGTTGAAGACGCCTGCTCCGAGTCATTTGTTTTTCTTCAACACACAAAGAAACCATGGATTATATTAAAACTATGTTGAACTGACTTTAGTTACAGTTTCTGGAAAATAGCACATAATCTTCTGTGATTAACTGTTATGGTGAAACACACTTTCTATCGTTAATAGACACTCCCACCTAATATAAGTAGGAGTAGTAAGCGAAACGAGGGTCAGTCGATGTCGGACGACAGTAGTCGACAGTTAGTCGAATATGAAAGTAGTCAGCGACCACAATAAGATTACTCTGCGTAATACCTATTATATCAAGTTCCTAACGTTTTGTACGTCGAACTATTTAGGACCGATTTTAGTACAAATACAAGCCTCCACTGCGAAATAACTCCACAACATTAACAATATGGACAAAGCCGGTACACTCAAAACCTCGGTCACAATGACTTATAACTTCGGGCCATCAAACCGTCAATGATTTCTGAACAGTTCTGTCTACCCGATTTCACTCACAAATCTTAGGTCAATTGGATTTCAGTCACTTGACAATACTGCCCCACAACCGGAACGTCTATCCTGGCAGATATTATGTTTGAAAATTTGATCATGATGTGATTCGATCATGGATCTGATGGTCGGAAGAATATAATTCTAACCATTCGGCAACGAACCAGCATTATGTGTACGAAAATACCCAAGGATATTTCGATATCAATGTCTGTTTAATTTCTCCCCAGACGCGATATGGCTACAAATAATAGCATTTGATTACATCTTATTAATTTGATTTGCTTTTGCTTTTTATGGTGACCATATAATAAACTGTCCCTAAACTACTGCCCTTCTAACATTTACTGCGTCGTTATCTTTCTGATAGACATTTTGGAATGCTTTGAATCTCGGTAAAATGTAAACGGAATTAATGTTGAAGATATGATCAAATATCGTTCTCAAAAAATGGATTTGAAAAATAGCTGTAGAGGTTTTCTACTCAGTGACAAAAAATATAGCAACGTGTTGCAGAATGATGTTTTGTCGGCGTTTTCATTTTAAGGATGCGTAGTACTGTTTAATGTTTTCTTTACATGTTATTATATAGAACAGTATAAGCGTCATTGTAGGCAATTACGATATCATTTCCTGATATACTGTTTTTCTTTTGCTAAAAATCACTTTGTTTTTGTTTTTCTGTATTAATGCAAGCACATTTCCGTATATAGGCGTATCTATAGTATAGGATAGGTTAACGGTGTAACCAGGCCCGGAATTACATACCCTAATTTTATATCTCGTGTATAATGAGACCGTCTTAAAATTAATTAATCGGGGGATCAAAGAAGATGACCATGGCAAGATCTAGATCCGCATGGCATTAAAGTAGTTTATTGGAGAAGTAAAACAGTAATGCTGAAAAGATTGAAATCTGATTGCAGATTATTTAAAGTAAAAAAAAAATATTTTTTATATTATAAGAATGTTTTTAACGATAATTTACTGATACATGTCCTACTAATTAACCCAAAGGTAGATGCATATCTTCACCAAAAGTATTTGCGCGTAAAGGAATATAACAGATTCGACAGGAACTGGAACCCGGGTCAACGGTTTTCAATTTCCAATCATAACCAAAAGCCTCAAAATCAAACTTACAGCGCTTGAAAAATCTCAAGCGATCACCCATCTAGGTACTGACCTGACTCGTCATTGCTTAACTTGATTGTACGAGAAACCCATACCAGTTTGTGGATCCTGAAACACTATATCTACTGTTATCGCTCTGGTACATCTTCCTTTGTATTTGACGGTCCGCTGTTACCATCATAAAAATTGCAAAGATTTAATCCAGGGAGTTTCGACAGCAAGAAATATATCAACAAAACAATGCAACTGTTGGTATGAAGAGATGCGATAAGTTTAAAGATAAGAATGCAGTACTGGAAGGTTAATGGATACATGAATTATATATTTAAAGAGAATAATGCATTAGAGAATAAGTCAATTCTCATGCCTTGAGAGTTAAAATTATTAATTCAATTGAAAAAAAATGTCTTGTGTAACAAAGCTTCCTCGAGTTTCGGGGACTAGCCATGTGGAACCATATCTCAGTTTCAGTGGCAGGCATCCAGTTACTACAAGACTTCAATTGCAGACGTGAGCAAAATTGAACTTGAAGATTTATGTACCAAAAGGAAAACCGCTAGCTTCATTTAATCTGTAATAATTTTGTATTAACCAACATTTATTCTTATACCATTTTAATGTATTGTATGCGTTTCCAGCGGTTATCCGTAATTTTCAGGATCAAATGAATTATCCGAAAGTGACTCAGAGGATACCGTTAAAGATTATAGCGAGATTAAAGACATTCAATCTTATTCTTTGTTAAGCAAGAATATGGCAGTATGCATTATGAATTTGACGTCTTCTGTTGTTAATTGAAATTAAGGCGAAACTGCAGAAAAAATATCTTTTAATAAAAATAATATTATCAAGTTTTTAGTAGGAAGACATCAGTGGACAAACTTTATGCCAATCGAAATGGAGACTCAACTGATCCTTGTCTCTGACTGACCGATTTACTAGTTACATAAACCTACCCATGTTCCATATGCACATCATTTTTTACCCTAGTAGTAGGAAAGTTGGCTCAGAAAATTTGATAGTCACAGGACAGATGAAAGATGAGAGGTTCAAAGGAAAGCAAAGCACAATATATTTGACAAGCTTGAGAAAATGAATAGTGAATCAGTGTTTTGGAGGAATGGCAAAAAACTAAGTTTTTTAAGAAGTAGAAGGGTTGGACAAAATAATTGAAATATTTGTTAAATTTAAAGAAAGTTTATTTAATATGTATTTGGTCCTCCTTTAGCCTCACATAAAGCTTTAATACGTCAAGGAATTGAATCATACAGCTTCCTACTTCATCCAGATGAATTTTCAGCCATTCTTCCATTAACACCTGCTCCAGCTCTTTAAGACACGACGCTGGAGGATAGCGGGTCCTAACTTGTCGCTCCAAAATGCACCACAGATGTTTAATGATATTGATATCTGGAGAAGTGTTCTAGCTCATTTTCATGGTCTTCATACCAATTCTTAACCATTCGAGCAGTATGCATTGGAGCATTATCGTCTTGGAAGATGCAGTCACCATAAGGGAGTAAAGTCTGAGCCATTGGATGAACATGATCTCCCCAAATGTTCAGGTAATGTTTGCTGTTGATTCTATCATGCAGGGCAACTACTGGACCGAGACATTTCCATGATATGGTGGCCCAAACTATCACTGATCCACCTCCATGCTTCACTGTTGGAAGAAGGTAGAAGTTGGGAAAAGAGAAAAACTGGACTTGTTTGAGAATATGACTTGCTTTCATTGGTCTGCAGACCAGGCATTGTGACATCTGCACCACTTCATCCTCTTCTGAATGTTGCGAGTGGAGAGAAGAGGTTTCCTTACGGTGGCTCTTCCATGATATACAGCCTTATGGAGCTCACGACGAACAGTTTTAGAAACTGGACTATTCAGATGATTATTCAACTCAGCAGTCAGTTTTTGCCACAACGCGTTTCAATGGACGTCGGTCCCTATCAGTAAGTTTGCAAGTCCGGTCCGAATTGATCCGGCTGCTAGTAGTTTTGCTCTGTTTTTCGAATTGCGTAAGAGTTCTTGATATGGTAGCTCTTGAAAAAACAAACAGTTTAACAACCTTAGTTATTGAGGTTCCTGCCATTCGAGCTTCCACAATTTGCTCATTTTCGAACTCGGAGAGGTCACGCATTTGACTTAAATTTTATTAAATTCTACAAATATATACAACAAAGACAGTAAATTAGATAAATAAACGTATTTACAATAGATATAACCTGCAATTACGAAGTTTTAGTTAAAGTTCTTAATATAATAGGTCTTTCAAATATAGGAGAGGAATATGCACCTGTGTCAATTATTTTGCCCAACCTCTGTACGAAGAATAGATCTATGATCACCAAAGTCCTAAATGGTGACTGAACATATGAAAAGAAGTAGTTTATATCTGGTAGCATTTCGACATGTTGTAATGGTTAGAAAATTTGTCTCGTAAGTCAAATTGAAATATTTACATTATTCAGACTGTTATCGTCATCTTCAATGCCATATTCATAACGTTTCGGCCGTTGTACGTTCCGGCTTTCTCCAGGTGACTGGAAGTTCTAACTGAACCCTTTATTTCGTCCACCGTGGTAGATTGTTCTAGTTCCACGTGACATGCCCCTTCCAGATGTCTCAGTTATTTCTCTTAACTCAACGCTCAAACGGAAAAAAAAAAACGCGATTTTTCCATAGAGCTTACATCGCTTTTAGGTGATAAAAAAACAAGAGAAAGGGTATAAGATGTCTACAAGTATTTATAAGTAACGGGAATCATGTGATAGGCTGGAGAACACGTTTGCACTTTCTGGCGCGTTGTACTTTGTACAAATTAATTCGCGGTCAAAAATTGGGTCGCTACATTCGGACGTAGTTGAATTGATGTTTTTTCAGCCAATCAGAATGCATCAGTTGCTATAAACTTGGTTTGGAGCTTCTATGTGTTTAACTGTGCAAGATTTTTGCGCGTGAAGATAAACAAAATACAATTTTCATACTTATTGTCCAATTCGGACTGCATTATGGAAACTTAAATGTGATCCACTGGAATGTAGAAGTCAGATTCTACAGTGTCTCTTCAAATATTTTATAATATATTGATTCATTTTTACGGTTTTTCAACCGTTGAAGTTTATTTAATGCCGGAAAATATTTTTAGAGTTTAATATTTTTTTTGAGTTAATAATCATTTACTAATACAAGTCAAACTAATTAAACAATCACTGGGGGGATAGTTTCTTACCTTCCCCCTGATATTTGCACATAAATAAATATAACGAACCAAACCGGAATTAGAAAACGGCTCTCCAATTTCCAATTCAAAGCCGTTATCCTTCATCCACCTGTATATCTAAGCTTAGATCACTTGTAATTCTCAACTGGTCACAAATGTAGGTACTAAACTGACGTTGCTTGTCTTCGGTGATCGTATGAGAACCACCGTTTCAACATGATATGGGCGTAAGTCATTAGTACATACCCTAACGAAAATGCCCTGTGGTGTCACAGCTATATATTACAATTATCCATTTGATACTATATATGTGATAAATGTATATTTTTATATATTTATGTAACATTAAAATGAAAGATTCTTATAGTTGTAACACTATCACTACTAAAACATTGTTATTATTAAGTAAAACTTGATGAGCGACTCAAAATGCCATTCGTTTTTGATGTCTAGATAGTTTAAGCATGGAACTCTTTAATTTCCTGCGGAAATAGATCTTTGTTTATTTGCATATTTTTCTTTTTTTTAAATTTCCTTGTTGGTATTGTCTAAGTTTTGAAGGCTTTTGACCAACATATTTTTGAATATATATATATATATATATATATATATATATATATATATATATATATATATATATATTCAAAAATATATCAAGTACAGTATTGAGGAAATTGGAAGACAAAAGTTTTAAAGTCTTTTGGCCAACATAGTTGATGATTTGGCATATCAAGCTATCAATCTGTTTCTCTCTCTCTGTCTCTCTCTCTCACTCTGTCTCTCTCTCTCTCTCTCTCTCTATATATATATATATATATATATTTATGAGATAACGATATATATTTTTATATATCAAGAATAGTATTGAGGAAATTTTAAGACAAAAGTTTTAAACATTGTTGATATTTTGGAATCTCTCTCTCTCTCTCTCTCTATATATATATATATATATATATATATATATATATATATATATATATATGAGATAACGATATATAATTTTATATATCAAGAACAGTAATAAAGAAATTGTAATACAAAATCGAAAAGTTTATTTGTGACGGGTTTCATTCGTTTGGACTACAAAGTCAACAGGCACAGTCCGATGAAGTACTAATGAATAAAACGCGTGACAACAAAACATTTTCCATTTTGTCATACAATCTCCTAAATATATGCATACAGTGCATTCAATGCATACATACATGCATGCATGCATGCATGCATACATACATACATACATACATATATATATATATATATATATATACATACATATAAGAGCACCGGATTATATATCTTGCTGTTTTTTCTTTATATATATATATATATATATATATATATATATATATATATATATATATATATATATTTGTGTGTGTGTGTGTGTATTTATGCAGATAAAGGGATTATGTGTAAGAGATATATGTTAATTTTTCTGCATAAATGTCAACATATATTCGAAGTGCAATTCTTTCCTCACTAATAAAATATTCTTCTTTCACTTACGCAAGCAAACTTTCAAAAGAAAGGAATTTCCGTTGGAATAAATCAGAAATAATCATGTTCTGTCTTTGCCTACTTCAGCAAAATAAGATTACTTCGCGTGTAAGGAAAAGAAGAACCATTCTATCTGGAATATCTAATTGCACAATGAACGAACATCACAAACGACAGGAAAAAAAAACAATAGGAAGACAGTTGCATAAAATATACAAATATTTACGCTAAGTTGTTGAAAGTATTCAGTCTGACCCACTTTACAAAATCTGACAAGATTTCATCTTTAGGACGGACCAAGAAGTTTCTTTTGCGCATTCTAAGTATATTTGGCTAAACATCAAATGGAAATAAATAACTCATAACCGAAAGTAACTATATTACTAGATAAAAAAGATAGTATTAAACATAAGTCGGTTATTGAATATACATTACTGGATCTATAATGTAAGGACGAATTGTGTTATTTTAAATTCTCTCAGCAAGTTTGTTAATCTGAGTTCAACCATAAAATCACAACGAAACATGGAAAAAGATTATGAATAACTTAAAGCTTCTACAGATGGCTGCATGTTTCGTCTCTAAATTTATTTTTTTATCTGAATATTACTTTAATTTTAAACTATCGCAGAATTGTATTTTTTAACAAGGAGGTAGCTGTTTATTTCAGATTTTGTCAGCTTGACTGACAGACGAAAAGTTATCTAATTTTTTTCTATAGTGGGCATATCTTGAGGAATATAACCGATGAGGAGTTATCACTATCTATTTATATTCGGACTATTGTCTTCGTCTTTTTTGTTTTTATTACAACGTTTCGCCGTCCTGCCTCAGGTGTATATTGATCTCGCTAACCTATAGGGAAATCCGAACAGAAGCGTTTATTTAATCTACGTGGGTAGATTGTTCTTGTTCGACCGCTTATATCTAGGTATACCGTTTAGTTCTAATATTATTTAGTACTGTTCATGTATTGCTTGCTCGTTTACGCATGTCAAGAGAAGCAGCATATCTAAGGTGTTAAATTATTTTTTTAAATGAAAAATCTTTCTTGAAGCTTTTGTTTCAGTTTTAATTTCAGGCTAATAGATTAAGTTTAATATTTTCTAATAAGCAACATACTTTGCATTATTTCAAAATTAATATAAATTGAATAGAACGCGGTTTTTTCTTTTGAAATTGTTTATAATAAATAATAATAATTTTAGCAATATTTTAGGCATCTCTCACCACGTTATTGAAAAGTCTTTCGAAAATAAGTATACCTTTCTTGAATTATATTTCAGTAATTTTAGCTTTTTTACAGCTTAATTAATCGGATTTGAAACAAATAATAATTGCATTAAATTTAAAGTATGACAGAATTTAATTTTTAACACTGAGGTAGCTGTATATTTAAAACGTTGACAAATTGACAGCTTGCCTGATTGAGGGAAGTTTATCTAATCTTTTTCTATGGTGGACATATCTGTAAAAACTTGCTTGAGTAATATAACATGAGCATTTTTAAGAAATTAGGAAAACATTCTCTGTAATCTAATGTTTTATTAGATTTAGATACATTGGCTTTAATTTTAATATAATTATCGCTCTCATCTTCTAATAATGCCGTATATAAACGCCTGTATTTAAAAAACTCTTTATGCACGAACAAAAAAAAAATCAAATTTGAGGAGTCGATTAATTGTAGTAAGTTTCTTCTTTTTACAATTTGTAAATATAGTTTTTAATTAACAACGATATCACATAACCGATACAAATTAATTTTAAAGATTAAAACTTTAAAATTTAAAAAGAAAAGAAGATATTTGTAAATTCTGTTAAAATTCACTATAGCGTCCATAATATATCTTATTCATAAAAACAATTTTAATATTTTTTGATTAATAATATCTTAGTTTTATCGCATTGTTATTTTATGATTCAGATCAGATTTTCGGAAATTGGAGGTCCTGTCTTACAAAAAATAAAAATAAAAATAAAAATAATGATTTAAATTCCCAAAAAACTTAAGTAGTATAAAAATTAATTTCTCGAAATTACATAAATTAAGTTAGTGGTATTGCGAGCAACAGACGTAAAAATGTTTTAACCAAGATTTTCTAAATACGAAACATTTCTAAAATAGTTTCATTCATTTGTGAATAAATCCTGAAAGATTCATTAATTTCCGACAATTCATTTGATTTTTGAAAGAATTTTAAATCAATGTGTTTTACACTGAATAAAACGCTAATATTTCTGATAAGAATTTCTGGTCGCCTTACTGACGCAAGAAAAACAAGATTTTTAACCAAAATTTAGAATGTTCTAAAAAGGATAATAAATATAATGTAATGATAATGAAATACTTCCTTCTATCACCTTAATAATAACATAAAGATTTTGACGAAAAAAGTTTGGAACACTTTTTCTTCATGGTATACTTACTATTTAACGAATCAGTGAATGTACATAATATATATATATATATATATATATATATATATATATATATATATATATATTAGATGCATTTAAACTGATCAAATTTTATTTCAGAGAACAATAAAATAAAATTTTGTTTGATTAAAACCCTGCTAACATGGAAGTACCTAAGAATCATTTGAGGCATATAATGCTTTATGAGTTCAAGAAAGGAAACTCAGCAGCCGAAGCGGCAAGAAACATTCACTCAGTTTATGGAGAGGAATGTGTGAATTAAAGAACTTGTAGCAGATAGTTTGTAAAATTCAGAGGTGGAGATTTCACCCTTGAATATGAAGGTCACACCGGGCGTCCAGTAGAGTTTGATGAAAAGCTCCTTGAAGCAGAACTTGAAGAAAATTCTGCTTTATCAGTTGAGGAATTGGCAGTGGTTCTCAGTTCAAACCATACAACTGTTCATCGTCATCTTCAACAATTTGGAAAAGTTCCTAAACTTGGAAAATGGGTACCTCATGAATTGTCTGAAAATAACCTCAAATCCCGAGTTGACATCTCTTCTCTCCATTCTCGCCAACTTGTTTCACCTTTTTTGGATAGACTTTTGACTGGCGACGAAAAATGGATCTAAAGGGGAAGGACCCCAGTCCCAGCCAAGAAGGGAACTTCATGGGCAAAAAAGTTCTTTCAATCTGGTCGGATCGCCAAGGAATAATCCACTTTGAATTCTTAGCACCTAATGCATCAATTAATGCTCAAATATACTGTCAGCAATTAGAGCGTTTGAACCAAGATTTGAGGAAAAAAGACATGTTCTAGTAAATCGAAAAGAGGTGATGTTTCATCAGGACAATGCGCGACCCCACACAGCAAGAATCATGTCACAAAAGATCGAAGAACTTGGTTGGGAGAAAATTCCTCATCCACCTTATTCTCCCGATCTTGCTCCTTCAGACTACCATTTGTTTCGTAGCTTACAGAATCATTTGGAAGAAACAGCTTTTATAACACAGGAAGGGGTTAAAACTGATTTCTGCGAGTTCTTCGAATCAAAGTCAAAAGCATTTTACAGTAATATGGAATTACTAAGCTTGTTAATAGATGGAAGGACGTCATAGGTAATCAGGGAAAATACAATGTTGATTGAATCTGTAATTAAATGTAACATGTGGTCACTTGTTGCCTCTATTCAAAATTAAGACATGAAACTGTCTATCGTCTCTGAGTGTTGACTTCAATGTTCATACATAGAGAGGGTTCAATGGGAGAAGTGTTTAAGCTTAATTAATATTTTACAAACTTTGTTCTTATGTTTTTGTTGTACAGTCGATTAAATCGTATGATGTTTCTTTTCCTGTTGCCTTTTTCAGTAGTGTGTGGTGTGTATGTAAGTATTGCTATTTCATAATCTTTCTTATAAAAATGCCAAAAAGACGAAAGCCCAAAAACAATCAATTTGGCATGCACACATTTTCCAACCACATGCCAGCAATAATCAAACAGACTCCACAACCAATTAACCGAAGGTTATCTGACAATTATTCCAGTGTAACCATCTTAAACAAAGTCAATAAATATTTTCAAACAGCCCTAAAAATAGTGTGTGTATATATATATATATATATATATATATATATATATATATATATATATGGAAATTGAGATCACCACCAGGCGATGACACGCAGTTTCATGCTTGAACTCAATTTTCAGGATATGAAAAATATATATATATATATATATATATATATATATATATATATATATATATATATATATATATATATGTATGTAAGCAAATATATGGATATAGATCCGACAGTATGAAGAAAAATATACGGAAAAAACAAACAAAAATCCTTATATGCAATTATGCTCTTTTAATGTTAATATAATGTCAACGTCGGACTTTTAGGTCTAATAAACCATTTTCAGGACATATTGATAAATTATATATATAAATATTATATTTTATGAAATGATGCGCCGATTGTGATTCGATGTTACGAACAGTGGTTAACTAAATATTCATACACGATCCCACTAGTTTCTGGATGTCCACGTATTAGAAGCTAGTTATGATTGAAGTATTATAAAAGAAGCAGCTGTAGGATGCATTGCATTCACAGCAAATATCAGAGCAAATGTGGTCCTATATGCGTCAGAATGAACCGTTGGAAATTCTTAACTTGCTTGAACTCTGTAGGGATTATGAACACTTTGCTGTTGCTCATTTGAGGTCTGTATTTTCAGTCATTTTATTGATATTGGATGGGCATTCGAAGAATAATCAGTTTCAGGAAGACGTTTAATGGGGCTAAATACAAAGAAAGAAGAAAATAAACCTATTTTATATTATAAATACTTCCCTTGGGAATAGAATATCGAGTTTAATTTATAAGTACTTACAATTGACTATTATTGTATATTTTATAAGAAAACATGTTTCAATTGGTATTTTTAAATAATTATATCACATAAAAAAGGTTGAAGAAAGAGAATATTATACAAAAACAAACTAATTTTTGTAGTGAAACAATAGTTAAATTAAAATTATATTTAAATATTTTGATATCACTTCGTAATTTCTAAGCCGTACTTTCTTAAATGGGTAACCACTGGTGTTTGCTTTTAGTCACACGATTTTAATTTTTTTTTCTAATCGAAATGTTCTAGTAGTGATAATCTGCCATTTAATAAACATTTAAAAGAACTCAATATTCAAGTGTATTAAATAATATCTTATCAGGACAACAAAAGATAGGAATATAAGGAGAGTCATGATCACCGACATCCTGAAGGAACGCATGACATTGAAGAAGAATATAGACAAAAGCTCTTTATTTTTACAAAATATGTGTCAGCTGTCTTTCTCTGCTTCTAAAGCGTCCTTTTTTGTTTTTATTTTCTTTTTGACTACTGCTTTACTTGCATTTTCAGCCCCTGATATTCTCAGCATCCTTCTGTAGAACTACATTGCTGTTGTTTATTGTTTCTCGTTTATATGTAACGAAATCGGTCAGCTCTCATCATATTGGAGGACTGATATTACATAACAGTTCAGCACTCTCTTTTTTTGTATTTAACGAATTTATCATGTTTTTTAATACTTTGCTTAGATTGTGGAAAACAGATTCCACTGTTTCAATGCGCTTTCGGTTCCAGATTCTCTGTTCTCTGTTCAAACAGCGCAAAATCTAAGCAAAGTAGTATATCATAGGGAAGTTCATCCACGAAAGTTAAACTCAGTGAATTAACTTATTATTCAGAGGCCAAAAATAACAATCTATTTTTGATGCAGAAAAATAAAATGGACTCTACTCAATATTCAGTCGTAAATGATCTAGCGAAACAAGCTCGTTAACTATTACACTATCATTACAGAAATTTAAATATTTATATCTATAGTTCTCCCTTCAGTCAGTAAGTTAAGTGCTATACATGATACAAGTTTGGGTGATCATATCTCTTTTTATTTATCACAGGTTAGGCAGAAGGTTGCTGTTTTTTTCTGCGATTGTCTTGTTGCCAACCATGTCTACCGGGCCGTTTCTGTCCTGCTATTCTGGGGACGGGAATGAGATGAATTCATACTGGGTATTTGCGCGTAAGTGAATGTAATGTACCTGACTGTGATTCGAAATCGGCTCTTCGATTAATCGTCCCGAGTCGTTCTTTATTATACCACAATTGTCTCTTAAATCTCTCTAATGTCAGATGTTGAAAAAATTTTGGCTTGTCACACTTCCCAAAATTTAACCAAATGAGAAAATAACAGAATTGTATCTACTTGAATTTCTGCGATGACGAGCAGTCATTATTACATTTTTTATTTGCGGAGTATTTTCTTCATTTTTGCTGTTATTATCAGAAGGATTCGGCTTCTCTATCTTCCAGCTTTCTTTGGGTGCTTGTTGATCCGTGAAATCTTCAGGGCGTTTTGAACTGAAAACTTTATTTAAATTGGGTGGATTTTTCTCGTTCCGCTGACCATGCTTGGGCATATGTTGTCTACTTCTTCTTGGCTACTGCTGGGTTCTGGCTTGTCTCGTTTTCACGGAGTTCAAATACCTACACCCCGGCCTAAGAATTGAATTCTTCCGTTATTAGGTCAACAAAGTCGCAAACAGGTCCTTTATTTCAATTCTATGCGTGACGAAGAACATGGACACAAGCACAACACAACACAACACAACACAACACAACATAACTTCTGCTGATTATTGCAGCTGCTTCTTGTCATACTTGGCTATATTGGCAGCGAGACTTCCCTTTTCTCTGTGACTGATTCTGTATCTGTTTAAGCCTTGCTTTTTTTGCTCTAGTTTTGTGAGTTAAACTGTTGTATTTTTTTTATTTTTGTGATATAGTAATGATGAATTCAATCCATGCAGCGAGCAGTGTTTCATCATCATCAAAACTGTTTCGATTTGAGGCCATGAATTAACATGTTCTCTCACCTTCAGTGACATTGTATACTGATTCAACAATATTTTGCCAGCCCTCTTTTTCCTCTTCGTGTTTTCGGATTTTTTTGCAGATCTTCCCTGATTGTAAACTTCAAATAAAAAGTGGGATCTTACTGCCTTGTTCTTTGAATGTCTTGGTTCAGCGTTATGACCATGGTGGTTCTTGCATAACCTCTGTACTTTTTGAATTCAGCTTTTTTTTCAAAGTAAAACTCCATGGATTTTTCTTACTCATTATGCAACGTCTTAAATAAGTAGTTAATGCTGCTCAGTAACTGGAGCAGCCATTACCTACTCTGCCAATACGTGTAATCGGTTTTAATGGAAGCGGGGCGAACAATATCTGAGCCATTTTAAATTAGATCTCGAGGTAGTCTTAGACAGAAAAACGCGAATAATTCACCCCCACTCTGTAGATCACATCAGTTGTTCAGTAAAAATTCCCTGAATCGATAAACACGCGAAGAAGACCACGGGATACAGTGAAATCATTGTGATAATAACAACAAAGTTAAGGACAATACGCCGCATGTCAATGATACAAATAACAGAATTGTTTCTTGCAGTCTGTTTTTGAACAGGCTGAGAACTTTTCGGATACAACCACGTGGGTAATCTTGTAGTGACTTTCTATGAGCTGTTTAGATGTATCACAAGATCTAACGAGAACTCAGTGAGAATTGAACTCACTACAAGGTCGTAATTAATCTAGCGAGACAAGCTCAGTAACTGTTACAACACGGAACGGTCTTGTAATATGTATCATTTAAATAGGCACCTGCTTAAACCCTTCCAAGTCAATTATTTTGGGAAGAACTTCATTTGTTTTTAATATAGTAACTAAGAAACTGAGCTACGTTGAATAGCCAAGTGATGGTTAACAAATCTAACAGATGTATGATTTGACAACAGGTTTCATTTCAATCACAAAAAGGAATAAAAAGAATCAACATCGATGTATATACATATCTAGAGCTTATTTTTGAAAATTATATTCTAGACGTGTTAATTCGTCTCTGTTTGTAATTTCTAATTAGTATAAGTTTAAACAATTGCTTTAAATATTATTTTCAAAAAGTAAGATTTCTTATAAACACAAAATAGAAAGTAATGAATAATTGGTCGATGCGATGAGCGCTAGTTCCGATGAAATAAAAAAAGAACAATCAAGTCGGAAATCATTCTGCGCTGCTATTCCACCTGCGACAGACATCCAAACTAACTTTGGAATTAAAAATTCGAAATCCTAACCCTTATCTGGCATTGCAAACCGTACAAGGAATTCAATGTGAAAGATTCGACGACTTAACAAACAGAACGCTCCTCGAAAATAAAGGAACCGAATTATTTTTTTGACAAATGATTTGAAGAATAATTTGTGAGTGAAAATAAAGCGAAAATATTTCACTCATTTTGACTGACAAGAATTTGAATCGGCTTAGGAAAATCGTACCAGAGTAAATAGAGGATTATTTTGTACGTTCTTCACTCGCTGCGATGGCGTTCAGAATATCAATGAACTTACATAAGACAAGTAAATGTGTTTTGAAAAAATAATGGGAATACGATGTTCTCTTTAAAGTTTAAATAAATAAGCATTGCCGAAATAAATTTGTTAAGCAAATAGAAGAAAGGAGTAAATATTTAGCTTGCCATTTATTTTAGAAAATAAAAATAAAAAAAACATTTCATTATATGGTAGAAGGCGTCTGAAGATTTCACAAAACATAGCATTTCAAATTTTTGTACAAAAATAATAACTAAAGAAAATGAATTACAATGTGTATATATTTAATTTCTGTGATCTGGAAAAGAAGATTACTTGTAAATCAGGGGTTCTGAACAAAATGAGAATTCACCTCAGTGGGGGAATTTAGGGTTTCAGTGGGGGCGTAGGGCATCTTTAATTTGTTCTTGTTTTTTTTATTTACAGAATTTTCTTTATTGATTTAGACTACCATACGTCTATATTGAACTTATTTGTTGAAGTACACTTCAGTTTATTTATTTAATAATTAGTTATGAATTAAAAGGAATTACGGTAAATTAGTTTCGAATTAAAAATCTGTTATATTCCGTGCTAAAGGAATAAACACATAACACCAGGTGGATACTATAAGAAAGGTTTATTGTACACAACAAGTACAATATGAAATATGGTACAGTTATACACACAGGTCAATCTAGTAGTGAGTGCCACTAATTGGAAGGTCGGACGTGCTTGCATCTTCCCTATCACTCTCCCTGAGTCTCTCGTAGACGGTTGACTTTATAGGTACTTACTATCTATAGTGTAATCATTCATGGAGGTGACTAGTTATTTGATTACATCAAAATCCAGCAACACTTCTATTGCTAATAAACCTGTAGAACCCCTCTATAAAAATGAGCCATGCAAATATATATGTACCAATATGGAAAAGAATGAAATTTTTCAATATATATATATATATATATATATATATATATATATATATATATATATATATATTCGGAAAGCAAATTTTGAATACTGGGAAAAGTTGTGAGATTCTGATTTATGGTGAAAAAGGTGCATTGAGCAAAAATCTTAAGAAACACTTTGAATAAATTTAAGAAAAATGTATTTCATGAGATAAATATTCGCAGGCATCAGCAGGATCCCAGTGAAGCAATAAAGCAAAAATCCAGGAGGCGCGAAGCTCGAAGATGAACTAATGAGACAGAAGAAGAGGATAAATAGGAGGAGAGCAAACAAAAAGAGAGTAAGGAGCTAATGCAAGGAGAGCTGATATGAGAGAATGTGTAGGTGAAAGGATTCAAAACTAAAGAAAAGAATAATCTAATGCATCTAAGAAGAGAAAGTATGGGAATACGAATGGAAGAACATCATTGATAAGAAACATGAAGAGGAATGAGAATATCGGTAACATGATGAATGCAAGAAATGCACAAAACACAGTTCATACAGTAAACGATCTGCTGTTCAATTAAACCAATTATAAGCAATATAACTGCGGCACATAAAAAAAACAGCCATCATTCTTTACAGCACAGTTACACTTGTAAATATAGCAGTGCCCAGTTATTGGTTTGATTTTGTTTCCTTTCTTTTACGGCATATCAACACCTCAATGGGTTATATATTACCGAAAAGATTTTAGTTGCTGGTAATATTTCTTTTTCAAAACTGTATTGCTGGTAATATTCTTTTTTTGCAAAATGTATTGCTCATAACAATAAAAATAATGTATTGCTGGTATGAAAACCTATTTTAACACATTCATAGTGTTTGAACCTTGTTTGGTGGTTACCTAGATAGGACCCTAACAAGTGCTACTACTCCGGGTCAGGGTTGAAATGGCGACACCAACAATTAAGTGTCAGTTCCGCATTCCCCAAAACCTCCTTATCAGAGGCCTTGCTGCTTAGGTTGGTGCAAAAATAATGAGGTAATAATGTCGTTTTTTGACGTTAAAAAATACGTCAAAAAACGACATTATTACGTCATTATTTTTTGCACCAACCTAATAGTTTATCGTCTTACCCAGGACGTCTCATTTTGTGTATAGTCATACCACTCCGCAGACGTGCAGTCGGCGTATTCTAAAGCCCCAACCGATAGGGCATCCAGCTATTCGTTTCCAAGTAGATCTTTCTTCTTGTTAATCAATAACTGTGTCAGACAGATGTACAGGCACATTTGTTCAGCTAGGCTGAGTAGAACTGTGGTTTCTGGCAAACTTCATATTATATGTCGCGATCAACATTTTTTGAATAAAGCCAGACAATCAAACTGTCGGTCACGATGACTTTTGACTTTGTGTTTGCACAAGCATTGACCGCTTCCCAATTTAATTCACTAGACATGGGTTAACTCGTTTTATGGTTTTCAGACACTTTCCAACAGTACTACCAACTTGGATCGCCTCATAAAACCGACAATATCAATACGTCATCTCCCTGGAAAATTACCCATGGTGAGAATTGAACCCGTGTCTCATGGTTAGAAAGTGAGAATTTTATTATTTCCATTATTTGTACCTAAGCTAACGCTCTGCTATGGGCCCATAAGTGATTCTTAAGGTCACTTTCACTCTTACAATCTCTCTTACACACGTGGCAAACATAAATACATTCGTACATATAAGTTAGATTAAAAAGTCTTCAGTCTGTTACAATATGAGCTGAAATTTCCCTCAATATATCCTGTATGTGCTAAATTCTCCAATATCTGTCTATATCTCCGAGATGAGGCATTATGATTACATTATTTACATTATTCGAACTGTTATCCTCATCTTCATTGTCATATTCACAACATTGCGTTCGGTGTACGATCTGGCCTACTTCAAGTTATCAGAATTCCGAACCGAACGCTTTATTTCGTCCACCAGAGTAGATTGTTCTAGTTCCACGTGCTATGCCTCTTCCGGGTGTCTTAGTTTTATCCCTTTAACTCACCTCTCCAAGTTTTTTGGTTCACCACTGCTGTAGCTTGGTATTGAAATCACAATTCTTTGGGCCTAGTCACTGGATCTAACCAACATCTGCAGTTCGAAATTCCAATTGACTGAAGAATGCCATATAGTACAACGACCGAAACTTTGTGAATATGGTAATGAAGATGGGGATAGCAGTCCGAATAATGTAAATAATGCAAGTAAATCTCTTTACTCATTTCATTATATTGTATTTTCTTAAACGCTCGTAGTTGTTCGTCTTAAACATTATATTATTATTAAACTTCATCAAATGCATGTATCTGAACGAAAGCTTCGTATATATCGAGGAAGGTATTATTATTATTTACGGCTTCAGGCATTCGTGTCTAGGGTCATATCCACTGTGGATAAGAGGAGCTGGCTTTTAAATTTTGATGTCTCTTTAACTTTTTCTTTTCAAATTGTATTTTTTTTGTTTAGTATTTTTTTTAATTCTCTTTACTCTCAAGAATTTCTCGAAACAAATTTGGTTTAAAACATGTGCTAATACATTCCATTTGAATCCATTACATTCACTTATGTGCTAATACCCTTGGAAAAGGTATGAATCTTATTCTTCTCCCGCCAGCTATGGGCAAATAGCAGGACAGACTAGGTTCTATAGCCTTTGATGGCAACTAGTCTAACGCAGAAAGAAATGACAACCTACTCAGGGAAAAAATATGCCTTATCAGTCATGTATCGAAAGATACATGATCGCCTACGTGTGTATCACGCATGGCGCATAATTGACTGACATGAGCTGCCAGTTCGATTTTATCGTACTTGCTATTAAGGCAGGAGTAAATGGCTGTCTCAGCTGCATAAATGCCGAATTTGTGAAATAATATCATTTTTCTTTCCGACTATATTTATCTTCTTTATTCCATTGATTTTTTTCTTAATTATTTTTCTATCTAACATTTCTCAATATGAATTACATTTAGCTTAAATTTGGTACGGATAAAGGTAGAAAGGCTGGGAAAGAAAGATGTGAACATTACGCTGTCCCAAGTTTTAAGCGAAGTGAGTCTGATTCCAGTAAAATCAGCATTCGAGAACCAGTTACGATCGAATAGTGAAAAGCTGAACGATACAACTACTCTTTAGTAGCAACTATAAATGCCATCTACAATAGCGATGGAGATACTTCATTTTATAAGAGTTTAAATGAAATAAATTAGAACAATATAACCGTGCCGTGGAGAAGATTATTTGGAGAATCATAAACGTGCAGCTATCAAATAAACAAGCAGCAGAGGGGAGGGGGAATAGAAGGAAATAAATTTTTATACCGGTACTTTTATTTCATACGCAACTTATGTCCGAAAAAATGATCTTTTCACTTTATTTTGATTTCCGTATATACTTGAGTATAATGCAACTTCTTATGATCTGTTATGACGCAAAAAATAGAGGAGCGCATTATACATAGGTCATTTTTGAATAGGTTAGATTTAGTTACGTAGTTGCATTATAAACATGTAGTTTCATTTCTATAGATGTTAAAACTAATGCAAAATAATTCAAGTGTTGCGCTATATATGAAGACGGCTTATGTTTAGGCTTCCGTCGGTCAGAGTTGACCAATGGGTAGCATCCAAGTTGCCTGCTTGGCAGTAGCATCGACGTCTGTGACTGTAGTGGCCGATGCTAGAGTGACAATGTCTGTTGCAGAGATCGCATGTGTTTTCTGTCTCTGGCTTGCTGGAGCTGTCAATTTCATTTCTACGGGCCCGCCTTGCCGTGGCGACTTATGTCAGTTTTTTCTTACCTGACTTGAGGTGTTTGGTCAAGGTACCTCTCCATTCGGATCGTATGGATGCCAGGCTCTCCAAAAACACTGTGTTGATGTCCACAGCTTTCATGCAGCGTCTCACTACATCACAGTACCGCAGCTGTAGCCGCCTGATGTGTCTCCTTCCAGCAGCCAGCTCTCCATACAAGAGGTCTTTGGGGAAGTGACCGTCTGGCATGAGATGGACGTGGCCTAATCAACGGATTCTGCGCTGTCTAAGCAGTGTGAAAATGTTGGCCAAACCTGCTCGAGACAGGACCTCGGTGTTGGACATCTTGTCTTATACACGAGTACACACACACACACACACACACACACACACACACACACACACACACACACACACATATATATATATATATATATATATTAAAAAGAAGAGAGAAACCGCAGAAGTTTTTAGTTGTAATGTGGATATTTTAAAAAATATTATACTTTATTTTCCATAATTCTTATGGAAAATAAAGTATAATATTTTTTAAAAAATCCACATTACAACCAAAAACGTTTGCGGTTTCTCTCTTCTTTTTAATATACACACTTTTCTCTCGTTGGAACTACTATAACCTCTTCCCTTTATATATATATATATATATATATATATATATATATATATAAGTGAATATTGAAGTCAACACTCAGAGGTGACAGGCTGTTTCAAGCTGAACGCAATCATCAGGTGGCGGATGTTGGATTTTTCTATTTATATATATATTGGTCAGTGGTGCATTGTGGGTAATCTATTTTGCACCATTGACCCATATATATAAACAGTTGAGGAAACATCCAGTATTCGCGGCCTGACGTTGCGTCCAGTTTGAAACAGCCTGTCGCCTTTGAGTTTTGAATTCAATGCGCACTTTTATACTTGCATTTACATACATACTATCTCTGATATTGAGCACTTTATCCCATAAATATAGCACACCTTAAAACTATATATCTCCATATATCTATCTCAATATATATATATATATATATATATATATATATATATATATATATATATATATATATATATATATCTTAGGTTGGGCAAAAAGGAAGGCAACTAAAAACCGAAAACAAAAAAATGTCGTAATGGATGTAGGAAAAGTGTGTTGCACAAATTTCTGAGATAAACTTTTGCCTTCACTATAAATCAACCGTCAAAATTCCTAGTGTAAAAAAATAGTATCTGGTACCGCTTAGAATTTTAAAAAACATCACAAAACATCTGAATAAAAATGTGAGGGTCCGATGCTGGTTTTGATGCTCGTCTTCCTGTTTCTTCTGGTAGGAAGTGTCAGTGGAAAGTAAAGGATTTTTTTTTCTCCGTCGGTCTATATGCTGCGGTTGTAGTCTGTTCCGTTTCATTGACGCGTTCGCCCCACCCGTTCCGTTTCATTTATTCCGTCACGGTGTTATGACTAGCTTGGACAAGCTATGGCCATCTAATGACACCGGCCCGAGTGGAAACACTCAGGTTCCCACGATAAAAACCGATATTGTGCCGCAACCTGACTCAGTGAACGATTAAGATAAATCGCGGGCAGATACTGGTGTTTATCTGGCTGGTATTTGCCTTGTCTTTTTCTTCTTGTTTTTGACATTCTATGGTAATGTTCTTGTTCTTTTATTTCTGTTGCTATTTTGCATTACTCTTTATTTTCTCCTCGGGTCACAATGCTTTGCTATTTTAGTGAAACATATTTGGTTTGAGATGATTTACAGACATTTTCCTTTATTTTATTTTCGTTATCTTTTTTTTTGTTTGCTTATTCTATTTAATCTCCCTTCTCTTTCTTTCTTTCACAAATTTCTTACTCTCCTTTGCTCTCCTTTTTTCGAAAAACTCATCACTCCTTCTAAATATATTATTTTCACTTTTTCAATGTTTATTTTGAACTCTCTAATTTTCTTTCATATCTCACTCCACAATTTCCTCTCTCTCTATCTTTCTCTCTCTTATTTCTTACCATTCCACGAAATCCTTCTTTAACTTCCTATCACTCTTTCTCCAATTATATTCCCGCCCCACAAATCATTATCTGCAGATTTTCCTTAATTCTGAACACGAACGCAGAACGGAAGTTTACCCGGCAATTTTCACAATCCGATTACACACATACACATAAAAAAAAGAAAGATCTGCATATGCATATATTGTCTCGGGTTCGGCAATATTTTTGAAAGATGCGCAAAGCAGACATTCGTATTTATAAGGCATCGTTAATATTCATTTTGTTTTTTAAATTTCTATGTACTTTTCTAAAAAAAAAAAAATAGATAAACTTTATATAGCATTAGAAATATATAAAAAAGCATAAGCACATATGATATAAAATAGTACTGATAGAAGTATTTTATACTAATGTCCACCCAATGTAAGGCTTAAGAGCCAGTGATTGAATAAGGTTACTATTATACTGGTTATGATGAATAGTGTGTGAAATTTATGAGGATAAGTGTGATAGATAATAATTGATCTTTGATTTGAAGAAGTTAAGAGTGCAACATTCAGGGAAACCTGCCCGCGAGAGTCAAAGAGTAACAGTTCTTTGCCAAAAGTTGTCTGAATTTTCTCCTTATAAGTGGAATACGAAGGGAATGAGGCTGATTCGACTGCAGGGAAATAGTATAGTATGTCTTAGTTGTTATATTCTCCTTGTCTTCTGCACCCCTTTCTCTTTCTCTTTCTACTAAATACACAGAGCGTCATCTAAAGAAAGAGCAAGAAATATAGCCGCTTATATAGTAAGCGGCAGGTGTTAATACATTTTCATAGGTGTAATGTCGATTCCTTCAAATGACTGTCGTTGCGCACGCGCGCCCGTAAGCTTCAAACCGGATTTCCTGTTACAGCTGCGGCAGCTCGAATAGGCTTCGTACTAGGTAAGTCATGCTCTGCGTTACTATTGTAAATGTCTGAAATAGTGGAACTAAAGAATGGAGCGTTGAATTGAACATTTGCTATAGAAATAGTAATAGTGTCGATAGGCCTTCGACATTGCGTTACAAGACTGTGTAAACGTGTTTAATCTCTCCCTAGGCGGAAAAGTGAGGATTGTGTTGCTCATCCAAATTATGGTAGCGAATTCAAATTCAGATTTCAAACCAGACGTAGGCATGCTGTTCTTGCTAGGAATGTAATTGATTTAGATTATATTAGAAAATCCAAAGCAATGTTTTACTTTTAATGGAAATATAACTGCTGACGGGTTTTACACAAATGTGCGTGCTTCAAGCCTTTCTTGCAAAAAATCGTTCGGCATAAGGACTTATGAATATAAGAAAAAAGTTATTTGCAGAATTTTTAGCCATAGCATTAATTCTTTATTTCACGCAAGTTTTGTTCCGAATTTTTTTTTTTTTTTATCTGTGAAAGCATTTTGAAATAGTAGAGAGCATATAGTCATCAGATCTTTTAAAGGAGAAAACACTCGTTGAGAAAATATACGACGAGTTTAATAATGAATTATATATACCATATATGACGCGTTCGGCAGAGGAGGGGCGTATTCAACAAAAAATCAAAAATTGCCTTTTTCAATGCAAGTTATTCATTATATAATATCAATGTATTTTTTAAAAAATTAGAGACGATTACACAATATTTCAAGCTCAATTTAAGTTTATAGTTCATAACCAGACAATAAGATGAGGTAACATAAACCGTAGATTTGTCTGCGGAATATCATTACATTATTGTTACATAAAGTGAAATGAAAAAAAAAAAAAATTTTAATCAAAACCATTTTATTTTTAGTCGTATATTAGTTTAAAATATTTCATTTTACAGGCTTTATTTTTGAAATGGGATAATATCATTCTAAATTTCCGAATTTCGCTATCGCCCATAAAAATGACTGGAAGAAAGCGATCTAAAAATAACAATGGAAAAGAGAGGTAACAAAGCGTAAACGAAATAGTTCCAATTTGTTCAACTTAGGAAGTTGGCTGTGTAGCAAATTATTCCAAAATGCTGCCAATAACAAAGGAGAAAATGAAAAATATCTAACAAAAAATCGAATATGGTATCCAAATTTATATCATTTTTATTTATTTTATGTAATTAAATACAAAATGTTTGCATAAAACTTGATATTTCCTGTAATAAATTCTTTATAAATCTTATTATTATTTTACTTAAGTGAAATGTAGTCCTACATTTCGAGGTCTGACGATTGCTCTAGGATAAAACAGACTGTCGCCTCTAAGTGTTGACGTCTATGTTCACTTTAATATTTACACACGTTATATCTCTGATATTGAACACTTTATCCCATAAATATAGCATAACTTAAGAGTATATTTCTTTGTATATATATATATATATATATATATATATATATATATATATATACAGTGTCCCCAACAATATATACACACTTTAACAGCTGATAGCTTAATTGATTTTTTTTCCTTTTAGGTTAAACCCATTAGAAATAATAATGGTATTCAAACTAAGGTTTGCATGAAAGAAATTCATTTTAAAATGCTACTGGAAGTGTAAAAACGTAGTTGAAGTGAAAAGACAGTTTAGGAGGGAGATTCGCACAGATCCACCCACGCGACTTGCCATCACTCCAACTAGAGTTAAGTTTGAAGCTATAGAACTGTTCAGGCTGTCTATGAGAAGCAGGCAGGAATGCCACAGACTCAGAAATTCCTCACAAAGCAAGAAAGTTTACTGAAAACTTATCACCAACGTCCAAGAAAATATGTGCGACAAGCGAGTCCTGAGTGATTTTCTATTAGAGCTTCTTCCCTTGGAAAATTGCAAAAAATTCAACTTTAAGTTTGAATTGTACTAAACATTCAACTAAGCTTATACGTAGTGCCCAGTTTTTCACATTATATTTTTCAAGTTGTCTGATATTTGAAACTATTGCTACACCATAAAATGCAGAGAGCGTACATGACGAAGTTACTCATATTATACAGAGACATTTCTCGGGTTATTCTGCGGTGTCATTTCGTCGACCCTCGTTTCGTATTATTCGTAAGAATATTCATTTGATACATTCTGTCTTTATAAAAGGCAAGAGCATCTTTAAGAATCATGTCTCTCTAGAACACAACAGAATTTTATGCTAATACCTTATAAGAATGCGATATGGCTTATAAATACATAAATTGTCTCCGGGAAAACAATATAACATAAACTACTTTACATATATAAGGAGGCAAGGTTTGGTATTTTAAGAAAATATCTATCTGTCTATCTATCTGACTACATATAGATTTACAAATAAGTTTTACATTTCGCCTTCGCTATTAATATCCATACAAACATATGATTACACCCTAAAGCTCCACCACACGCAAGTATATATACACATGTCAGTGTACACACACACATACACATAACCTGTCTCATATCTCTCTCTGTCTCACTGTATATATGTATATATATATATATATATATATATATATATATATATATCTATATTAAAACGTACACATTATAATTTGAATATATATATATATATATATATATATATATATATATATATATATATATATATATATATATATATATATTGAATTCTTTGGATTTTGATTGGTCATTCCAGCGTTTCCCCTAGCGAGGGATGTTTGATTGAACCTTTTAAAATTCTTTATTCTATATTCAACACCATCATTTGATAAGACACCAGAAAGAGTGAAATAAAA
>OZ010579.1:125612283-125629783 GCA_963932145.1 Acanthosepion lycidas | reverse complement strand
AGTGTGCAAGGGCGGTACCATGGTTGTATTTATTTCATTTTTCTGAGCACTTTCGACATATTCACAATATCATCTTCAGTGTATTATGGCTAGGAATATTAGTTGTGTGTCAGAAGTAAATTTTTATCTTCCTGGTTAAATGGTTAACGATTCCGGTCATGCGGAATGTCGCAAACCGTGATATTAAAGAATTTTCCTTATTGTAAATTTTATAATGCATGGGAGATAACTTAGTTCAAAATTTAGCATATTTGCCGTATAAACCATAGGTAGGTGTTGGAAAAGCAAAAATGTTCCTGATGAGAAGTCTGCAACGGTAACTGTCTAGCCTACTGGGATACGAGCGGTCAGTCATTATATATATATATATATATATATATATATATATATATATATATATATATATATACAAGTATATGATTGGTGTATACGGAATAAATTCCAATAAACAAAAATTACTATTCTCAAAAGAGTGCTCAATACATAGTAGAGCAGACATAATTATTTATTTAAAAATTATAACATATTCATAATGCCTTCATCTGACACCGGAGGTGTTGAAACAAAATGGCTATTTTTGTAGTGATTTTATAAAATATTTATATTATAATTTTTAAATATATAATTATATATATATAATTATATTTTTAAAAATTATAGTATATATATATATATATATATACATATATATGTGTGTGGGTGTGTGTGTGTGTGTGTGTATTTCAATGTGTATTTACTTAACATCTCATTGTGAAATAGTGGTTAGCAATTGTGTTTCAGAGAATATTATGTGGAATAATTCAGGACAGAATCCGTCAAATGTTCTTTTACTGTATTTGAAGATTGCCCCTTTTAGCGATTTTCTTTTCGTACTATAAGTTCTATTCTAAGAGTTTCTTTTCTTGTATTTCTCGCTTTTGGAACTCTCTTCCGGTTTCTAGCTTGTCATCTACGATATTCAAAGAGTTGAATGCAGCATCAATCGACATGTTCTGTCTTTCTGATTTCTGTTCTTTTATTGCTCTTTCTCCTCAATAATGTTTTCCCAATTCTTTCACTGCCGGCGCCATTATCGTGTTGGAGTTAAATTATTAAAATTTGATCTGTGAATTATTAACTATATTTCCAATATTTTTCTTAATTTCCTACTTACTACTAAGTAAAATAAACTTTATGAATGTATCTATCTTCTCATCTCCAATTGGTACTGGTTATTCCTTTTGTGATGCATTCTTTTATATGTCAAGGACTTTCATGACAAGAACTATCACAGACCGCGTTTTGTCTTTGTTGGTCTAAATTATTTTTTACACTTTACCTGTCCCCTTTCCTTGTCTTCTTGGAATGCATTTAAATAGGATTCTCGCAGGTGTAGCTAATCTCTTGTTTTGAATATGTCGTCCGAGTGTCACATATACTCAGCCTGTTTCTTCCCTACAGTTTTTGTTTCAATTCACTCCAAGCAAGGCGATAATGCCACTAAGATGCAAGGGCCTGTCGGGCGTTAAAGAGAAGGAAAATGGCTTTAGAAGGAGGAATAAACCCTAATCTGAACAGAAAACATCGGGTAACTCTCTACTCCTGCCAAAAAAGATGGCCGCAGTGTGAACCGAGTGATAGGCGAAACTATGTACACCTATTGAGGAAAAAAATAAATAGTAAATAAACTTAGATTTTAGGCGGAGTCTTTAGATTTGTAGAGTTGAAAAACTTTTGAAGGAACTGGAAACCCAATCCTAAACAAGAAACAGGAGACAAACCTCTACTCTTTATACAAATGACGTCGGAGTAGTGTCAACCGGGAGATAGGCGAACCTATCTATTTCTTACATGTGGTGCAGAAATTTCAGTAATCTTTCTTAGTATAAGTATACTTTACATTGTTGTTACCATTCCCTGTAAGGTTTCCTCATTGACTGCATGTTTTATCCATTTGATTCTTAACATCTCTCGATAGGACCACATCTTTGCCGCTTCAAGTGATTTCTTCGTCCCTGAGGAAACTGTTCAGTCTTCGTCAGCATATAAGAGATTAGATATTATATAGCATTTCCTCGTTCATCCCCATGTCCATAAATTTTCTTATCTCTAATGCTTGGCTTTTCTTTAATTTCTTTTTAAGGGAAGACTTTTTAACTGTAAGTTTTATCTTATTTTACGTTTTCTATTACTACACAACCTAGGTTGTTAACTGCTTTTGTAACTGCTTGATTTTGACGTTACCAAGTTAGAAATCACACTTTGGAGTATCTCTTTTATAGACAACTAAGCATTCTGATTTCTTACATAAAATGGTTAATGTCTGATTCTTCTTGTTTCCAAAAATTCCTGTTTTTTTGCCACGTCATTTCAAAGACGGCATTCAACAATGTGTCATCCCTGTATCTTAGATTGTTAAGATTATATCCATTCCTAAGTTCTGTAGATCGTCTCGTTGTATAGGTTGAATAAATCCGGTGAGAAGAGAGATTCTTGTATTAGATTGGTGCAAAAATAATGTCGTTTTAAACGTTGGGAAATACGTCAAAAAACGACATTATTTTTGCACCAACCTAATACTACTGTTACTGTTTCTTTGCCTATTCACTGAAATTGTCATTTATCTACATATGCACTATTTTTTTTTCTTTTAGCAGAGGTCATGGATTACTGGAATATTTTTCCCAGATAGATTGTCTGATGCACCAGATAGTGTTACTTCTAACGATGTAAGCAATAATATTATCCGAAATTTATATACTCAGTATATATTTTGAAAATATCCGGGAAACGTATGATCTAATTTTGTATTGTTACCATTCTGAAAATTAACAAATATATTATTTCGTCTATTTCAATATTTACATGGTGTCCACCATATATTTCCTTGTGTTAGATTAATCTGAGCTAAGTAAATATTGACGCGGCTGGCTGTGGTTTAAAGCAGAATAATATAGTCGAGCTAACTGTTATTTTTATATTAAAAACTACAGTCATAGGTTTAAGTAAGCGTAGTCAGTTATGGGTCTTGCAGTGGTGCGTTGAAATATTTTCTCAAGAGATTTAGATATCTACATAACCAGACAATTATATATGAATTTATTTTCCTTCCTGCATAACTTTCTTCATTATCTATCTATCTATCTATCTATCTATCTATCTATCTATCTATCTATCTATCTATCTATCTATCTACACACACATATATCTGTATATATATATATCTATCTATCTATATATATATATATATATATATATATGTATTTATATATATATATATATATATATATATATGTATTTATATATACATATATGTATTTATATATATATATGTAGGTAGATAGATATTTGACTAACATACACACATATATATGTGTGCGCGATTGTGTGTGTTTTTACGAATCTGCTCTGCAAGTATATCTGTATGTGATTTGTAAATTTTAAGATTTACTTCTGATCATTTACATATTGTGTTGGGAAAAAAGTTAATTTGGCTATTAATTAAATTTTCTACATAATAAAGCGAACGAAATTTTTGTATGGGGAAGAGAGAGAGACAGTGAGCAGTTTCTTCTTTCTCTTAATCTTTTTCTTTGCCTATCTATCTTTACCCCTTCATTATCTGTCTTCATATATATATATATATATATATATATATATATATATATATATATATATATATATATATATATATATATATTTGTCCCTTTATTATCTATCTATCTATTGATCTATCTATCTATCTCTGTAATTCTTTGGTTTTATTCTTAGAAAAAAAAAAAACACCTATCATATAAGCCAGACAAAATACAAAGAAACAAACTTTGCAAAATATCCATGCAAAACTACACGCACCCACAAACATTTACGCTCACACACACGCACACTCACGCACACACACGCACACTCACGCACAAAACCAATGACAAATGAGATTTTACATATTGATGCATACGGCCTGTAAGACGTACGTATATCAGACAGAAGAAATTTAAATGAGATATTTCAATCCATCCTGCTTCTAGCATAAAGCTGCTTAAATGTTATCAGAAATGACAGGTTTTTTAAGACGGAATAACCATTCCAGACGATGTTTTCCTGCACAATGTTTCGTTTTAATTCTTGGCGTAGGATTAATTCGTCTTTTAAAAGCAAATATTATCATTTTTAAATTTGTGGATTTAAAGTCAAAATCAACCGAACAATGAAACTGATCGATACACTGACGTGTGATGCATAAGTTTTGAGCGGAAGATGACACCAGTGTGATAAAGAATCAGTTATTCTATGGACACAATGATAATAAAGTAAATTTGATTTTATGGTATTTTAGTAGGTTTATAAGTCTTCAAAATTCTCTCACATGGCCCAGTGTATATGATTGATCATAAAATTGACTTGACCCAAAGAGGCTTCCAGGGAGGGAACATAAACTGTGAGGCTGAGAGAACAAAAACAGATCAAGGCGGATTAACTAAAATTGAGATATCCAGACCTGATATGTGTAATTTGAACAAACTACCAACGGAATGGTTTGATTCGAAATTCCAACAAATGATGAAGAAGGGCAGAGCGTATAGCGCCTGAAATATCGTGAATATGACAACAAAAACGAGGAAAGCCGTCCGAACAATGTAAATTGTGTAAATAGTTACAATAACTTATCTTAGAAATATAGACAGATGTTGAAGGTGAATATGGCAATAAAGATGAGGATAACAGCCCAAACAATGTAAATTGTGTAAATAGTTACAATACCTCATCTCAGAAATAGAGACAGATGTTGAAGGTGAATATGGCAATAAAGATGAGGACAATAGTACAAACAATGTAAATAGTGTAAATAGTTACAAGACCTCATCTCAGATATATACAGGACTGATGACAATCATGTGGCATAATTTACTGTTAAATCTCGTAGGTGGCCTTCGGTCAGGATCGCACTCACCACTCAGTTGTAATGATCAAACAGACTAAGCTGGGTAAATATTTATCTATGTAAAGGGGCAGATTAAATATAGAATGTAGTTCTTTATTTGTTTATTTTTACGACTTATCAACTCTTGGTTGTTGTTTTTTTAAATAACAGAAACATATTCTGGAGTGTTAGATTAAGTATTTTTGTAGATAACAATGCTTTTTCAGATACATGTCCTAGGAATTAAACAATAATTCGTGGAGAAGTGTGTAATATTACATTTGCCAATGGTGTTTGCGCGTAAATTAATGTAACTAACTTGAATGAATTTCAAAATCTACTCTTCGATTTCTCATAGCGATCCACTATCCATTAAACAACCTGGATTTCATGTATTTATTGCATTACAAAAGAAAGGACAATTACTTATATATAGACGGTGTAAGAGCAAAATTGTCCAAATCGTCAAACAGCATAATTATCCAACCTCCCAAATGTTTAATACAAAAAAGCAATACATTAACTAAGTCTATTTTTTCCAGGTTTTCGGATAATATATTTAGCCCTCTTGACAACCTTTTTCATAAGGATCACTGAAAAACCATTTGAGTTATTCAGTTAAAAGGAGAGCAGGTTAGAATTGTTTTGTGTCAGACCCACTGTCTTCCCAAATGAGCAATGGTGAGAGGAAAAATCATTCAGGGCTTCAGTAATAGTACCAATATTCATACATTGGCTTCCATCTTCTATTCAAGAACCATCAAGAGAACGGTGAATAAGTTCTAAAAAAGAGGGAACTGTAGAGAGGAACACTGGGTCAGAAGGTCACAAAAGGAAGAGTGATCTTCATTTCAACTTAGAGCTAAAGAGATCAAGTAGAAAAGATCCAACTCAATTGATAAGACGTAAGAGAGGAGTTTCAGCTATGACAGTCCAAAAAGCAGTTAAAAAAGACTTGAAAATGAAATCGTACTTAAACCTGTGAGGCACCTGATTACTCCAGGACAAAAAGTTTAGAAAGGCAAAGATCATATTGAATAAGTTGGAAAAAGATCCTGAAATAATATATATATATATATATATATATATATATATATATATATATATATATATATACATACATATATATATATATATATATATATATATATATATATATATATATATATATATATATATGAACTTTATTTCAATATATCATCAGCTTCCGATGGTTAGATATAATTAATTAGTAATGGACATATCATTTCCGTTTATGATCGAATTCATCACGATAATTCTCTCAAACTTCTAGAGGAAATTATACATTCTTACTGATCCAAGTAGGTCTAATTGTGTTACAAAGACCTCGGAGAATTTCGATAAGAAACATTTCTAAGATACAACCCCACAGAGCTTAATCTAAAAGTTGGAAAGTTATGCTGTTACACGATTTGGACAATTTTACAAGAAAGGAATAGGAGTCAATCTGCGCGGAAAAGCGTATATAAATATATACAGATTTATTTGGAAATTAACACTGCGTCGAAACCTTGGTCTGAAGAGCCCATTGAAGCGTTAAACTGATAACAACAGTGCAGGATATGCATTCGCCACACACACACACATATACATATATATATATATATATATATATATATATATATATATATATATATAGTGTAACCCGGAGATAAGAGACTCGGATATGAGAAAAACCCAGATATAAGAGAGATTTTCGCTGGCCCCAAATTAGAGCTATTATTACCTAAAAAAATAGACTAAACCCGGATATAAGAGAAACCCGGATATAAGATAATTCTTCTCCGGTCCCGACAACTCTCTTATATCCGGGTTACTATATATATATATATATATATATATATATATATATATATATATATATATTTACTAAACTCTTATATATATATATATATATATATTTATATATGTACACACTAAATCCTTATATATATATATATATATATATGGATTCTTTCACAGATTACGACGAATTTGGTTTAAATCGAATTCAGATCTAAACCGCAGATGATTTGATAATGCTACCTTGTGTCAAGTAAATCACACTTTTCGGAAGAACTGACCACACAGAAATCGGGCACAACGTTCACTTATTAAATACCTGTCTGGCTACATATAAAAGCCTCTACGCATGCGTACTTATTATACGATGTCATAGTCGAACCAGCAGGCTCATCGAAACATTCTGAATATAACAAGCAAAATGAACCAGCTGGTAAGAATCCTAAGGTATATAATATCGATGATTCCTCACGTAAATAAATGACTCCCTAAATTCTTATGCCTACGTCGTTGCTTCTTTTCATTATTCTTTAATTGTTCTTATCTCTTCTGTTATATTTTCGTAACACAACAACGAACGCAGCTGAAATCTTTCTTCCGGATTTGAACATCGAGGCGTATTTTTTTTTCTTCCAATATTTTCGGCTTTCGTTAATTTTCCACTTCCCGTCTCACATATATTCACCTTGATTTATTTGCTTCGAATATACTACGAGTTTGTTGAGTAAGGTGGGGAATAATTACCCTATTTAGTTTGGTTTGCAGGAGTAAAAAAGAAAGGTATCTTTTCAGGTTTAAATCTACAATGAAACTAAAACGTACAAAACATCGTCTAAATTTGAGAAATCTTTACAGGCCCTATATTTCCTAACTTCAATTTGCTTTCGAATTATTTTCATTGCTTATCTTCTTGTGAGTTTCTTCTGGGAAATCAATGTGTTTTTGGTTGCTACTGAAAGAAAATAAGAAAGTCAGTTTCAAGCGGCAGTTTGTTGTCCTTCGTTGGAGTTAAAAATCAAAACAAAAAAAAACCTCTGTTTCAGATAACGTGACAAAGTCGCGGGCAAATTGCAGCTAGCTAATTTTACATTGCAAATTCTTTCACATATATTCGCTAGCACAAAAAATATTTGTAGTCGATTCTAACATATCTACGTATATATCAACATTGTCTAATAGGAGCCTGGTTTTGGCTTCATATTCTTTTATACGTTTTCCTGGTGGAAAGTTTAAAATATATTCATGGTTGCTTTAAGAAGTCGCTGACATGAACAATATGGGATATTTACTTGGGCTATATTCTTTTTTATATATTTGCTAATACCAAAACAATCGTTTACTTTTTTCTTGATAATATCTAACATTTTGGAGGTTATTAAAAACGATTTTTTCAAAGCTATCCAATATATTATAAAGCTGTATTGAGAGGATTGTTTCGAATAACTATATTCAAACATATATATATATATATATATATATATATATATATATATATTTCCTTATACTGTGTGTATTATTAAAAATGTAGACTCCCAATAGTGTAAAAGGACGCAGGCTCACCATACTTTTTATCATTATTTTCTCTATTTACTTTCGAACTACTTGTTTTGAATAATCAAGGGTGGTCACCCCTTGTTTTGTTACTCTCCTCTTTGAGAGATTTATTTTTGTTTACTGGGACTATAAATGGACACTATACGCGAACCTTGTATTCTCTGTTGAATAAAGCTCTCTCAAATCCTACACCTGCGTACTTTTGTGATTAGACTAATGTCCCTATGTTTGTTGTTGCTATTTCAACGCTTCTGCTTTTGTGCTCACCGGCCCTCATCAGGTTTATATCGATCCTTGTAACTTACAAGGAATTCTGAACAGAACCCTTTATTTAATCTACGGAGTTTGGCATAGGCAGTCGAAAGAGAACTGTCTTCTCCCGTAGGTTTAATAAAGGGTTCAGTGCATGATTCCTTGTAAGTTAACAATATCGATATTAAGATGATGATGGCCGAAGAGCACAGCAACTGAAACCTTGTGATAACAAAAAGTAGGGCAAGAATCCGAATGTAAATAGTGTAAATAATGTGTTTTTCATCTAATACTAGCAGGCTTTGCCCGTGCTATTGCTTCGCAAAGTAAGATATATTCACCACTTGAAATCTTTGAAACAATAATTTTAAATGAACATTTCATTCATAAATTAGCTTGTTATAATTAAAGAAGGTTTTACAAATAGATGCCAACTTGTTGAAGGCCAAGTAAAATGCAAATTTCAAACACTATTCTGCATTATATAAGACAATATTCCTAAACAGAACTATTCTTGTTATGAAAATCAAAACAATCTTTGAATAAATGAACACTAATGAAGGACATTTTCTTTATGTCAATACGCAAATTAGTTAAATCTGAAGAGTGATATCATCCAAAAGTAGACAATATATACTACAGATAGTAGACAATATATACTACAGATATTGAGCTTTTAGATTATAAATCACTATAAAGTAGAGTTGGGGCTTTTTAACCCGATCTATTCGTTGGATACATGTGCTCCAATTTCGCATTTATTCATATAGATTCCATACTATAAGCTTTAATTAGTTGTTATGTTCTCTAACTCTTCAAATGTTGAATGCATAACTAATTCTATTTTCCCATCTTTACACTATATTAATTTTACCTTATAAATTGTCCTCTGTTTTGTCACCCATGAAATAAAAATAATCATTTCTACGTAAAATAAGGTTCTACGTACATCAAATCGTCTGTAAATTAAGTAGCAACAGAAGAATTATCGTTGAACTTTTAAAAAGTAAACTTAAATATTAATTCAATATTTAAATCAATCAATTTTGAGTTCTTCTGTAGTTCATTGATGCCTATCATATCTATTCCTCCCTAGCTATTGTGATGATGGCCAAAGCAACAGTCCTCCACAGGAGCAAGCTTCAATGCTACCCGATACGGCGGATTTTAACCTAGAAATTTTGGATACAAGATTTATTTTGGATAAGATTTATTCCCTTGAACCCTGAAACCAACTATAATGGCTAGTATAATATATTAATATATGATTTTAACGTCGCATAAACTGGCAACCCAGAATCTAAACTCAACGAAAATCGTTCCTTTTGTCTAGCTTTTCTAGGGGTTTTGAATGGGTTGAGAATCATTGAAATCGAACCGGTGGTAGTGGAGGAGTTGTTTGGACACACACACGCACAACCACACACATACGCTGTACTTTATATATATGGTTTACCACTGCAAGTCCATTCAAGATAGAGGGTTACTCTGCTGTTGTATGGGAGTCAGAAAAAACAAGAAGTGATGTTCATGGCTTTATGCAAAAAAGATAACGGTTGATCTTAAACTTACAGAGGTCAAGATTGTAGTGATTGGGAAAAAAGTCTTGCATGGAGTATGTTACACTAAGTAGCAGGTTTTAGGAAGAAGATGTCCAAGAGGAACTTACTCTTTATTAATGTTATGCGAAGGGAATGGCGATGAGTAACATTTGTGTACATGGCATGGCGGTTCCTGTTTATGGTCAAGGCTGGCGGGACTAATGAATATTTCTCGTCACAACAGATGCCGTGGAAATAGCGAAAGAGTATCGAGAGCCACGCGACGTACCGCCTATGTGAAAGGGATTATAAGGTAAATAATAATCCATCATCCATAAGGCAGCGTAGACTCTTTGAATTCTATGAAGACAGGCAAGAGATGATTGGGAAGCTACAGCGGAGATATTACATCAATATTCGATGATTGATCCTGAATTCAGAACTTCACATCTCATAGACGAGCGGCCAATTCCATAGAGTTCAGTCTTCTCTGCTATTTTATTCATAGATGGGCGTGATTAGATAGTTTCAAACCTTTTAAAAGGTTATTTTTAAAGGAACAGTTTCAGATGGAATTAGAAATAGACCAGCCAATCCAACCCGATAATCGTGATATTACGTGCTCATTATATTTGACAATTTTTATACAGTTTTTATTTTTTTGAATGGGCGAATTTTTTCTCTGAATTTCGGGGATTAGGAGTTATTATTAATTAATAATTTTTTTACCGGATATCTTCAACATTTCTGTTATTATTATGATCAGACATTTCTAGGGTGTCTGTCAATCAGGATATTAAACATCATTCTTCTATTGTATTTAACATGCAAATATTGTGTCAACTTTGTACGAATGAAGGAATATCAGCATCAACAAACTCTTCAGAGGAACAGCTTCCCAGCAAGAATAATATCTGATTCTGTAGAGAGAGAAGTAAGCGAAGTGGAGGAAATTAAAATGGCTTTTCGAATTGCATGTGACATGCTCTTGACGTAAGAAATAATGTCGAAAAAAGGATGCTAATAAAAGACTCAAAAGATCCCCGATCTATTCAACATTTTAGACATTCTTCCGAAGCAGCTCGATCTTACGGAGGAATCATTGAAGAGTTAACACTAACACAGAAGAAAACAAAACCAACACCTGTGTGTATTAATCCTTCCAGTTGTTGCAAAGAGTATAAAGAAGAAATGCATGGAAGCAAGGCAGCAGGAACAACGCCAATACGTAATAAGGAGTGGAACAATTAAATCAGGCATGACCGATCTTGTATGTAAGTGAATATATGCATATATACCCCGGTAAAATAAAGTAAAAACAAACTAAAAATCATTGCTTTTTAAAACAGTAAACATTGCCAGGATTGGTTGGTTGGTTGTTTTCTTTTATGGCATATCAACCTTAGAGGATCATTTAATGTCAACAAAATTTTTAGAATAGATTCATAGCAATATTTTGATAAAAAAATGTGTGTGCGTATACATATATATTTGAACCATTTTTCAGGGTTTTTTTTGAGCAAAATCATACGTATTGCTGGTAATATTTTTTTTTTTTTAAATATATTGCCGGTTATAGTTTTTCAAAAATACATGGCCGGTAACAGTTTTTTCTTCAAAAAATTATTTCTGAAAATAATTGTTTACATAGTATTTCTTATATTTAAAAATATTTTAACAATTTTATAATGCTTTTTACTCCAGTTTTGGGGTTAACTATTTGCCATATCTAGGACCCTAACAGATGCTACCACCCCCGGTCAGGGTGGGCATAGGAACACCAGCAATTAAGAGGTGGTTCCGCGCTCCTCAAAACCTCCTTATCAGAGGCCTTGCTGTTGGGCGTAGTTTATTGTCATACTCAGGACGCCCCATTGTGGGGGTCTTAGCCCTCTGCAGAGGTGCAATCGACGTGTTCTATAGCCGCAGCCGAGAGGGCTTAAACATTGCCAGGAGTGAAGATAGTTTTAATAATAGCGATCTCAAAAGAAAAAAAATATCCTTTTTGACACACCTTTTTATAAAGGACACAAAGCTTAAAGATTGCCAATATTTCAATGGCAAATATTCAGATGAACTTCATTCTTAAATGTCAACAGTTTAGACATTTAGCGCCAGGACTTGGCGAAGCTTCCATCACGTATTTCAATCACTCACATTCCAAATATATGGAGGATGTTTTTCCCTGAAACTAACTTACAAAAAAGTCCTACTTATTTGTGAAAGAGACTCCCGCAAGGATGCTTCATTGAACACTATAAACTTACCCTTTTCCAATTACCCTCATGAACTTCCGTTCCCACATCTCAGCTTTCATTCATATCACACACTTTATTCATCATAAGCACTTTAATTGTAACTCGCTCATTTCAATGGCTCACATGCCTTGTACTGGATAAAATTATAAGTTTTAAGAAATTTCGCATAGAAAATCCGCGCTAGGGACAGTTTTGTACAACCCTGCAAGATGTTAAAAAACAGATTAAAACAGAATAGGCTCGTCTGATTGAAACTTCTATATACACGTTATGAATGGCGCCAGACACGTTCAGATCTCTCTAAATTGTCAAATGTATACAACAGTTTTCTCAGATAAATAATTAAAATGGCTTCGAGTGTATTGTCGATCTTAGAGAGGAGACTCTCTTTCTAATCTGACGAACTGGCATTACAGAACCACAAAGAACTGAGACAAATCATATCATTTGAGGAGAAAATAAGGACATGATCAGGATGTAGACATTCCAGACTATTTAGAATAAACTTTTGAGCCCTCGTCAATAACAAAACGGAAGTAATAGAATTAGTGAACTTTAGCAACCTATTTTCTTGGAACTTTGTTTTAACAGAACGACTTTTAGAAATTTCAACAGAAAGTAGCACTGACCCTTCGGCCAATGAATGTTAAATGTTTTACCATTACCAGTAGCCTTAGTATATGAACGTTAAACAAACCACTACATGATGTATAGCTGAAGTGATTAAACCTGTTTACTGACGAAATGCGAAAACCTCTACGATTGAGGCAAATGGACAAAGATGTATAGGCAGAACATTACGAGACATGAAGATTTCTTTGGCAACAAAGAAAAGAGTACTGAGCTGCTACATGACATCTTCCCTTCTTTACGGCATCGAATGTTGGACGGATTCCTCAAAGATAAAGAAGAACCTCGAGTCAACGGAAGTACAGTTCTTCAGAAGGATACTTAAAGTATTAGGTTGGTGCAAAAATAATGACGTAATAATGTCGTTTTTTGACGTATTTTTTAACGTCATAAAACGACATTATTACGTCATTATTTTTGCACCAACCTAATATCATGGATCGAGTGTGTGCTCAACGATGAGGTTTTGGAGAAGATGCTAACAATAACGAAGCTTATACTTAACACGAGGAAGAGGAAGATTAAATGTTTGAGGCAAGTAATGAGAAAGGAGTACTTCAAGAATCTGATACTCACAGGTCGAATAGAGGGAAAGCGAGATAAGGAAAAGCAACTCATGTTATACCTAGTGGGCTTAAGGAAGTTCATGAGAGAATATGGCCTAGGGTAAGAGAGATAGAAGAGCCATGATCGCCTACGTCCTGAAGGTACATTTCACATAAAAAGAAAAGAAAGTGTTTCTTAGTGTCATATTGTAAAATGGCATTGAAAGAACCTTTAGAAAATAATACATAAACAGATTCCTTATGCAGCCTAAACCAATAAAATTTCTCTAGCCGTGAATAAAATATTTTAGTTATCAACTTCGTCTATCGATTTATTTTACAGAAGGAATTTCATATTATGAAACTTTCATCAGAATCACCGTCAACATTCGAATGAATACGTTTTCTTGTAAGGTCGTTTCGCAACAGAGAACCTGACCAGTTCCCTTTACATATCTGTGTTACAGACTGGAAACGTATTCATTCAGAAGTGGCGTGTCTTGGGCAAGTAGACCCATAGGATCTACCTCATCTCCAGGTCCAACCACGACCTATACTTCAACTTGAATGCTTGCCCTGATTGATGACAAGTAGCTGTTGGATCCCCATCGGGAAACAAGCGACCTGGCCATATAGGTATCCCAACATCCAGACATACTATGTTCTTTCCACGCAAGCCGCATACATATTTATGGAGTAATGTATAAAAAATTCCGCTAGAGGACTGATGACCTTAAACATATGTTTATACGCCTTTTGACCATTGTTGTTTTTAATTCTGTTAGATGCCTGTGTAACCTTCTCACCCCAAATGCCATATTTAGAGAAGCGGTTAAGTTGTATATTCATAGGCACTACGCCAGGTAGTACTCAGTTTCATAGTATAGTTAGCCCTTGTAGAGTGACTTCGTTTAAGAAGCTTTAGTAATTTTATATTTGATATAAACTATGGAAGTTATTTTGTTGTTATATACACTATTTACATTATTCAGACTATTGTCCTCATCTTTGTTGCCATATTTATCACAATGTTTCGGCCTTTGTATACTCCGGGCTTCTTCGGGTGGTTTGTATGTCGAACTGATCCCTTTATTTCGCTCGCTTGAGTAGACTGTTCTAGTTCCACGTGCCATGTCTAATGGATGTCAGTTATCTCCTGTTAATTTTCCTTTCCAAATTCTCCACCGCCTTAACCAGGTATTGAACTCACACTCTTTGGGTCCTTTCACTGGATCTAAGTAACACCGTTATTCACACTGCTATATGTCTTTGAGGACACATGACATAGTGGATGAAGTTGGAGATACGGGATTAAGACTCTGGCATACGTAAGCTTTTTCATATCGACCTAACTGGGCCTGAACCGTCGAGTAATGAGGCCAGATATATTCTATTGCGATCATTCTCAAAATGGGCAGTTCTGTTGTCCTACCTTGAGAATCGGCATTCGTCATCAAGCCTTGAACATCGACCTGAGGCAGCTGTGGGAAAAAGACGGCTCGCCCAATCATGAAACATGCCCATGAAAACGTTTCAATAACCACACCCTCATAAAAATTTGTTTGGCGTCAATTATCAAGCATTTTTTTAAATGATATTTTTTTCTGATGGAGCAATTTAGTAATTAGAATAATTTTTAATTAAAAAAAATAAAACACAGAAGAACGCAAATAATTAGAAGGAAGGTCGTGAATAATTACCTGAATTCAAAAGACGTTATTCTGTGCTGTGGTGGTCGTCTTTTTAGAGATGAAATAATTTCGCGCACACGCCCACCATTTCTGCTTCCTGGTAATTTGTTTCCCATTCAGTAGAGGCGGTGTAACTTTGTTACCAAAGCATATTGTTCAGAAAATCGGCCTTACATTTCAATTTATATGGATTTCTGAATCAATACATGTTTAAATAAAACGCATATTTTCTTGCGAGCTTCGCAGAAAATAACAGGATTCTTCAGGCCTCTGACGTTATTCTTGCTCACAATTTAATTGTATTCTAAAGCCAATAGCATATTGAAAGACATTCATAAATTTTCTCCAGAAACATACCTAAATTTAAGTCCAAACAATATACTTATTGCATCTTTTGTGTCAGAGAGACGCATGTTAGAATAAAATGTGTATTTTTTCTACAGAAATAACAAAATCTCAAATAGTATATCCCAGAAATATCTATAGCCGAACTGTTCTATAACTTTTGTGAATATTGATATTTCATTTTGGCTTACTTTCTTGTAAATGGATGTTAAATCTTCTAATTTATCTATAACGTCAAAAATGTCGGTATAGTTGTTAATAAATGATATACATTCGGGGCGTATTCTCACGTGAGTTTTCAAATATATCATTATATTTATTATACAGGTATAGCTCGGGTTCCGTCATTTCTAGAAAAGTCGTTTTCGATTATATGTCGTTAGTCAAAAAATATATGGAAACATAAAAATCAGGTTTAAGTTATTTTATTCAACTTTACATCTGTCCGCCACAAATATAGAAAACCGTTAAAAGCACATAAAATAATGTTACATGTATTCGTAAATTTAGATTACATTTTTCTGTATTATATATAAAAATAAAATCTATTTGGAAGCTTAACATAGATTCTTATTGACCATATATTATTAAAAATGATTTTATAAACAAAATACAGAACTGGGAATGGTTATTTGTGGTTTAGTTTAGTGTCAAGTAAATTCGCAGACAAGTAAATTTGACTTTTTTTTTTCGACTTAAGACCTCTCCTTGAAGAAATTATCGACGTAAGGTGATGTATACCTTTATTAATATGTAATAATTCCCGCTAGATCACATTACGCATTTAATAACAATAGAACAATGTGTCACCACGTTATATCTTATATAATTTATAGATAAGTCATACCAAAACCATCTGATGCTATAATGACAGATCACACGCTTATAGATCCAGCGACAAAAACCACAGTGATAAATAGAAAGATCTGCCTCTAATATTCAATACAATTTGTCGGACATCCATGAAAGTATCTGAACACATTAAAAAAGTATAGGTAAATGCCTATAATTCTTTGCAAATATAGTTAAGAGCTTATAAAATTCTCTGCAATTCTCTGAAAAAAAAAACATAAGTAAAACAAAGTCGGGGGATAAAAAATAATGCTGCATTTAACAAGTAATGAGTGAGTGATATTAAATATCATTTTAAAAGTTGTCACGAACCCACCTTCGCTAATAATATTAGCCCCGTATGAAATGATTTAAAAAGTACAATTGTCTTTCCTAATGTTTTCCAAAAGTGTTTTACCAGAAAAAAGAAGCCTCAAAGACTGTTGCGGATCTTTCAATAATGGAATCCTGATTTTGCCACTTGAACAACAAATTCCAGAAGTTTCTCATTCAAAATTCCTGGCTTCAAATTTACCATAGACTATACACATAGAGCCTATTGTCAATTTATTTCCAGAAGGGTAGACATTGTCAAGCTGATAGTTAAAGGTAGTACGGTGCCACTGTCCCCACCCCCGTACGGGCAGATCTTCTACGTTCCCCAGTTTTGCCAACCTGCTGTTTCTATTATGGGGTCCACCCCTTTTTCATATAAGTGGACTCTACCAAGTGTACCTGGACTGCTACCGTTAAATATCCAGAGTTACAGTCAGCAGTAGTGGTCGGCAGTCGGAGAGTGTGAGAATATACGAACGGAGATAGTATGAGATAACCTCTTGTAGAAGTCAGTTACAAGCACTAGACACTACGGAAGTCCTATTCCGAGACTGTATATATCTATCTGTATTTGCTACTAACCACGTTCCTGGACTTACTAACAGTATTACTCTTTGTATGATTGTGTAAATACATTTTATTTCTTATATTTAATTATTGCGTTTGTCATTCCTTGGAGACCGAATTTATCTCGGAATCCACAACAACTTGGCGACAAGGATTCTAACTCACGCGGACAACCACAACAACTTGGCGAACGAGGATTCGAACTCACGCGGATAACCACAACAACTTGGCGAACTCGGATTCGAACTCG
>OZ010579.1:125514783-125607283 GCA_963932145.1 Acanthosepion lycidas | reverse complement strand
ATGTCGGGTTTTGACTTTAAACATACGTCAAAAAACGACATTATTACGTCATTATTTTTGCACTAACCTAATACATCATTCTCTTTGATCTGCAAATGAATCTCGAATCTACCTCCCTCGTAAGCTAAGGAGTAACTGAAAATACAACGCTGATACGTGACACTCAACGTCTCTTTAAGACCTCAATTCTTCCTGTCAAAATTGAGGTAATCATCTTTTATTCCTACAACCTTACGTGTTATCAATGAGTTTCCGTTTGTGGCAAAATGCGAATTAATATGACAATTGTCGCCATTTATTACCATGTTGAGCTAATCTATTTAATATTAGCGAAGGTGGGTTCGTGACCACTTTTAAAATGTAGATCAGTAGTACCATAGGATTGGATCTCCACAGCCACTGACAAATGAAGAGTCATAATTCCTTCAGTTATATTTTGTAGTCAACTTCGAAGAAGAAGCGGCCGGGCGTAATTCTATTTCACCGGGAACAAGACTCGAACTTACCCCGAGACTGCAATGCATGAAACATTGTATTAGGTTGGTGCAAAAATAATGTCGATTTTTGACGTATTTTTTTAACGTCAAAAAGGGACATTATTTTTGCACCAACCTAATATCGGTTTTTCACGTTAAAAAATACGTAAAAAACCGATATTATTTTTGCACCAACCTAATAGAAAGCTATGTCAGAAGCTTTAAACGCGTTCTGGTAAGTGCTCCTACTCACAACTTTAATGTGATCATTGATGTTTACAAGCAACCTACTGGAGAGTATCCGGGATAGTTTAATGAGCCCTTATATCAGTGGTTCTCCATGGTGACCAACATAATAAGAGAGACATTGTTGTTAGGCGACAGGACAACATGTTTCATCGAATTAATGAGACACATAGACTTTATAATTCTCCTCACTATCCTCTGCTGTTTGTTAATGGGAAGATGGTTACTATTTTGGTATTGAACATCCTAATCCAAGCAACCCAGAGGATGTGTTAAACAAATAATTATTCTGTAAGGAATTCTATGCTTACCGTGGCAACACATTCAATGATCTTCATCACTCACTCACGTGATCGTTTAAGTCAATATGTAATTGATAGGGCTGCTAAAATACAGACTGAGAGGCTGTGTTTCATTAGAAACAATCAAAATCTACTGCGATCGGAGAATTATATTCCTCTGAGAGATGCTGTAAATAATGATGTAGCACTTGGAAATCTCGAGCAGCTCTACCTTCTACCATCAAGGGCCTCGATACATACATGAAGGTACGCAGGATGTCATGACCTATGTACGCCAGTATGCAAGGCCAGATCTCTTCATTGCCTTTATGTGCAACCCAAGGAATTTGAAGACGAATATTTCTACATGAAAAGTCTAAAGATAGACCTGTCATCCTTGCTAGATTCTTTCGCCGGAAGTTGGAGAAGGTCACGGATCTGATTAAAAAGAAGAATACATTTGGGACCGTAAAGTGTGACATGTACACAACTGAATGGTAAAAACAGGGGATACCACATGCTCACATTCTGCAATTGCTGGCAAAAAAAAAAAAGCTTCAATATAATAAAATTGACAGGATAATTTCGGCAACCAGACAGCCAAGTTGCAGCATACAAGATGAAGCCACTGCCAATACTATGTCGAACTTTGGCAGAAAGCAGCTTATTAAGATATGTCTTTCCCGTCCCTCCATGAGCATCTAGGAAGGATTCGTTGTAGCACCGGCGTACTGAGCCATGCACCATAATCCTACATCTGTCAGGATTGTGTGCCAGAGCCTTGGTCTCCACGAATGGTTCTTTGGTATTTCCATCATGTAGCGTGTCTTGTGTCTTTAAACCTGGCGGAGCTCATCCTTCTCCAGGTTAAACCACAGTTGATGTCTTCCAGCTCGGTGGTTCGCCTTCTTTGTGAACACTTGGTCGTTTTAGTTTAGATAGGGAACATGTCCACATTTGCCAGAGACCTGCGTCGAAGAGGGTCCTTCGCCCAATGGTGCCCTGTTAACAACACACTATCACGTCAGTTTGGCCCGCCAACTGAAACGGTTTACTTGGAGCCATCACGTGAGGGATTGTTTCTTGTATGGGAAAGTCTAATCTCACCATTCCACTTCCCAACTATTATATTTGGATAAAATCATACACTAATGTCCTCAGATCCTACTGACTGTTTCTACATTTCACAGAGATTAGATTTTCTTGGCATTACTTGTTCGTGCACCATAACAAAGTCGGTATTTCCTGTCACGAACAATGACAACGAGATACACTTGCGATTTCCCCTGCAAAGGCGATATTCACAGTTAGAATTTGTAGACAAAAACATATATTTGGATCGTTATGTCGTAAGATCATATTTATAAAATATATAATAAATAATTTCCAAAGTGCTTTGTATATACAATGATTCCTTGAAAAAGAGAAAAGTAATCCCGAACAATATCTGCTCAGTACACATCTAATAAATTAATTATATTAAAGAAGAAATAGATAAATCTCAATGGATAAGTGGTACTAGTCGTTTCCTTGGTCCCCATTACTTTAAGTTGACTTTATTTGATTCTAAGTAAACAAAAAACAAGAACATAAATGGTTACTTTTTAAAAAAGCAGACTCTTTCTACTGTCAACAATACAACGTTAGTAAAATACAATTTGTCAACTCCTCTATAAAAAGTAGTCTTTTTTCTCTGTCATACTTAAACACACGTGTCAAATTATATATCCATCGTAAAATATAATTAGGCTTCTCAAAAGGTATTTATTATTATGTGATAATGCGGAAAATTCTGCTTTAATTAACTTCATTCAAACATCCAATTTCACTTCTTTTGCAGACTTATCAAATCAATGTCTATTTTATATTATGTCTTTCAATTCCTTGAGGGAATAGGGCCGAAAGATATCGTTGCGGTTTCTATAACGAGCCAGTAAGTTGTTAGTTTGGAGGATCAGGTTTTGAATTCAAAGTTGTTCTTCTCCTAGACCAGTTGCTACCCAAGGCTATAGAACTGGGTCTGTCCTGCTATAGAAGAAGGGGATCCATACGTTTCCCAATTCTTAGCACGTAAGTGAATGTGATGGATTCGACTGGAATTCGAACTCGGCTCTCCGATTCCTCAATCCGAGCCGATATTCATTGCTCCACCATCCTTCCAATAATATTAGGTTGGTGCAAAAATCATGACGTAATAATGTCTTTTTTTGACGTATTTTTTAACGTCAAAAACGACATTATTACGTCATTATTTTTGCACCAACCTAATAGTAAATTATATTTATATTAGTATTGTTTCTTTTTAAACTAGCTTTGAAGCTAACTCCTGTGGAGGGCTAATTGTTTCTCCGTCCCAAATCTAAAGTGAACTCTGGCTCAGCGTTGAAAACAGCAATAAAAATTTTGAAGAAATAACTTTTAATTCCTCTGTTCACTCCATGAAGCTTCAAAATCTCACTTTAACTAGCAATCGTGCTATAAGTCCAATTCCGTTCTATTTGGACCGAAAGTCTGATTTTGGCTGAAATTCCAATTCAGCCCGATTACGATCTTCAAATCCCAAACACTGCGGAACTTGAAACCTTCACATTAACTCTGATTCTTTGGCATTTTGAAGAAATAAAATTGATTTCCTTAATTCACAAAATTTTGAAGATATTTTAAACTGAATTTAAACAAAACTTTTTACATTCACCATGTTTTTGTCTTAATATAAATTAAAAAACTTTTAAAATCACTAATTATTCTTAGTTCTATATTTACATTATTCAGACAATTGTCCACATCTTTGTCGGCGTATTTATTACAATGCTTCAGCAATTGTAAGCTCCGACCTTCTTCAGGTGGTTGGAATGTCGAACTTAACCCTTTATTTCGCTCACTGGGGTAGACTATTCTAGTTCCACGTGCCGTGTTTAATGGATGTCAGTTATCAGTTATCTTCTGTTAATTCCCCTCTCCAAGTTCTCCACTTAAACGGGCACTTAAACGGGTACTGAAGTCACACACTTTGGCTCTTGTCACTAACTAACGCCTTTATCCACTGTGGCATGAGTCCTTGAGAACATCTGTGTATGAATTTCTGGGTTTTATAAAACTAATGCCTTCAGAATCATTTTTCACCAGTGCTCATATTGCGATTTTTTGCTGTTATCATACATGTCTTTACCAGAGCTCATATTGCACATTTTTGTTGTTATTTTCGCTTTTCTCTGGCACTCCTTATTACCGGTTAACATATTGTATTCTATGACTTTTTGGAGTTATTTTAAAAAAAAATTATTTTGAATTGTTCCTTCCTTATCCGGGCACAAATATCAATACGGAATGTTCATGCACCAGATGAAGGGCAGATTTCCAACCACCAAATCATCCTGATTCCAAAAAAGTGTCCATGTAGAGGAAGTGTGTCCTTTTGGTTTTGAGTTTTTATATCATAATTTCTAAATTAGAAAAGGAACAGCAGTTCTTTTTTTTTTAAATGTTCTGTCCTTGAATTTGCTAAAGAAATAGCACAGAATTCTAAATTTGTACTTACCTTAATGGTTTGTATCTGATTTTAGAGACGTCAGTATCAAGCAAGTACAAATATTTATATCACCCTCAATTGTTATAACATAGAAAAGAGAAAATGTTTATCAGAATTCCAGACGAGCATGAATTACAAAAGTTAAATGGTGTTTTCAGGAAGAGACAAAACTCACTATAAAGAGTTGGACTGATTTATAAAATCATTTCTCTAGAAACAGATGATGAGGAAACTTGAATTAACTTCGTCCATGAATTAGATATTACAGTCGAATTTTATTTAGTTCTCCTCCTACATATCGAAATATTCCACAAAGAAGTGTCTGTAATGTTATCCGTCCTGAACTAGCATTTCGACGTCAGTCACTTTCCCACCGGTGGGACATGGCTTCCCACTGTCTTTTCTGATAATATTTTCATGGTTATTATTCTAATGTGTTGTCCTCTGTTGTATCTCGCCCACATGAATTTAAGCGTACCATTAGATTAGATACTAGGACACACCTTTTTAATGTTGAAATATATGTTACCGTAAGTTCTATGTTAGCAGTTTCTCGTACTTCTTGTGAAAAATCTCTTCTGATTTCTTGTTTCGATTTCATCCATAGTCCTCAGAAATTGCAGCTTCATTCGCCATCTTCTGGCTTCCTTAAACCTTTCTTTATTGTTCTTTCTCTTCATTAAATTCTTCTTCTCTTTCACACTGAATAACGACTTGCATCTTAGTGACATCATTGCCTTGCTTGGATTAAAATGATTATAAAAAACGTTTTTCGACAGAATAACACTGAGAGTACCCTGGACTGAACATAGGAGAAGCAGAAAAGTTTTATGGAAGCGCTGAGAGTACCCTGGACTGAATATAGGAGAAACAGAAAAGTTTTATGGAAATGTTGAGAGTACCCTGGACTGAATATACGAGAAACATACAAGTTTTATGGAAAATAGGAAAGGACACATGATAGTGACAGAACCGAGAGTGCGAAGAATAGTAAATTAAAAGAAAAATATTCTAAGAGAAATAAAACAAAAATCACCTAAAGCAGGGCAATAAAGTCACTAAAACTCAGGGATTACCGGGTTATAGATTGTAAGGGAACAGGAGTGTGAGATAAGGATAGATAAATATAAAAGAGGAATTAAGAAGACAGATGATAACTATTAACATTGCATTTATATTTCTGAAGATCAAATTTACTGGAGAGCAAGAAACCCGAAGAGAGTTCCACAAACGAGAAGTGCGTGAGAAGAAACTCTTAGTATAGAACTTACGGTTATATCTAGCCGTTTCAACTGAAAAAGGTTGAGAGAACTTGCCGTCAATTTAGTACTGAGCTTAAGTTCATGAATTCAAGAGACGATGGGGAAGATTTAATGGGAACAATTACCATTAAAATATTTACAGAAAAAGCACAGAGTCATGATAATAGAGATAGGACAGATACTGAAAAAATAGCTCAGGACCAAATAACATTGCATATTCTTCAGACGTGGAAGTAATATTTAAAGCATGGATGAATGGTAGGCTATATAAATATATAAGATGGATTCTGTTGAGAAAAATACGTTGCACGAGACAGCCAACTTTCCTAGTAGCTGACCTAGCAATTGATACAATTACCACTTCATGCCAGGGGAAAACCTTAGTTCGAGAAAAGCTACAAAGAGTAAGATTAAATATAGAGTCATAAACATCCACGTCCTAAATGGACGCGGTAAATAAAAGAAGATATATGTCGCATTATGATTCTGTTAACCTTTTGATATTGTCGGACATTGTTTATTTTCTGTGGAGTCGGGGATGGTTCTTCCAAGGAGTTAATAACTTGACATAACCTGATAGCACATATTTCCTTCGCCAGGGAAACGTATTAATCCATGACATTTTGATTTAGTCTCTCAGTTGGCAATAAACCGAAGCTTACTGTAGACAGATAAAAGGCGACTTCTTTTTTTTTTTTTGATTTAGAAGTAGAAATATTCAGATTGAACTTTAACTTTTCGGATTCCTGTTATCAGAAAATGTTTAGACAATTTTGGCTGCGTAAAGTAAGCTTGCATTAAAAAAAAAACGCATAAATGACTCAATGACATTAAGACAAAAGTCACGCAAGGCTATTTGACTTGCAGGCCGATACATTCATTTTAAAAATGTTTTAAAACAAAAATAGTTTTTATGGCAGTAGACACTCATTAGCTACATTATGACATCTCCAATACAGGGTGTTTCAAAACAAAGCAGCGACCTCTCAGATGGAGAGAGGTCGAGGAGCGTTAGGAGTATGATGAGGAGTAACAGTAGTTCTAGCAGGAAGGTGCTCCTCCTGAAACAACTAATGTTACCATGGCATGGCTCCGTGAGAAAATTGGGGATCGTCTCGTTAGTCGCAAAGTAGAATGGGTAGCTGACTCGCCTGACGTGAAGCACATACATTTCTTTCTCTGAGGGTTCTTCAAGGACAACATCTACCACGGCAACCCTTGTGCCATTGCTGCATTGAAGGCAGCCACCACTGTGAAGATTTAGGGTATCACCCAGCAGGAATGTGCAGGCCTTATCAACAACTTTGGATTCAACAACGCCTTCAACTGAACAGCGGACATCTGGAGCATGTACACTAGGACGCCTACTTTGAGTTCATGTTTGAGACTAAATGGTTTCAGACCCTAAAATGTTGTCCTTTTACATTTCAATAAATGTAATTCCCATTACTCTATCATTTGTGGTCCTTTATTTATGCCCGATCATTTTGTCTCAAAAATTTTGAAATACTCTGTATATCAGACACATCTTGGAACGTCGGTTTTCCTGACAAACAAAAATGTATTCTTAGTGTTCAGAATTAGACCTTTCATCATTCTGTATGTTACCGCATTATATAAAGGTTCATTTTAGTCCTGGGTATAATTAAAATACATCCTGGAACAAAACCTCTGATGTGGAGAGTGGGGATTTTGAGTAACCTCTTATTTTTATTTGTTCCTCTATCCGCCCTGAACCGAAGTTGTAGCACCTGTTAGGGTTCTAGCTATGGGCACATAGTGAATCCTAAAAAAATATCAAAATACTAGGAAAGTATAAAAATAGATTTTTATAGTAAAAATATTAGCAATACATTTTTATTGAAAATAACGCTGAAATCAAGCTTATCTTATGTTTTTAATATGGCGTCTTATGATAATGAGGTGGAAATTTCACTATTTGTTATAGTATAAACAGAAAATAGAAAATATGATTAAGAACTAGAAAAAAATGTATGCCAGAAACTAAGCAAAGTATTACGAGACAGGAAAATGATGTTAAAAAAGAAGAAAAAATACTGAATGGATACGTCATATCTAATCTGCGAAATCTCTTCGATAAAGGCGATACATGAAGGGGTACAGGTGAGGTTCTACCGAGAAATGTTAATAATCTCAAGAGGAAAATATGTGAGCAATTTTAAGAGAAAATAATAACTAGTAAGAACATCATACAATGACACAGAAACAATGAGGAAAGAAGGCATAGAGACTATAACATCCACCCTTCAGTGTACGCAAGTGAAACAGGCTTAACGAAAACAATAACGTACTTATTGAGTTTCTGTACATGGTTAGCAGAGCAAGAATAAAGAGCAATGGTAAAGAGTAAAAAGTTTATCGTCAGGAAATTTTGTTAAAGATATGAGTGTGACATAATCAGGGTATCATACTTGATTAAACTTGTATGTTGGAATTATATTTAACAGCCACGACTAGGTGTTGCGTAGTGGGCCAAATCAGTTGTGTCGACACAATAATCTTTACCGTAGTCTCCCCCGCTGTCTTCAGGTCAATATTTAAAACCTTTACTTATTGTGCACTATACAGAAAATCAAATCAGCCATCTTTGCACCTGGAGACCCTAATTTTTATAGTATTAAATAGCATCGTGCATATGGTCTGTATTAGTCTGTTAGTAGTAGGATACTTTTTCTGACTACATGTCAGTGTCAGAGACGGATAAGTGAGGGACAGAGACTTTCCAATCCTAGATATCTTCTGTTCCACGTTACTATGAGCGAGAATTCTAACTGAGCAATTTTGGAGGGATAAAACCTCTTTTTTGCTGTTTTCTTTTTAAACTGGAAAGCTCTCTTTTCGAGAACTGCTGAGTCGTCAAGTCACGGACCAATTTAAAGGCATCAGTACACCATTCTTCTTTTTTGTTGGGGACATGTTAACTGACCCTATGAAATAAATTGTATTTTACAATTAAAATATATTTACAACAAGCTGCTTTTAGTTCGAAGATAATTTTGTAGTTCGGAATCATTAAATTTGTCCTATTCTCCTCTATTGTATTCTAACAAAAACTTTTTTTAAAAAAACTGGACAGTTGGTTTACGCATTTGATACGGATTAAATTGCATATACATACACTGAAAAATGTAATAAAAACTTAAACACAAAACTTATTGAGTAAGACCAGCTAGGATATATATATATATATATATATATATATATATATATATATATATATATATATATATATATATATATATATGTGAGATTTAAGACCATGAAATTCTTTTTATTGTGTTATATCAGTTTTTATTAGTTTGCGAATATCGCCTCTTCAGGCGTCACGTTGACATTTTTTTTTAAAGTCGCTTGTACACGTGACAGTTAATGATGTTATGTCGATCTTTTATTTGTGAAATATATTTAGTATCTTTCTTTTTAGTTTAATAACATTTTATTTACGTTTGCTTTTTTATGCTTTATACGTCTCGTTAGGATTTCTTTTACATTTTTATGATGTCGTATATTTGTGGCCAAGATTAATTGGCTTTCTTACCGTTTTATTTACATCATTCGTTGGTGATATACAATTTTATTTAAATCTCTGCGATAATGTAGTTGTAGTGTCACCATTGTACATGTATGTGTACTTTTATTACATAAGCCGTATTGAAATGGGCACGGTTGATTAGTTAGAGTTTTGGTTTTTGTTGTTGTATCGTTTTGTGGTGATCGTGGTAGATTTTGTTTTTCACTTTCAGTACTCGTTGACGAATACGAGATTTTTTTTTTACATTAGATATTATGTATTTATGATGTTTCTTATATTGTTCTGCTACTTATTATTGTTTTTATATTGTTCTACTTATTATTCTTCATATATTGTTCTTTTATTTATTATTGTCCTTATACTGTCCTTCTATATATTATTGTTTTTATATTGTTCTATTTATTATTGTTCTTATATTGTTTTATTTATTATTGTTTTTATATTGTACTATTTATTATTGCTCTTGTATTGTTTTACTATCAATTATTGTTCTTATACTGTTATATTTATTATTGTTCATATATTGTTCTTTTATTTATTATTGTTCTTATATTGTTCTTCTATTTCTTATTGTTTTTATATTGATCTATTTATTATTGTTCATGTATTGTTCTATTATATATTATTGTTATTATTTTGATCTACTAATTATTATTCTTCATATAGTCTTCTTCTATTTATTGGTTACTGTGTATATATTTAAGTAGTGAGGGTTAATGATCGAAGACTCCTTGCTCAATTTTCTGCTGAGACAGAAATAAAAAGATTAGACACATGGCACAGTGGGTAAAGGCGATAGTTAGATCCGGTGACAGGACCCAAAGAGTGTGAGTTCAATACCTGCTGAATGCGGTGGACAACTTGGAGAGGAGAATTAACAGGAGATAACTGATAACTGACGCCCATTAAACATGACCCGGGAAACTGGAACAGTCTACCCCTGCGAGTGAAATAAAGCGTTCAGTTCGACATTCCAACCAGCTGAAGAAGGCCGGAGCGTCCAACGGCCGAAACGTTGTAATACACATAGCGACAAAGATGAGGAAAATAGTCTGAATAATGTAAATAGTACCTCATATGAGAAATATAGAAAGACTAGATTTGTTATATTGTCATCAATCTATAACTATAATTGCGAGCTAAGTTTTATTATGTTTAATAATTACCACTAAATAAATAAATAAGAAACCACATTTTTGTTGATAATTAATAGCTTCTAAAACATTTACATAAGTTCCATAAATGGTCATCGGTTTAAAGCACACTTTTCCGAACGTAAATACAAGCAGAAACGAAACAAAATTATTTCTTTAAGACCAAAACAAAACGTATCTGCGTAGAAACTCGAATATGAGTATTGATAAAAAAATAACGTTTAAACAAAAATAAATAAAAAAAATATAACATACAATATTCATTTACAAGAGTATTTGATAAATAAATATAGAATCAGTAAATCTTAAAACTTAATATTTTGTTTGTCTCCTTCAAGATTATCATTTCATTTAAATGTTTCTACTTTTATTTATTGGTGTTAGTTCCAATGAGAAAAGATGGCCATTTCAGCAAAAATAGAAGCCATATTTAACGATCATGAGACAGATGTATATTCTGTCAAGTTGGATGTTTGAATAAACTAAACAAAGTAATAGAGCATCATCCTGTTATACATTTTCGAAATGTCGACCTCTGTCTAATTTTTAGTCTCGTAGTTGTTTCTTACTATATAACGCCAACTTTAGCAAACCCGGCCATTTGTTGGCAAAATCGAAATGATATAGATTTCTCTTGCTCTCTCAAAATAGCGAACGTTAACCTTAAAATTTTATAGCCCGCTTCCAGACTTGACATGTAAACCTTCATTTTAAATACAGTTCAAAAATATGAAATCCGATGCCCATTTCCATTGGCTCACTGATCTTTGCGTTTAAGTGCCATCTCTCTTGTCAAATTCGTATACATAATACTCAAAATGTCGTTTCAGTGGTAGCCGGAGCTACGCCTTCTGTTTCATTTCCAGTGATAAACACATGACATTTTGTGTATTAGATAAGTTTCTGTTAGCTCAAGCGACTAAATTATAGCGACCGGGAAAAATGAACACAAACTGAATATATAATCGCCGGCACTCTGACAAATATCTGAGTGGAGAAGTAATCGCATATCACTTATTCCTCCGTAGGTATTCAAAATCTATAAACTAAATACATATACAAACTGTAGCAAAAAATAAACTAAATATAGTATAAAATTTACATAATCCGTAGCATGCATACATTTTCCACTCCCTCGGGTTCATACGTCTGATTAATAGTTATATATGAATATATTCTCCTTATCTCTCTTCACTATCTGTCTCTTTCTCTCTCTCTCTCTCTCTATATATATATATATATATATATATATATATATATATATATATATATATATATAGTTGTATATTTAGGCAGCAATGCTTCCTTTATGCATGTTTCATTAAAAACGACAGACAAGGTACTACGGTTAAGCTTTTTATTTAATTTTTCTTGTGTTCTGAAAAGAGTTTACTTTTCTGGACAAAGGGTCTGTCCAAATGTTTTATATTTCCGAGCGCTTTCGGCTATACCTTTAGCCATTATCAAGGATGATTCGATTATTCCGCTTAATTGAGTGTGTGGGTTCTGTGTATGTATTAATGTGTGGTAGGGATGTTTTTAATTTCCGAATACGGTTAGCACATTGTGGCTTTGTTCGTAGTTAATATTGTTAAGAGTTGGCTTTTCTTTTTTTATTATTAAAGCTTCCATTATTTTTAGTCTTTTTTTGCAGGTGGTTGCAGTTAAGATATATATATATATATATATATATATATATATATATATATATATATATATATATATATATATATATATATATATCAACAAATCACTCATCAATGGAATAATAGGGGTTTGGTGATTGTCCGTAGATGGGAAGAGATTATTTTTGAGTTATAAAACCACGATAGTAACTACAAGTAGTTATGATCGTAATGTAAATACTATAAATATTCTTATATGTCATAAATAAATATATAATTAATACGGATATATCAATCAAAATAACAAAAGTAATATATTACTCAGAGCTACTTTCTCACGCACGCGGCAATAGACCGTACTTTATATACTGTACACCCCGGATTGTTTATACATGAAAGGCACGCCACCACCGCCAAGCGGTCACTTTGAGAGCTTATACAACTCGTTCCACTAAATTTTGAAATAGCTGACGATTTGTGGGTATTTTCCTGCAGATTTTCTTTTGTAATTTTGCCTTCAGATTTTGTCCACTACTACCGAGGTGCGTTGATGGGGGTCCGTAGATCAGGCGTTTGTCGGTATATATAAATATACATAAAATTCGGCTTTTTTCTCAGCCGGGCGCCGATAGCAAAACAGTCGGGTTTCGGTCCCGGCTTGAAACAGGACCGATGTCTGGCCACACTGTGGAGCTGTGATACTGCGAAAAATTCTGTCTGTTGATCACGATATTAGCTCCCGAAAATAAACTGTGGGGAAAAAGCCGCCTATTTTTAAACAGTGAATATTACTGCTGATAATACCAGACTCTCCCAACGAATTAAGGTCACTGGGGTCTTTATGTAAATAAACAAGCAAAAATACGTCTTCCTATCGATCGGATATCTAGCCACACCGAGGAGCGATGCAACAAAACAGTTTGACTGTGGATGACACTATATCTCTATCTATAAAAGGCAGGATGTGTGTGTGTGTGTGTGTATGTGTGTGTGTGGGTGTATGTGTGTAACGAATGCACGGCCGCAATTTTCGACGGATTTGCACCAAAATTTACATGCACATGCTCCAAGTTAGCGAGAAGACCAAGACAGACTTTGCATTTCTAAACTCCCATCGATCATGGAAATAATCTATTTTTTCATGCTTCTACGGCACTTTTCATGTAGTTTGCGGCCATTTTCTACGGGCCAGAGTGAGAGCCTATAACTGGCTGCCACAAATAGGCAGGAAGATTCTATTTGCCAGCGTAAGAGCCAACAGTTGACTGACACGAATGTTAACTAGCATTCTAGCATGCAAAAAAAATCGATGGCTGCATTCGTCACAGGTTGGAAAAATTAAAATCTGCATGGCACTTTACTCCATTTGGATCATTCGCTTGCTTAAACTCAACGTTGATTCTGATTCCGCAGAACTGGTTTTGGGTGTGAAAAAGTATTTTTGTTAACATTAATTTTCATTCGATTTTTCCAGTTACGAGTTATTTTTTAAAGCTGATCGTTTTGTGTTCATTTTGTTTAGTTCTTTTTTCATAACAGACTTAATGTTTTGTGTAGAGCTTAGAAAAAAATTGCAGTGTGAAGCATGTAGCAACATCAGCACGGCAAAGGGAACTCCTTTAAAGGCAAGGAAGGGCCAAAATATTTTAAGTCAAGTGATAGCGATTGATGCATGAGTCATACGATTTTTGAATCAAGCACGGGCAACGCAGGGCCATGGTGCTCATATATATATATATATATATATATATATATATATATATTTCTGAGATGAGGTATTATGTGCACTATTTACATTATTCGGACTATTGTCATCATCTTTGTCGACATATTTATTACAACGTTTCGGCCGGAGCGTACAACGACCAAAACGGTGTAATAGATATGGCGACAAAGATGAGGACATTAGTATATATATATATATATATATATATATATATATATATATATATATATATATATATGTGTGTGTGTGTTTGTGTGCGTGTTATGTTTCTGTTATTTCATATATAATTGAATATATACAAAAGGAATCTTAGTACACGCATTTCGTCATCTGATGTACATTATTAATGTAATGATTTCCTTACAAGTATTTTTAAACAAATGTAAAAATGCCGTTACTTTTAAGACTTTTGATATTAAAGAACGGATTATAAGTAGCAGTTAATTATTTGTCGAATAACCCAAAAGTTACCAAAAGTTATCTTTCATTTTTCAGTGTTAGTTTCTCAGCAGTTTATAAATTTATATAACAGAAAAATTATATGTCTGATGTCGCTAAATGAATGATGTACATTGTAACATTCGAAATCCTTACACTAGATGACTGATCGATTATGCTATTGTGCTGTCTATCTATCCATCTTAAGCGCACATATGTTTACAAAGTTTACGTTTATTAATCACAAATAGATCAGGCCAAATGGAGAGAACGATAGAGAGATATGCAGATACAGAAAAGGATAGAGAGAGGGGAAAAGATAGAATGAGATCGAATAAGAGTGAATAAAGTACTGTGTTAATAATTTAAGTCGGGAAACGCGAAAACTTGCTTGCCTCGTATATTTTTATTCAAAAGAAATCCGCCGTTGACCTTGACTTGAACACAGCCCAAAGGAACAGGTAAGTAAAGAGAGACTACCTCACTTCAACCACACAATGATTTGTGGTCTGAAAATGTAAAGCTTTTCAGTGTTAACGTCTGGAAAAGAATTAAAAGCACTTGCATATACATAGACAATGTAAAGATCATTTTTATATACATAAACATATTATGAAATGGAAAAAGTCCGACAATTATTTTAAGACATTTTTATGTTCATAGATTATACTTGTATCTATAAAAAGAACGTATAAACATAAAACATGTCATAACATAAATATATATTATGAACTATGATACAGCGAAACAGGCTTACATGTGGCTGACTATATATATATATATATATATATCGTGGACTCTCTAGTCGGTGATCGACGCGGGCAATTCACCCACGCCTACCGGAGCCCCTTTTACGATGTTACGCCTCATGAGGGTCAAACCACTCAGTTTATGAACCGACAGCCAGACAACCTTGATTATATTGGTGAAGGTTCTGTGCAGAACCAACCATTTGAAGAAACAAATATGGAAACTTCTTGCGCCTTGTATCACAAGTCTCCAAAACGACCCTCCGGCGGTATTGAATTGTCCATCGCCTAGGCCACTTGCCATCCAAGGCTATAGAAAGAACCCAGTCTGTCCTGCTATTTAAACATAACTGGTGGGGAGAAGAAGATTCATACCTTTCCCATAGCGGTAGCGGAGTAACACAATGAGTAGAATCCATGCGAATCCAGGAACGTCACTGGGGGTCATTGCCAGAAATCATCATGCTCTGAAGATCCGTAAGTTGTTGCATAAGGACATTCGTCACAAATCATACGTGATGGAAAAAAAAGCAGAGTTCACGCTGGCAGATATAGAGAAGGTATTGCATGAGATCCTTCGACATAAGTCATACGTGATGGAGAATGAACAGAATTGATGTTTGCAGACACGCAGATGGTGTTGCACGTGGAGATTCGTCACAAATCATACGTGATGAAAAAAAAATTCATGTTGGAAGAGACAGAAAAGAGACAGTATGAGATCATTCGACACAAGACATACGTGATGGGGAAAGAGCAGAATTCATGGTGGCAGACACACACATGGTGGAAATTCGTCACAAATCAAACGTGATGGAAAAAGCGCAGAGTTCATGTTCACACCCCCCACACACACACACGAGTTGTTGTATGAGGACACGAGGAGCAAGTCATACGTGATGGAGAAAGAGAATAGTTAATGTTAGCAGATACACTCATGAACAAAAGTTGTTTCCAAACGGTTCGACTATTGAACAATTTGAAAACATATCCAGACAAATCTGACATGCCCTGACGAGTGAACTGGAGATATAACAATATGTGAATCCTTTTTGGATTGAATGCTCCTGGCTGCTGAGCAGCAGGAAACAGTTGAGAAACCCGGGATGGACTAAATATGCGAGGGAAGGCAGTATATGTTTCATCAGGACTCGGCACTTGTTCAGAAAGCTGTGATGGCCCAAGATTGGATAGTGGCCAATCAGCATAACCACATCCCACTAAAGATATGCGCACATAATTCTTCAGACCTAAATCCCCTTGATTGTTACGTGTGGTGTAATATTGAACGAGTTACTAATCAACTTCCCACAATACGACTGATGCCCTGAAAGCCCTCATTATTCAAGTAATGTCCAATATCAATACAGATCATTTGATGCATGCATATTAACGATTCCTGTCCTGCATTGAAATTATCAATTCGTTTGAAGACAGTTACATAGAATACATAATCCAACTATTAATGCATTTATGCATCTGTGTACCAAGTTTTGAATTAAAGATGAACTGTAGATCAAATATGGATCGGTATCCGACAGGATGATAAGATAAAAAACAGATAGTGTACGTTTTTCAGTTTTTTAAAAGCTTCGTCACTGATTGAGTGAAAGCAAACAAAAAGTATTTGCGCTTTTGTGTGGTTCGATTCTAATTGGCCAGTCATGTATCACTTGCATTAAAAAGCATAGATAATTCTAGATGGATGTAAGTTTGTAAAAATTCTATGTCTAAGCGGGCATCGGATGAGAATTATGTATGTTCGTAATTGCGTCTGCATATCTGTCAAGGAAGAGTATAAATATTTTCAAATTTGTCGTAAGTCTGCATAGTGGAGTGGTATTCTATTAATCTGAGATTGTTTTTTATATACGTACTGTCTATATTACATACATATAAATCATATATTTTAAGAATGGATTTAGGTACCAAGTTTTCTATCAGAAAATTTAGTTGATTGTAAGATGTATAAGGTTTATTGAGACAGCAAAAATTCTTTTAAATAAGTTTCGATAAACAATACTGACACGGTCTGTCTGTCAATTTTTTTTTTTAAAAAAGTTTATTTATTATTTATATTATTTCTTGTTTTATATCAGAATATTTTTGCACTAAATTTTGACAAATGACTAATTAAACACACACACACACACACACACACACAGCTCCAGACAAGCTACAATCTTCTGCTGAGAGCTACGCTTCAGCAAAGTTTCGGCCCATTAAGCTAAGTACACTCCACACGGTGGACCCGCAACAGCTGGATGATGTTACCTTGTAACCGGTCTATGAGCACTGTGCTTCAGCAAAGTTTCGATCCATTAAGCTTAGTACCACTTCACATGGTGGGCCCGCAACACCTGGATTATGTTACGTTGGAACCGGTCTATGAGCGCTGTGCTTCAACAAAGTTAGGCCCCATTAAGCTCCGTACCACTCCACACGGTGAGCAAGCAAGAGCGGAATGATGTTACGTTGGAACCGATCTTTGAGCGCTGTATTTCAGCAAAGTTTCGGCCCATTAAGCTTAGTAACCCTCCACATGGTGGGTCTGCAACACCTGGATGATGTTACGTTGGAACCGGTCTATGAGCACTGTGCTTCAGCAAAGTTTCGATCCATTAAGCATAGTACCCTTCCACATGGTAGGCCTGCTACACCTGCATGATGTTACTTTGGAACCGTTCTATTTTAATTGGATGTTAGAAGAATTTCTGGGTAATCCATACACTGCCTTCCACCGCTTTTCACCACAAGTCTTCATCATACCGAAGCAACTTTATTTCATATGCCTCTTCAGTCCCTTCTTCCCATTGCCACTGTCAGTTCGCCAAGCAACAGATTACACACACACACACACACACACACACACACACACACACACACATATATATATATATATATATATATATATATATATATATATATATATATATATATATTATATATATATGTATATATGTATGTAATAGCTGGCTCCTCAAGTACGAGTGACCAGCTATTATTATTCCCTGTAAATGACACTCGCTCAGGCACATTTGTGTTTGTTCAACACCCACATATCCAAACCTGTGATTTCTACTCCAATTATTCTGAGTAGACCTTAGTCAAAATTTCAGGGAGGGGACGTGTTATCTAGTATGGTTAACAATCTGAACAGCATCAGTACACCCAAGCCCTCGGTCGTGCTAGAATAGCTATTGACTGTCCCAAGTGTTCCGTCTACCCCATTTCACTCACAAGGCATCGTCGTATGGTTGTCAGGCACGCTAGGATCATCCCCTCTAGACCGATAACATCAGGAAGTCTTCTTCCTGACAAATGGGGAGATTCAAAACAGGGTCTCATGGTCAGAAATCGAACGTTCTAACCACTCGATTTAAGAAACAGCCGATGTTATTATGTATAGTGCTCAATATTAAAAATATTGAAATAACATTTAAAATGGAGCTTTAACGATATTATATGAAAAGATTACTTAACTTTTAATATTAATTTTATCCCGACATATGATGTTTCTTGATAAAATTTCCAATCTTCAGGAGTTATGGTTTTAAACGGTATTTCTATTTTAAAACATTTTTCACACTATTCCGCGTCATTTTCAATTTGCTTTTCTTACTCCATTTTGTACACTTGCGTATTCACGAATGTAACGTTCTTTTACACGCGTACGTTAATGAAATGTTGCTTTTGTTTATGTCTTCCATTTTATCAGCTGTAGATTTTTCTTCCAATTGTAAATTTTTCTTTGAAATTAAATTTATTTATTTTTTATGGTTTATATATTAGTTGTTATGTTATGTTACATTATTGATTAAATTTTAATATTTGTTAATTTTTATTATTATTTAAATTATAATATTCAGTTTATATTTTAATTAATATTTTGATTTTTTATGTTACATTATTATTATTAATAATAATAGTAGTAGTATTAAAGTAAAAAAGTAAATATTTATTACTTTAATAATAATATAGGAATATTTGCTGATTCCTTTGATTTTCGTTTCTTAGTCAATATGATTGATTTTGAAATATCTTATGCCCTTTTGGCACATATATCTACAGTTATTTCCAACCCGGGAAATTCACTCGAAGTTATTATGAGGCACATTTGTAACTGAGAAGTTATTCTTTAGCTTGTCTGTATACCAGAGCCACGACCGTCCAAATGTCCTTTTTCTACTGTCAAGCTGGCTATATCGAGGAACTTCGGTATTCTGCTATCTCTCATTCTTGCAAAATGACAAATCCAGCGACGTTATGACTGCATCAGGAAAGTTTAAATTCCACCAATTGTAGCATTTTGGGAGAAGATCAGCATTGGACACTCTATTGTCAAAAGTATAAGAACAGAAAGCCCGGAGAAAACTTTTTGTGGAAGACATCCAGCTGATTGATATGGAACCTATATCGGGTTCACGATTCTGCGCCGTGCAAGTGTGGTCAAAACGGCTTCTCTATAGACCCGCATTTTAGTGTGTAATTTGATACTTCTGTCATTCTATAAGCGATGGCGAGGCTTCCCAAATGCATTTGCGGCTTTGGCGAACAGCTTTGTTAATTCTTTAACAACGGATGCTTTTGCATTCATCTTAACTCCACAAATATGTAAATGTCTTCACATACTTCAAGTTCTTCTCATCAATCTGTGTGTGTGTGTTCGTGCGTGTGTGTGATGCGGTTGAAGAAGAAAACCAAGGCCCCATTTTTCCTCACTCATTTGCTGATACCCGTATATCGTTTGGTGGTATTTACGAATATGTAAGTAACAAACGATACCATTGAAAAATACAATCTGTCAGAGAAGCAAATTAAGAATTAACATTAACAAAAAAGACAAAAAAAAAGAACTTGTAAATATTACATTTGGTTTAAAGAATGCCAACCTGAAAGTTAAGAGCGGCTGCGTGAGGTCATGTGTCCGACGCACAGTCACGGGGAAAATGAGTTCAAAATACAGAGACGCCAGAACCGGATGTGATCTGCATTTGAGAGAATCTGTATCCACTCCAAATCAAGATTTCACACCCAGCCGAGAATAACCGGAACGTTCTCACAGAAAGGCGCGGACATTAGCCTGGCCGATACACACGTAATGAAAGAAATGTTTCATTGCCACGTAATTCGAAATTAGAAACTGAAAATTCTAAAAATTACACTGAAATCACAGCTAGTCTTGTTTGGTGTTTCAGAAATTTTATTAGTTTTTAAAAACTTGCGTCAAATAGTGTCAGCAGTTTGATGAAAATTCCCAGGGCTCTATATCTATGCTAATTGATAACATTCCCAAGAGGCAAGCATAAAATAGGTGCTTTTTACTTTAAGATTTCTGCAAACACTCACATTTAGAAACCAACTAACAAAAACAAAATGGCTGCGAATTTTTAACAGTGCTTCTAAATTCAATTAAGATGTTTCTCAAATAACTGCAATTACTGATGGATGGAAAGAGGAAAGAGGAAAGACAGAAATCATTGAAAAATATTAAATTACCTACAATGCCTTGTTATTGAAAATCATCCAATTAAGCTTAAATAGGTGTGAAAATGTAGCGGATGTTATTAATTTTTCCTTCGAGTATACACATTGTGGATCTAATCTGACAAAAATCCAATAAAAAAAAAAAATTGCAGTCCACTTTACACAAGTTACATGTAAGACATTTTTAGAGCCAACCGATTTTTATAAATGTTATGAAATCAGGTTACACACCAAATATTTAAACTTATTCCGATACAAAATTTATAATGATATTGTTAAATTCAGATTTATATCAATATCATTAATTAGTCTAAAGTGTCAACAGCTGATGAGGCAATCAGTATATTTAATTTCGACCTAATAGCGAGCAAGCGTGACACGCAAGATTAATTATGAGTCGCAACTATATATAAAATTGTGTGACTTCCGTTATTCTGTCCATCACATCCAGTAAAATAGCCATACATTGACAATCGAAACCAAATTTGGGAGAAAAGCGCAAACAGGTAAAAGAGTACAAATTAATGTTGGTTTAACTACGGTGCGTCGCTTAACACAATAAATTTTTATTTATTATTTTGGAAAAAAAAAATTAATATTTTATCATTTAAAATACAAAATACCCCATTGTAAAAACAGTTTAATAATTTACATAAATATTTATTTAATAAAAACGCAATATTGTTTTTGTATATCTTTTCTTTAAGTTTTTATATACAAGAATCTAATTTCAAGTTTGCCTTGTGTTTGCAAGAACTATAAACAAATCCCAAGGATTTAAAACTTTGGAGTTTGAATTCAGAAAGAAATGTTCACGCATGGACAGTTGTATTTTGCATGTGCAAGATTAAGAATTTCTAAACATTTATTCTTCGTTGTTAAAAAGAAAAAAAGAAAGAAAAAAATTGTCTTAAAAATAGTTTATCATGAAGTTTAATAAAATAAAATAAAATTAAAGCAATTATTAAACGTCGTATGTATGTTTTCTGTCAGAATATTTTTCCATGCAAATTCAAATTTCATCGTTTGGTTGCCGAAATTGAAAGAAACGGAGAGTTTGTAAATATCGACAAAAAATGTCAGCGATAACTTCAACTAGTATCAGAGTGTTGCAAAAAAAAAAAAAAAAAAAAACTAGTCTTAATAAAGATCTATATTTAACCAATATTTAAAGGAAGGCACGTTGGTGTAATGGATAGCGGCTAGGATTGAGACATCGGAGACCTGATTTCGAATTCCTATCGAATCCATTACATTCACTTACGTGCTAATAGCCTTAGAAAAGGTATGAATCCTCTTTTCTCCCCAGGCATTATGGGTAAATAGCAGGACAGACCGGGTTCTATAGCCTTGGATGGCAACCTTGAACCGCAACCTATGGTAACATATTGCTGGAAAAAAATCTGCCCCGTCAGTCATGTATCAAAAGATACAGGATCGCTTAAGCGTGTATCACGCATGGCACATAACTGACTGATTTAACCTTTTGCTGTTCTTGATAATTGCTACAGACAGTTATTTTCGCAGATGGTATTTTTTTTTTTTTTTATGCCTTCATATTTTTCTCCGCGGTCACGGATGGTGACATCTTACCATAAAGAAAGAAATATTTGTTAAACTGAAACTTGTTCCTTTCAAAATTCATAAATATAAGAACATGAAGGTATTTTTCTTTTCTTTTGTATAATTCATTAAAAGATGACTTCTTTTTTTATTTCATACGTATTCTTGATATTTCACACCATTTTTTTTTATAAAAATAATACTTCAAATAAAATTTCACTTCTATAACATTCTTTAGTAAAATCCAAATGTATTTAAATGCCAGAGAACACTGAAACATTATAGTCAGAATCATGACTAAAATATCTTGCTAACTACCTAGAAGAATTAATGGAGATTCAATCGATTCGTAGTACGCTGTAGTTCGAGAAATATGAATATGTTTCTGTATATTATAGAATTAAGTAGATTTATTCGAGAAACTATTTGTTAGTATTTTAATTTGAATTAAATAGATTTTAATTTAAGTATTAGGTTGGTGCAAAAGTAATGTTGTTTTCTCACATATGTTCATACGTGAGAAAATGAAATTATTTTTTCACCAACCTAATATATGTAATTAAATATATTTTAAGTATATTTTAATTTGAATTAAGTAGATTTATTCGAGAAACTATGTGTTAGTATTTTAATTTGATTTAAAATTAACATTTTAATTTAAGACGTTTCAGCGTCTTTAGTATTTTATTTTCACCAGTATATATTTTTTTAATATCGTGTAAATAAAATTTTGCATGTAATAAAACATAATATGCAAAATCGGCTAAGGCTAGCCATTCTCAAACGATTTTCTTGATTGTCATACTCGTTTAAATTTTAATTAAAATAGTTTAATATGCATATGTTTTAAGAGAACACAACTGAAGAAACATTTTTTTCACATTGATTTACTGGTGCCTGTATATTTGATAATATTTACGAATATTGAAGTAACATAAAACAACTTGCTAGACAAACTGGAGGAATCAGTTGCGCAGAAGAGACTGAATCAAATAGCAGTGCGCACTCATCGTAGAAATTCAGTTGCTTGTATGAATAACGGTTTCTGAGTATCCATTGCATAAGATTAGATATGTTTACTTTTAGTACATACTGATAGTATCTTAATTTTTAATTTAATTTATAATAATTGCAGAAGGTAAATGTATCTATGTTATGTTAAAATTGGTATATTTTAATTTAAATAAAACAGGTTTGTCTTAACTATCTTGGGCATCGTACACATCTCACTTTATGCTTCTTATATATATATATATATATATATATATATATATATATATATATATATATATATATATATATATATATTATAAAGTAGACATCTAAGGCGCCACGCAGTGACAACAGTCTGTTTCATGCTTAATGCAATCGTCAAAAAGCCTGACGATTGAGTTTAGCATGAAATAGAATGTCACCTCTGCATGTTGATTTCAATGTCACCTTTTATATTTACATCCGCTCTCTCTCTGATATTGTGTACTTTAACCCATAAATATAGTATAACTGATATATATATATATATATACATATATATATATATATATATATATATATATATATATATATATATATATATATATATATATATATATATAATAGCAGCATGTCCAGGCGTTGCCCGTGCTTGATTCAAAAATCGTACAACTCATAAGCAATCGCTTTCACTTGACTTAATATATTTTTGCCCTTCCTTGCCTTTAAAGGAGTGATCTTTGCCGTGCTGATGTTGCTATATGCTTTACTTCTTGCCTATCTCACACTGCGAATTCTTTTAAAGCTCTATACTAAACATTAAATCTGTTACGAAAAACAAAATGAACGATCAGCTTTAATAAAAAGACTCCTAACTGGAACAACCGAATGAAAAAAGAATGTTAACAACAAATACTTTTACACATCCAACACAATTCTGCAGAATCAGAATTAACGTTGAGGTTAAGCAAGCGAATGAGCCAATTGGATTAAAGTGCCATGCAGATTTAAATTTTTCCCACTTGTGACGAATGCAGCTATCGAAATGTTTTTGCATGCTAGCATGCTACTTAACATTCGTGTCAGTCAGCTGTTGTCTCTCACGCTGGCCAATAGAATCTTCCTGACTATTCGTGGCAGCCAGCTATAGGCTCCCACTCTGGCCCGTAGAAAATGGCCACAAACTACATGAAAAGTGCCGTAGAAGCATGAAAAATCGATTATTTCCACTATCGATGGGAATTGGGAAATGCAAACTCGGTCTTGGCCTTCTCGCAACTTGGAGCATGTAAATTTTGGTGCAAATCCGTCAAAAATTGCGGCCGTGCATTCGTTACACACACACACATATCCTGTCTTATATATATATATATATATATATATATATATATATATATATATATATATATATATATATATATATATATATAGTTATTCACAGATTGTTTAGCCAGGATTGAAACCCAACTAATTTGGCATCAGTCGGAGATTTTACCCTAAGCTATCAATAAGCGGTAGAGCGGAAGGCGAATTTTTGCGTATCTATTCTTTGAATAAACACGCCAATGAGCGAGATATTTCATAGATCGCTTTCTGATTTGTAAATCAAACCTTCTATAATCATTCTCTATAAAAAGGCAATGGATCATATGAGTTGTACACCAGTGCAGAATTATTAATAGCCTAAACTAGACAGGAATACGTAGAAATGTGGTGTAAGTAAAAAATTTAAAAAAATATTATAAAAATACAGGTCATTTTAATAAGAAATAGACATTTTCTTAATTGCAAAGTTCGGGATTCTATCAAAAGCAAATATATCATTAGCAATCACTTCTGAGGTTAATGCGTTATTTTTGCTCCACAGCCGTTGCTGTCTATCTAAGCCCAATTTATAATCAACAAACAATGAGAATAGAATATGAGATCTGCACAAACAATTTAAGAATTCTGGCTCCGGTGAAAATCATTAGAAAACAATTTACTTTTGCACGATTAGGATTTCGGAACATCGATTTTTCTTCTCCCTCTTGGATGCATTCGTTAATCAATTCGATTTCTTAAAAAAAAACAAAACAGAAACACGCTTAATCTGCAAGCAAAGCATGAAGGCCTGATAGCATTCCGCAGAGAGATCGATTTTTGATAATAGAAAGTGAAATTATTATGCATATAATATAAGAAGGCGGGATTTTTCAAGGATGATGTTGAAAGAAACAAGCGCTTCGCGAATTCTCACGAATGTTTGGCAAGGAAATAAATGACCACTGAAAGTCATTAGCGTTTGAATTGATCACGGTTAATTTCAAGCAGAAAAAAAAAAGAATTCTTTTGAATTCTTTTAACAATTCATAGCTTTTTTTTTTTATTAAACAAGAACATTTTTATTCATAAAGCATCCCGGGCAGATAATTCCATTTTCTTCAGCAATTTTCCTGGTTTAAACAATCACACATATAGAAGTATTTGTGCATCTGCTAACATCCATTGAAAAGGCATACATCTAAACCTTTCTGATCGAATATTTGCCTTTATACGTATTGTTTAAAAATCTTACAAAGACAGCGCCGTAGCGGACGAGGTGTATGATACTGATAAATTTATTCTCATGTTATGCTAATCCGACATTTCAGGTTTGATATTTGAATGTTTTACATGAGTTGTTATCTTGAATATTGTGAAAACACAAAGTCAAAAAGGAAAAAGAAAAAACTTACAACCTCGAGCTGAAGATTTAATGTTCAGTTGGTGTCATAATTATTCGCCCTTTCTTTCATGATTGTGAATAAAAGTGTAATCCCTCAAATTTCCATGAACCGCAATTCCCCATATATAGTACGCATTCATCCATAATACGCACTCCTAAAATTGTGCTGAAAGTGTATGAAAATCGTTCTACTCACGCATAATACGCACCGCTTGTTTGGTAATCAAACCCTATAAATTGTACCTCTTCAATTTCTCTTCGACCAGCTTGTGCTACTCTTATAAAAATAGTTTTAAACATAGAATAATATTATTCAAATTTAGTTTTATGATAATTCTTATTTTATTTTATATTTATAAGTAATTGTAGGTATATATGATTATATTTGACATCCTTATGAGGTCGCAATAGTGTCAAATTGCCATATGTTTGTAGTGAGTAGCCATTTCGCAACTAAAATCTACCTATGAAACGGTAATTTTTTAAAATATTGTTTTTGTAGCGGTCCATAATACGCACCCCAAATTTTGCTTATTATTTTTTTTAGAAAAATGCGTGTTATATATGGGGAATTACAGTAATTTTCACATGCATTTTTGGTTTATTTTTACAAATGGTGAAATAATGAATTTGAATATATGTAAAAAAAAAATTCTTATTTTATTATCAAATAATATTGCGCCTTATACAGAGTGCAAATCATTGTAAAAATAAAAGAAATATATGGACATAGTGAACAATGTTTGGTTAAAACCCGTTTTCGTAAAAATGGAGACAATATCTGGTTATCCACTCTGAATTTTATTCAATCTATTATGTCACTGGAGTAATCTCAATGTCAAGGTTAATATAAATAAGGGAGATAATTACAAAATTCAAACCAGCCTCACACAAGATCACCAACAAATTAGGGGATATCTAATCGGTATTTCACTATTATAATAATTGTGTTCTTGGATATAAAGGCAATTTCGTGGATAGCGGTTCGGAATTGTAAATCAGAGAGCCGAGTTCGAATTTCAGTCGAGTTCGTTACAGTCACTTACGCTTGGGAAATTATACATCAATTCCACCTAGCAATAGGCTAAATAGTAGGACTTGAATCTAGAAAAATCGTTTTTATTCTCAAAGAAAGTTCTTAATTCACTCTCAAAGAAAGACATATTCTTGCAATACAAAAAAATATTTTTCATCTTTAACGAACAAAATATTGATAAACCGTAAACACATATTAATTACTCAATCCCTTTAAACTTGGTAACTCTATACGACTGACAATGGGTAGGCTTTTAAATATAGTTGGTGCTGCCAATAAATTGAGGAATTTTGAACGTCGGAAAAAATGGCCATATTGTTCGTTCTACAGTTTGCTCTGAAAGCTTAGTGGTTCCCAGGGAGTATATTTTCAGCGATTTGTTATTAGTTAATTTAATCGTATCCTCGCTAGAGTATTCATATTAGTTAGAATCTAAGTGATACCGCGATCATTTCACAAATCCGAATTAGCGCATCTGCTTATTTTTATCAAGCGTTATTACACCTATATCCCTGGTGTAGCTGGTTAATTTGTCCTGAATCAACACATACTAAAGTATTTACAAAGACCTAGGTAAAGAGAACATGATTTTGCATCTTCATTCATTCCATTTTTTCTTGCAGTGTTGGTACTTTGTTCTACGGCCGTCTGATTGGTTGTTCCGAGATGTGTTATACTGACGTAGCAATGAAAGTGCTCCGAGTAGCGGTTATTGATGGAGACAGTGTAGATATGGAACACTGGTTACCCTTTGTCGATTCAAAAGGGATTTGTAATGTATATTTCGGATCAAAACGTCCCGTTTTGATACTCGTCGGACAACATTTATCTAGACAAAACTAATTTTAGCTGTTTTATTTCCCTTTCTTAGTTGAATGAGAACTAAATGTTGCAGACAGAGTATAAATTGATAATTTTTGCGCAGAGACAGATACACAAAGTGATCTTAAGAAATGATGGCGACTTTGAATCATTCAGCCATGTTGTTGAAAGGAAGAAAGTGAAAAAAGATTGCAAATAAAACATTGCTTTTTTGCCATTGTCAGATATAGTAGAAAGGGAAGTGGCAAATACACACACACACACACACACACACACATATATATATATATATATATGCATATGTGAGTGAAAGTGTGTGACCATGCATAGATATGTCAGTATTTAAACAAGTTATATTGAATAAAGTGCTTGCTATAGAAACAACCTGAATGATGATGGACTAGCAATATATACCACAATCACAATGAAGCAAGAGTTTGAGGCGCTATACTGTCTATATATATATATATATATATATATATATATATATATATATATATATATATATATATTATAATTATAAATTGATTTATTTAAAATATGTTTTTTCGCTACACAGTTATAACCATGTTTCAAAAATGGAAGCTAAAAGCTACGAATTTAATTTTGTAATTAACTTAAAGACATTAGTTCCATTTCATCCTCAAGCGAATTTTGGAGTAACTTTTAAAATTACTGGGTTTTAAAGACACAGCTAAAATCATAATTCACGTTTCTCAGGTTACAGATAAATCTACTTAAACTGGAAAAGGGGTGTTTGGGTGTTCATTATGTCTGTATTATTGTATCCGTTATTAGCTATGTTTTGGTAAGGGGTAGGGATGTATTTTTCAATGAAATCTCACATCCGTTGAATGCATGTCGTCTGGATTTTTTAAAAAATTATTGTTAAGGGCAAAAAAATTCTTACGGCATTTTTTCTATTTGTAAATTTAAAGATTTTTGGGTGTGTTTAGGTTAGAATTCGTTTTATTTAACTACGATTTGAAATATTTTAATTTTTAATTTTTATTATACTATATTTTTGAGAACAATTAAATGTATTAGAATCCCTTATAGTATGTAGAATTATTTTTACATCAAGTATAAATATGTATATTAGGTTACAATTTTTTTTTTGTATTTAAATATTATTTAGTAAAATTTATGACAATGACGGCATAAATAGTTACTTAATTTCACTGATTTAGTAAAATTTTATTTTTTTATATAAACCTAGTAATATATTGTTTCTCATGTAAGTACAAAGGACATGGGTCATTCAAAAGCTTACAAAATTACAAAATTAAATTCGTAGCTTTTAGCTTCCATTTTTGAAACATGGCTAGAACCGTGTAGCGAAAAAACATATTTTAAATAAATCAATTTATAATATTAATGCTCTGTAAATTTACATTGTGCACTATTTTGTAAAAATAAAAATATCTATAAGAACATCGGATTATATATCTTACTGTTCTTTCTTTATATATATATATATATATACGTTGGAGTAATGGATATCGGCTTAGGTTGAGGAATCGGAGAGCCGAGTTCGAATTCCAGTCGAATCCATTACATTCACTTACGTGCTAATACCCTTGGGAAAGGTATGAATCCTCTTCTTCTCCCTCCAGCTATGGGTAAAATAGCAGGACAGACTGGGTTCTATAGCCTTGGATGGCAACTGGTCTAGGAGAAGGACAACTCTGAATTCAAAACCTGCGGAGGGTCGTTTGGGGACCTTGTGGCATTCGGTGCACCAGGTCTCTGTATTCGTCCCTCCAAAAAGTGTGGATGGTCCTGCACGAGGCTTTCACCACTATAATCAAATCTCATGGGCCGGTGTCGGGCTGTCGGTTTCCTGGAAACTGATCTGCTTGACCCTCATACGTCGAATCTCGACGGGAGAGTCGATCATTATATATATATATATATATATATATATGTATATATATATACGAATAACATTTAAATCTATAGAAACAATAAGTATAAGACAGTATGGCTTAATATTTAAAAGGGCCGCCTAAGATGTTGCTACATTGTGTTCCATATTTATAGTCCATCATCACTCAGGTTGATAGACTAGCTATATAACAGACAACGGGTGTCTATTATGATTGATCATGATCCGCTCTATGCTTCGTACAGTTGCTTTAATTTCGGGAGAAAATAAAGGAAAAACTGTCCAACATTGGATATTTTTTTTATTATGCTCTGCCTCGATCTAAGCTTTTGGGGCGACCCGTATCGACAATGGGAAAAGAAGATACGAGGGACACAATGGAAATGGAAACACGAAATGGGACACACAAAGAGAAGATTTAATGACATCAGCAAGCGATATCATCCCAAAGGAGAATGGACGAAAACGAAGAAACGAATAGATGACTGATGAGATTCTTGACATGATGCAAAGGAGACCAAATACTCTGCTACGATACGGAACATAATACAGAAAAGTACATAATAAAATAAGGACCAAAGGCAGACAGGTTAAAGAAATGTGACTAAACAAAAATTTGCAGAAATAGTAAGGTTGAAGACAGAAGTCATGCTCGTCAACCATCAAATGGTGGAATGGTTATCTTAGAGAAGGAAATAATTCTTTAGGGCTGTGGCGAATATATTGGAGAATTCTGCCACGACGAATGAAATCAACCCGCAATACACAGAAATACTGACAGACCTGAAATTCTAAAAACAAAAGTAACTATACTGGCGAAATTGAACAGAAACAAGGTGGAAGGGCCAGACGGAATTGTAACGGAAATGCTGACAGCCTTAGATGATTTTAGCATAGAAAAAATCAAAGAAAATATAAATAAAATCTACAACAGTGGGGATATACTGGAAGATGTCAGGAGATCCATTTTCATAGCACTACCTAAGAAACTAAGCCCAAACGTATGTGAACCCCACTGAACAATCAGCCTAATGAGACATGTAACAAAACTCATTATCCGTATTCTGATGAATAGAGCGCGCAGCAGAATCAGACCAGAGATAGGACAAAAACAGTAAGGGTTCGTTAAAGACACCGGACCAAGGAACGCTATTTTCATGCTCAGAATGTTATCAGAAAGAGCAATACAAATTAAAGGGGTGAGCATCTGTATTTTATAGACTACGCAAAGCCGTATAACAAATTACAAAACAAAGATCTTTTGGAACTGTTCAGCAACCTTGATACATGTTGGAAAGGTATCAGAATAATCAAGAACCTATACTGGCAGCAAACTGCCAGCATGCGGATAGAGAATGAGTTCAGCAGATATACAAAAATAGAAAGAGGCATAAGGCAAGGATGTGTCTTCTCAATTCTCTATACAGCGATCCGATTCTGTGAGAATTGGAAATCCAACTGGGAGTCATCATTTGCTGCAACAAACTTAAGATACACAGATGACACATTGCTGATAGCAGACACGGAAAAAAATGACAAAACCTCCTACAGAGGGTAGCGTAGGAGAGCGAGAGAAAGAGACTAAGCTTAAATTACAAAAACACAGAATACATGGTCATCAGTAAAAGGATGAGAGCCCGAAATGCGATTTATCGGTTGAGGGCACTAAAATCAAGCAGGATGCGGAAATTAAATATCTGGGAAGTGTTTTGACAGAGAATGGTAAGTGCGAAACTGAGATCCGAAGACGTATTGAGTTGGCCAGAGTCGTATTCCAAAAGCTAGGCAGAGTATTACGACACAGGGGCATTTCGTTATTGACAAATAAAACAGTTTTGAACTGCTGCGTGATATCTGTCCTCCGTTACGGCAGCGAATGCTGGACGGTCTCAAGTGGAAGAAGAGACTCGCGGCAACGGTGATATAGTTCTACAGAAGGATGTTGAGGATATCATGGACCGAACGTGTGAGCAACGATGTGGTTTTAGGGAGGATGCAAAGAAGAAGGATGTTTAAATTTAACATCAGGAAGAGGCAGATTAAATTTCTGTGACACGTAATGAAAAAGGAGATTTGGAGAATCTGATATTCACAGGACGAACAGTGGGAAAGAGAGAGACAAGGGAAAGCAAAGCATGACATACAGTGCTGTTCGACAAAAGTTACCTGATTTTTTATTTCTAAATGTTCTCTTCTCCGATTAAACGAAAGTTGGGCTAAATTCAAAGGATAAGCGATCTAAAACCCGAAGAAGAAGCTTTGAAAGCAAGTATTGTGAAGCATCCGTTCAGTATAATGTTCTGGGGATGCATTTTTTTCATGGAACTGTTTTCTTAAAACCTATTGAAAAGACTCTCAGGAGCGAGCAGTACAAGAGAATTTTAGAGTCTCGTCTGATACCTTCTGCTGAAAGGGTGCAAATCGACCCCACCAAGCGCATTTTTATGAAGGATAATGCTCCCTGTCAATAATCAAAATTGACGAAGGAATACTTTGATGAGAAGCAGGTGAATGTTATGACATGGCCGCCCCAATTTCTTGACCTCAACCCGATAGAAAACTTATTGAGGATTATAAACCCATGGAGCATAAAGTACAGGCTCTCGAGAAAGCAGTTGAGCAACAAAGATTTGATTGTGAATTTCGTATCCGAATGGAATTCAATACTTGGAGATGAGATTTGCCAGAATCTAATCAAGTCAATACCAAAAAGGGTTGGAAAGGTTATTCAAAATAAAGAAGGAGCCATAGATTATTAAATATTTCGAACGATATAACCTATTATAGATAAATTATACCTCTATTATTCTTTATTTAAAGCTGTTCGGTTATGTTTCTATTAATTTCTAGTTGCAGAAATAAGTGAGTCACTTTTTTTGGCACAGAGTTTTTCCCTAAATCTCATTTATATCCAAAATTATAATTAACAATATAATACCTTAGGGTGAGTAAACTATTTTACTAGGTGTTCGAGAAGGGGTCTTTATATTAGCAAGATTAAAAATTACTTTGACCCCAAAAACAATAGGCGAAAAAAAAATTTAAGTAAAAAATAATCAGGTGAGTCACTTTTATCGAACAGCACTCTACCTAGAGGACTTAAGCAAGTGGGTGATAGAACAGGGTCTAGGAGAAATAGCCAAAGGTCAAAACCTATTGAGAGCTCCAAGGGACATGGGACGTAGAGTGTCATAATCACCTCCATTCTGAAAGGACACGGCATGGTACATAAAATAATAAGTTTAATCGATGTTTACACTGACAGACTAGATATCCATAGCACAACTGAAATAAGCCTGGGCAATTCCAAGACGTCAACTTACGAGTGTCACTAATATCATTTTGTTTACATGAAGTTATTTAGTGATTGCTTGCGAGTTAGCTTATACTAAGTTAATAGTTTAATAATGCTTATAGTCAAACTTTAAAGGAACGTTCATTGACACATAATCAATATTTCATTGAAGTTTCTGGCGCAACATTTAATATTTATGATAAAAACTATTTATTTAATTTTACGGTAATAACCAGAAAATCGTTCAACAGAAAAAGATGAAATATATATTAACTTTTAGGAAAGAATTCTTACTGATAGTTTTCTAGGATTTAATATTTATTATGGAAGGGTTTAAATTTTCGGCAATAATTATAGCTGATTTACGTAAGGTAAACGCTATATAAAATCCATGATACGTTTATTATTATTATTATTATTATTATTATTATTATTATTATTATTAGATATGTAGATATTTACAGCTGCAAGGAACACCGAAAGTGAAGGATGCATTTTGTTTTTCGAAACACTGTAAATACATCTATATCTATATGCGTGTTTGTGTGTTGATAAAAATTGTAATACTTAGCAACAGACAAAAGAAAAGAAAATGATAAGAAATTTTCTTTCGCGTTTGCCCCAAGATTGAATTATTCTGTGTCCCTTTCTTTATTCTTCAAATTATTCTATTTTTTCTAATTCTATCCCAAAGAACGACTCTTCCAGAAAATTAATAAAAAATACCAATAATAATAATAATAATAATAATAATGATATTTTATATTGCTGTTGTAGATACATATCCTTTCGTGTCCCAACCAGAGACAAAGAGTCAGAAATGGCTTCATGACATTTTCCACAGATAAACTTTTTAAAACAATCACACATATATAGGTAAAGCACTTTGTAATATGAGCTGTACTTGGGAATACACTATATTTGTATTTCTTTAAGACATGTGCTCCAAGGAATCACTTGACTGAGTCAAAGGAATCTTTTTTTTCCAATCAATCCTTGGATTCAAATTACAAATGAAATTATTGTTGCCCTGGTGTACCACATCTTTTAGATTTCCTCTTCAAAGATACATTACAAATTTCATAGTTTGCCAATAAGAAAGCACATTCCATTTTTGAGGTCTTTGGTCAATCACTATGTCTGGCCAATTAGCTGTTATTATTATTATTATTATTATTATTATTATTATTATTATTATTATACATAAATATAAGGTTATTTTATTTAAAAACTATGTTTAGACGATTGGAAATCGACTAAGGGAAACACACATCATATAGTCCAAGTGGCATATATATATATATATATATATATATATATATATATATATATATATATATGTATGTATATACACATATATATATATATATATGTATGTATATACACATATATATATATATATATGTATGTATATACACATATATATATATATATATATGTATGTATATACACATATATATATATATATATATATATGTATATACATATATATATGTATATATATGTATATATATATATATATATATATGTGTGTGTGTGTACGCGTATGTGTGTGTGTGCATCTGTGTACATAGATACCTATGCGTGTGTTCATTTAAAAATATGTATTCAATTCAAGTCAAAAATCCTTTTAGGATAAGTTTTCATAGAATATTTTTTTTAAATGTTCAGTTAAAAATTTTGGATAAAATTCCCAAATGTTCATGTTTTTTTTTTAGGTTTTTGTTCTGGTGCTGTATCTCGTTTTGTTCATTACCCAGAATGAAATATTACCAGCAATACTTGATATGAGCGTGTTAGTTACATCTACGTATTTATTTGCAATGCTACATTTCAAATTCAAATGCGTGTATCTTCTTAAAGGAGTCTCATAGGCAGAGAGCTTTTAACAGAGCTTGTCTGTATCTAAAAAGGGGATTAATGAGCTTTATATCCAGAGTCTTTCCTATGGTTTTAAAGCATTGCATCAAACTCGAAATATCTAAACTGTCAGTTCTATACAATTGCTTTCTCAGGTCACAAACAAAGAACTGTACCGAATAACGGAAAACGCATCACTTGCAGACTTTTAACAACAGCAACAACTAAAATGAATAGCACACGTAACTCATAGTAAGATAATGACACTATATTTTGCCATCCCATAATACTTCAAACAGAGTATTGGCAGTGAAACTCCCCATCAATACAGTAAAGTATGATAACAGCTACTAGATTTGAGAAACACATTTTTCTGATAAATTCTCCTAAGAAAATCATTTTAGAAATTTCAAAAAGTTGTGGCTGCTCGGACAATGAATGCCAAACATTTAATGAATGTTAATATTAATATTATACGTCTGTCTCTATTTCTGAGATGGTGTATTGTAATTATTTATATTATTTACATTGTTCGAACTGTTGTCCTCATCTTCGTTGCCATATTCACGACGTTTCGGTCGTTGTACGCCCCGGCCTTCTTCAGTATCTGTATCTATTTCTGAGATGGTGTATTGTAATTATTTATATTATTTACATTGTTCGAACTTTTGTCCTCATCTTCGTTGTCATATTCACGACGTTTCGGTCGTTGTATGAACCGGCCTTCTTCAGGATCTGTCTATATTTCTGAGATGAGGTATTGTAATTATTTACATTATTTACTTTGTGAGGAGTGTTATCCACATCTTTGTTGCTACATTCACGACGTTTCATCAATGACACATGGCTCTGTGGAAGAATGGGTTGGTTGAATTCAGTGACTTGATCTAGAGAGCTGGGAGTTCAATACATGCCTACAGCAGTAAAAAAAAAACAAAAAAAAAAACACTACAAAAAAAACAAACAAAAAAAACAAAAAAAAACACGGAGAGTTAAAAGGGAGGTAACTGATACTGAGATATAAGGAGGTGAAATGACACATGAAACTAGTTCAGATGAAAATCCCAGTTACTTGAAGAAGGCCGGAGCTTAAAACGGCCTTAATGTCGTGAATGTAGCAAGAAAGAGTAGGACAAAAATCTGAACAATGTAAATAGTGTAAATAATAATATATATGTTATAATTATTTTATACCGATTTTAAATATCTGATGCACAATTTGATCAATATTTTTGCAAATGGGAAAATACAATAAGAAATTAAGCAGACAGACTTTATCGCTTAAGTTTAATATATCTTGATGAAATTAATCCTTTCAGCTTACGTATCAATCAGACACACACATAAAAAATCACACACACACACACACACACACACACACACATATATATATATATATATATATATATATATATATATATAGTCATATATACACGTATTCATATATATACATATTAATATATATATTTTAATCAAACGAATTTGTTACCTTTAATATATATGTGTGTGTTTTTGCGCGTGCGTGTGATTACTCTTCGGTCTACAAATATGTAGAAATTTATATAAGCTGTAATCCCATTTTAATCTATCTGAGTACCAAGTAATATAGCAATAATCTTTCGCCTGAAAAAGATTAACCGGTGTTGAGATTAAGTTACACGGAATCCTCATTTTATCTTTGGTTGTAAAATGGCCAGTGCCAACTTTGGGGAAAAAAAAATATACCTATATATTCATATTAGTCTCAGAGTTCATCACAAGCATACACATATACACACGCACATACAAACATATTTATACATTGGGTGCATTTGAGAAGCAACTTTGGTTGGAGATCAACTAAATTTCTTTACAATTGTTACATTTAATTTCTACTGTTCCGATAATCTTTCTGCTTTTTTCGAAGAAAGCTTGCAAAGAAAGTAACTTGACATCCATCCTAGAATATTTCAGTTCAGTTGGATATCTCCAGCCAATACAAGGAATCCGACAAATACATGCCTGTACCATAAAATGACGAGGCAACTTAAAGAGAACTGACGTTAAACCTTAGAAAGCTAAACCTAAAAAAAAAAAAAAAAAAAAACACACAAAAATCACCTCCAATCAAATTTCATTCTGTTTAGAGGCACACTTGGAAATGCATTTCACAGTTAGCGAAATAAAAAAAGGCATATTGGCACAAAATAATACGTAAAAACCGCTGCAGTTGAAAAAGCCGACATGACACGTGAAGATAAGACATACGGAAACTCCTTAGTAATATATATATATATATATATATATATATCCAACACGATAAAAAAAAATGTTGACGGCTCTTGAAAACATTGAAAAGATACTGAGCAAGTTATATTCGAATCTATCCCCGTAAAAATTATGTGAACCATAGAAAATTTAAATAAAAATAGTCTTAAGCACAAACTATATTTACATTATTCGGACTATTGTCCTCATCTTGTCGCCATATTTATTACAACATTTCGATCGTTGTTCGCTCCAGCCTTCTTCAGGTGATTCCAATGTCGAACTGAATCCTTTATGTTAAGCTGTTATGACAGTTATCAGTTCTCCACTGCGTTAACCGGGTATTGAACTCACACTCTTTGGGTCCTGTCACTGGATCTACCCAACGCCTTTATCCACTGTGCCATATGTCCTTGAGGACATCTGCGCATGAATTTCTGGGTATTATAAACTTAATGTCTTCAGCAACCTTTTTTTACAAGTGTTCATATTGCAATGTTTTGCTGTTATCATACCATATTTTACCAGAGCTCATATTTGCAATTCTTGTTATTATCCGTATAATGTAAATAGTGTATATAATACCTCATCTCAGAAATATAAAGAGATAGCAAAAACTTTGTTTTTTCTTCAACCAAGAGAAATGAGTAAGAAGTTGCAGCCCAAATGCTCATTATCTACATATATATGAATATATTAGAATGTGCAGCTTATATTTTATATCATAAAGAAACTATTTATACAAAGAATTAAATAGCAATGTTAATGTGATTAATGGCGAAATCACTTCGCTAACTGGACTTAATGAGACATCAACTTACTGTCATTTCCTTGAATAATAAGATCCTTATATTCGAATTATTGTCAGATAGAAGATACATTCCAAGTAATTTCGAAAATTTCAAATTGTCATCTTCAGGACGCAATTTTCTTATACATAGGTAATCAAGAAATATGTGTAGATGGAAAGATGTTTGTTTTTTTAAATTATGCTATTTATTGAAATTTGAATATATGTTTTCCAGTAATTCCAGTAAGATATCTTTAAGCATTTCCAATATACAACGGTTCAAAGCTTAATATAACAATTGGGTAATTCTGCTGTTACACTTGGTATATTAGCGAGACTATGGATATTTTCATGGACCATTATGTTTTGTTTTATTTTAAATGCTATAAAAATCTATTTATATCCTATCATTCGAAATTTAGATGAAAATAAGGAATCAAATTTTATTTGAGTCTGGTTATAAGTGATTGACAAATTGCGACACAAACACAGACTTACATATCTAGAATTTCTGGAATATGGAATGTTTACATTATTTTCACGCGAAATATTTTTTTCATCTTTTTCCATTTATAAACTTTATGTTTTCAGCAACCATTTTTACCAGTGTTCATATTGCAATTTTTTGCTGTTATCATTGTTACAGTTTTTTGGGTACGTTGGTACTAGTGAGCCAGTCAAAATGAGCTGACTCATTTTATAGTTCACCAATAGAAGGGTTAACCAATCAGAAAGCTCATAATATTCAATGCGACGTGTATAAAGTCAGCCATTTTGTTTTTTCTTACAAAATTATCTCCATTGCCAACCTGATATCGAAGACTTAAAGAATTACTTAACAGTTGCTACTTTCTCTGAATCTTCACTGCCAAACTCTGATATTGAACACATTACGGACTTCACTGGATTCCATATTCAGAGACTACAGCAAACATGGTCAACAATCATGGCGTATTTTACCAGAGCTCATATTGCAATTTTTGTTGTCATTATCCGAATAATGTAAATAGTGTACGTAATACCTCATCTCAGAAATATAAACAGATAGAAAAAACTTTGTTTGTTCTTCAACCAAGACAAATGTGTAAAAAGTTGCAGCCCAAATACACATTATATACATATATATGAATATATTAGAGTGTGCAGCTTATATTTTATATAATAAAGAAACAATTTATAACCCTCAATATTTCGGTCGTTGTGCATGCTGACCATCGTTAGGTGCTTGAAAATATGTGTAATTAGCAGAGCATTTAGAACTTAACATTTTTTCTAATCAAAGACGTATGTAAAATATGGGATTCGGTAATAAATAAATATATAATAAATATATAAATAAATTTATAAAAATGACAGCAAAGCTCCCAGAGCAGCAGTTGTGTGAAAATAGAAACCACGCTGAATGCAATGATGCGTAATAGTAAGTAACAGAGAAATTTAAAACTCCAACTTCTAATCACTTTACTTTCTCCTAGGAGAATTACGTAGTGGATTAAAGCTATGGTTCATGAATTTGGTGATATATTAATTGTGAGTTCAAATCCTGGGTCCGGTAGTGAAGACTTAGTATCAATGGAAGCCGGACGAGTAATAATTGAGCCGTACTATTAACAAAAACGCAATATCCTTCGCCATGAACAACGGAATAGTAACAATTTAACAAAGATTAAATAAATTGTTCTCTGTAAAATTTCCAGAATTTTAGACCTATCGATGATCACCTATGTAAGCCGGGGGTGTATGAAGAGTGAAACAGTGATAAAAAGATCAAAGATTAGGACAATAGTCCACGTGTAAATAATGTATGTTGCGTATTCAGATTAATTTAAACGCATGTATATTGAAGGCTTTTCTTCTGGTCATGATGTTCTGAGAAAAGTTTTATGTTATAAATAAAATCTTTCATTCCTACCAAAAATAAAACATTAGAATTCTAAGGAAGGAATTAAAAATAAAATATATTGTTGTTCTATCGGAAGAGTTAATATTGCTTTAAAATCTTTAAGTAAAACTATTGGACAGAACAAAAAAGGGAAGCTGAAAATTCTTGACTTTTTGCGTACACGTAAACACATTTTATTCGTTTTTTTTCTCTTTCCTCTAAACGATAAGATTGCAAATTTATTGACAAATGCATGCAAATAATTAAAATCGGTTGATTTATTGCAAGATTGTTTAATCGATATTGTGCTTGGTTTGATTTTAATGTTTTTTGAAGTTGACCAGGGGCATCGGTTACAAAACGTCAGGGTCGTACGAGAACTGTAATATCTGTGTTAGATTTCAGCTTCACTTCTAAACATGGAACAATCAAAATTCAACAACCGAAATTACCTTCTTTTTAGATGTCAATGAGCAGTGGGGAGCGTCGGATGTGTATTTTTTATGAGAATAAAAGGATTATTGTGTTGGAGAAATGTTGCTTCCGTGAAACAGAAAAGAAGCTATTAAAATAGAAATTAAAATAGATAGATAGATAGATAGATAGATAGATAGATAGATAGATAGATAAAATAAATATATGGGCAGGTTTGCCTGTGAAACAGAAAGAGCTATTAAAAGAGAAATTAAAATATATTGACAGAGAGACAAACACATAGACAGATATGAACACGCGCACGCACACACAAACATACACACATATATATATATATATATATATATATATATATATATATATATATATATATATATATATATGAATAGACCGAGATATTGCGAGAGAGACAGCGAGAGAGAGGGAGAGAGACAACGAGAGAGAGGGAGAGCGAGAGAGAGACAGAGAGAGAGAGAGTAGTTAACACGCGGGGCTGAAAAGAGATAAGGGAGATGGCGTAAGAGTGAGGTCAATGCAGGAAAAAGTAATACATGTCAGAAGTGGGTTGTAAGAAAAATGGAGGGAGAATAAAAGACGGGAAAATGGAGAGGAATGAAAGGGAAATGGGGAAGATAACGTGAAGGAAGGGGTACAGAGATGAATGAGAAAATAAAAAAAGGGTTCAAACATAAAAACCGGAAACGTTGTCAAAGGCCAGATTCAAACTCATGCATCAGCGAAAATCTAACCAGTGTTAAAAGAAAATTGTAGTTAAAATATAAATAAGGACGACAATGAAAAAAAAAAAAGATCTGCATTTAAGAATGTGCAAAGGAATAACTGAAGCCATTGCTAGTTTTTTGACTTCGATCCTCACTGGGTGTGGCAATACTGTATATTTTGTGTGAGATTAAATTAAGTTTCGGAAATCTCTTTATTTTCTGATTAAGTAGCCTAGTGAAGTAGCGTGGTTTACGTCTTCTGATGACTGGGAGGGTATGCAGATGTAGGACTCCAACAGACAGGTAGGAAGATAGGTAGAAATTGAAAGTATGTTTATCTCTTAGAAAAAAAAATCTCAATGACAGAAAAGAAGAAAGAATGAAAAAGAAGTCATAAAACGAAGAAATTAAAGACGAAATAAAAGAAAAAAAAAATTAAGGAAGAAGAAGAAATAAAAGAAGAAGAAAGTAAGGAAGAAGAAGAAGTAAAAGAAGAAGAAATTAAGGAAGAAGAAGAAGTAAAAGAAAAAGAAATTAAGGAAGAAGAAGAAATAAAAGAAAAAGAAATTAAGGAAGAAGAAGAAATAAAAGAAAAAGAAATTAAGGAAGAAGAAGAAATAAAAGAAGAAGAAATTAAGGAAGAAGAAGAAATAAAAGTAAAAGAAATTAAGGAAGAAGAAGAAGTAAAAGAAAAAGAAATTAAGGAAGAAGAAGAAATAAAAGAAGAAGAAATTAAGGAAGAAGAAGAAATAAAAGTAAAAGACATTAAGGAAGAAGAAGAAGTAAAAGAAAAAGAAATTAAGGAAGAAGAAGAAGTAAAAGAAAAAGAAATTAAGGAAGAAGAAGAAATAAAAGTAAAAGAAATTAAGGAAGAAGAAGAAGTAAAAGAAAAAGAAATTAAGGAAGAAGAAGAAATAAAAGTAAAAGAAATTAAGGAAGAAGAAGAAATAAAAGTAAAAGAAATTAAGGAAGAAGAAGAAGTAAAAGAAAAAGAAATTAAGGAAGAAGAAGAAGTAAAAGAAGTAATTAAGGAAGAAGTAGAAGTAAAAGAAGAAGAAATTAAGGAAGAAGAAGAAATAAAAGAAGAAGAAATTAAGGAAGAAGAAGAAGTAAAAGAAGAAGAAATTAAGGAAGAAGAAGAAATAAAAGAAGAAGAAATTAAGGAAGAAGAAGAAGTAAAAGAAAAAGAAATTAAGGAAGAAGAAGAAATAAAAGAAGAAGAAATTAAGGAAGAAGAAGAAGTAAAAGAAGAAGAAAATTGAGGAAGAAGAAGAAGTAAAAGAAAAAGAAATTAAGGAAGAAGAAGAAATAAAAGAAGAAGAAATTAAGGAAGAAGAAGAAGTAAAAGAAAAAGAAATTAAGGAAGAAGAAGAAATAAAAGAAGAAGAAATTAAGGAAGAAGAAGAAGTAAAAGAAGAAGAAATTAAGGAAGAAGAAGAAGTAAAAGAAAAAGAAATTAAGGAAGAAGAAGAAGTAAAAGAAAAAGAAATTAAGGAAGAAGAAGAAGTAAAAGAAAAAGAAATTAAGGAAGAAGAAGAAATAAAAGTAAAAGAAATTAAGGAAGAAGAAGAAATAAAAGTAAAAGAAATTAAGGAAGAAGAAGAAGTAAAAGAAAAAGAAATTAAGGAAGAAGAAGAAGTAAAAGAAGAAGAAATTAAGGAAGAAGAAGAAGTAAAAGAAAAAGAAATTAAGGAAGAAGAAGAAGTAAAAGAATAAGTAATTAAGGAAGGAGAAAAAATAATAAAAAAAGAAATTAAGGAAGAAGAAAAAATAAAGGAAAAGAAATTAAGGAAGAAGAAGAAATAAAAGAAAAAGAATTTAAGGAAGAAGAAGAAGTAAAAGAAGAAGAAATTAAGGAAGAAGAAGAAGTAAAAGAAAAAGAAATTAAGGAAGAAGAAGAAATAAAAGAAAAAGAAATTAAGGAAGAAGAAGAAGTAAAAGAAGAAGAAATTAAGGAAGAAGAAGAAATAAAAGAAGAAGAAATTAAGGAAGAAGAAGAAGTAAAAGAAGAAGAAATTAAGGAAGAAGAAGAAGTAAAAGAAAAAGAAATTAAGGAAGAAGAAGAAATAAAAGAAGAAGAAATTAAGGAAGAAGAAGAAGTAAAAGAAAAAGAAATTAAGGAAGAAGAAGAAATAAAAGAAAAAGAAATTAAGGAAGAAGTGGAAATAAAAGTAAAAGAAATTAAGGAAGAAGAAGAAGTAAAAGAAAAAGAAATTAAGGAAGAAGAAGAAATAAAAGTAAAAGAAATTAAGGAAGAAGAAGAAATAAAATAAAAAGAAATTAAGGAAGAAGAAGAAGTAAAAGAAAAAGAAATTAAGGAAGAAGAAGAAGTAAAAGAAAAAGAAATTAAGGAAGAAGAAGAAGTAAAAGAAAAAGAAATTAAGGAAGAAGAAGAAGTAAAAGAAAAAGAAATTAAGGAAGACGAAGAAATAAAAGAAGAAGAAAGTAAGGAAGAAGAAGAAGTAAAAGAAGAAGAAATTAAGGAAGAAGAAGAAGTAAAAGAAAAAGAAATTAAGGAAGAAGAAGTAATAAAAGAAAAAGAAATTAAGGAAGAAGAAGAAGTAAAAGAAAAAGAAATTAAGGAAGAAGAAGTAATAAAAGAAAAAGAAATTAAGGAAGAAGAAGAAGTAAAAGAAAAAGAAATTAAGGAAGAAGAAGAAATAAAAGAAAAAGAAATTAAGGAAGAAGAAGAAGTAAAAGAAAAAGAAATTAAGGAAGAAGAAGAAGTAAAAGAAGAAGAAATTAAGGAAGAAGAAGAAGTAAAAGAAAAAGAAATTAAGGAAGAAGAAGTAATAAAAGAAAAAGAAATTAAGGAAGAAGAAGAAGTAAAAGAAAAAGAAATTAAGGAAGAAGAAGAAATAAAAGAAAAAGAAATTAAGGAAGAAGAAGAAGTAAAAGAAAAAGAAATTAAGGAAGAAGAAGAAGTAAAAGAAGAAGAAATTAAGGAAGAAGAAGAAGTAAAAGAAAAAGAAATTAAGGAAGAAGAAGTAATAAAAGAAAAAGAAATTAAGGAAGAAGAAGAAGTAAAAGAAAAAGAAATTAAGGAAGAAGAAGAAGTAAAAGAAGAAGAAATTAAGGAAGAAGAAGAAGTAAAAGAAAAAGAAATTAAGGAAGAAGAAGAAGTAAAAGAAAAAGAAATTAAGGAAGAAGAAGAAGTAAAAGAAAAAGAAATTAAGGAAGAAGAAGAAGTAAAAGAAGAAGAAATTAAGGAAGAAGAAGAAATAAAAGAAAAGGAAATAAAGGAAGAAGTAATAAAAGAAAAAGAAATTAAGGAAGAAGAAGAAGTAAAAGAAGAAGAAATTAAGGAAGAAGAAGAAATAAAAGAAGAAGAAATTAAGGAAGAAGAAGAAATAAAAGAAGAAGAAATTAAGGAAGAAGAAGAAATAAAAGAAAAAGAAATTAAGGAAGAAGTAATAAAAGAAAAAGAAATTAAGGAAGAAGTAATAAAAGAAAAAAGAAATTATGGAAGAAGAAGAAATAAAAGAAAATGCAATTAAGGAAGAAGAAGAAATAAAAGAAAAAAAGATTTTAAGGAAGAAGGAGAAATAAAAGAAAAGGAAATAAAGGAAGAAGAAGAAATAAAATAAAAATAAATTAAGGAAGAAGAAGAAATAAAAGAAAACGAAATTAAGGAAAAAATAAAAGAAAAGAAAAAGAATTTGAGGAAGAAGAAGAAATAAAAGAATAAGTAATTAAGGAAGAAGAAGAAGTAAAAGAATAAGTAATTAAGGAAGGAGAAAAAATAATAAAAAAAGAAATTAAGGAAGAAGAAAAAATAAAGGAAAAGAAATTAAGGAAGAAGAAGAAATAAAAGAAAAAGAATTTAAGGAAGAAGAAGAAATAAAAGAAAAAGAATTTAAGGAAGAACAAGAAATAAAAGAAAAAGAAATTAAGGAAGAAGAAGAAATAAAATAAAAGAAAAAGAATTTAATGTAGAAGAAGAAATAAAAGAAAACGAAATAAAGGAAGAAGAAGAAATAAAAGTAAAAGAAATTAAGGAAGAAGAAATAAAATAAAAATACATTAAGGAAGAATAAGAAATAAAACTAAAATAAATTAGGAAGAAGAAGAAATAAAAGAAAAAGAAATTAAGGAAGAAGAAGAAATAAAATAAAACATACGAGAAGAAGAAATAAAAGTTAAAGCAAAAGACGAAATAGAAGAAATAAAGAAGAAATTAAAAAGGTGAAAAAATAAAAGATGAATAAATGAAAGAGGAAATAAAAGAAGAAGTGAAAGAAGAAGAAGAAGGTTTGGTTTGATTTGGTTTATTTTGTTTTACGGCATATCAACCTCAACGGGTTATTTATTGCCGACAACATTTTTAGGATAGATTCATATGAACAAAATATGTATTCTTTGGTTTAGATTGTTTTAGTTTATTTTGTCCCACGGCACACAATAGTTTACTCAATACCGACAAAATTCTTTATTGCTGGTAATATTTTGTTTTGTCAAAAATCTGTTTCTGGTAATATTTTTCCTTCGAAATTGTATTGCTGTTAATAACCTTTTCAAAAATATTGCTGGTAATAGTTAACTATTTGCCCATAGCTGGGACCCTAACAGGTGCTACCACCCCGGGTCAGAGTGGACCTGGGAAAACCAGCAATTAAGTTGTGGTTCTCTGCTCCTCAAAATTTCCTGGTCAGAGGCCTTGCTGCTCGACATATTTTATCGTCTTACCCAGGACGTGGGTTGAAGTTTAACGTCTTACCTTGGACGAAAAGAAGAAATGAAAGCCGATCAATAAATTAAACAACAAATTAAAAGGAGAAGAAAAAGAGGCAGCGAAAAAACTGTTCTTAATATAGAATCCATACATTCAGCCTTGTGTCCCATTCTATCTTCATTAATAGATCAGTCCGATCCTCACTTGTTCTCCCTTTCTTTTGGCCTTATGCCACATCTAAGCAACGCTTAATAATACACAATATGCCATTCGTCTGACAAAATTGCAGGCATATGCTGAAAATTTATGCATCAGAAAAAGTAATTAATTTCAAGAACATTGTAGTTTAAAAATATAAGCCATAACTCGATGAAACAAATAATGCCAAAGTAGAAATTCAAATAATCAGAATTAGTAAAAAAAAAAAAAAAAAAAAAAAAAGTGGAAAATAAAACGAATGAAAGGCAAGCAAATATACTGAGGCATTTATCTTATTGAAACAAAACTGTAAAGAAAAAAGTCGATAAAATAGCGCTTTAATTTGTCGTGATGTCTCAATAGTTTGAACCTTCTGAAACACAAACCTTACTTTAGCCTGGTTTCCTAAATGTAAGAGGAACGTAGCGATGATATCTCGCAAAAGGCACGTTTCTTATTAAGATTGCCCAGGTCGGCAGACTTCAATTACACTATTTAAAAATGAAAAAAAAAATGTCTATATTGCACATGCATATTAAATATATATGGCGCAGATAGTAATAAAATAATATCACATAAACTTTTTTATAATACCTCATTAAATAACCTTCAACCTCTTTCCATTTTATACTCATAACTTTAATTACCTACCGCCTTCTCTTCTATTAATATCAAAATCCATATTCAGTATTATCGTGTTACACTCTTTTTCAGTAGTTACATTTTTAATTATCATCACTCTGTTGCGTCTCTATCTTTGGACAGATCGCGCTCAGGGGCTTCTCTGTCAAAGGACAGCGGGGCAACACAGGAAAATTATACTGAAGAGGTGAACAGCCCAGGGAAAAGCTGCCCGAGGCTGTGCCCTCCAATTGCACAAGAGGGAGGAGACGGTGGTCGCACCGAGGACAGCGCATCCGATGGTTGTGGTGGCTGAGGGGAATTTTTCTTCCTGTCCTGGGCGTACGCGATCGGGTCCCCACCTAAAAATAGACCTTGTGTTACATCTCGTCCTAGTGGGTGGGGGGCAGATTAAATACTGTGTTGTTAACTATCAATTTTTAACTTGAGTGGAATCGAGCCTTATCTTAAGAGATACGTATTATTAAAAAATGTGTTTATATTATTAATTTATTAATATCTGCGCCATATTTATTTGATATACATTACGGACGTCCTTGTTTTTCCATATGCAGTGTAGACCCTCTTTCAATGTCTTTCTACTTTGAATGTATTTTGTGTCTTTTATGGGATGAACAATAGTATGAAGATCTATCATTAAACCTCTAGCCTCTTGGAACTTTTATTGGATGAACAATAAGTTAGAAAAGTGTCAGTAGAAAGTGAACGAGAATGAATCGTCCATGTGTGAGTAGCAGGCAGGCGGTTCATAGCAGTGACCTTTTGAATTGGTCGAACTAAGGAATTTAGCTGGTTGCGAATATTTTTAATTAAAGTTAAAGCGTAATGATCAACAAGATGGTTTGCGATGTGATATGGATGGTCGGTAATGAAGATTATGAGTCAAGGAGGAAACAAGACGATTGATATTTCTTACGCTTTTTTTCACCCAATAGAAGTCCCAAGAGCCTCTCAAGCTAGAAGACTAATGAAAGAACTTCATACTATTTTTTCTTCCAATAAAAATGCTCAAGAGCCACTCAAAGTAGAATTTTATTAAACGAGGTCACTGTAAGGGCGTTTGGAGTACGTAAATGAAGTTATGTAGGATTGGTAAAGGATGAACATAGACTTCAAGTGATTAAGATTGTAATGATTTGAGAAGGGTTTTTTTTTTCCACAAAGTATTTGTCTAGAATGAACGATGACGTACTGGGTAACCAAAAATATTTATTAAATTTATTAAATAAAGATAAAACACATGTGTGTATATTTTTTAATTTTATTTCGTGGACAAACAGGTTTACTGTTTTTTATCTGATTTTTCTAACATCATCCAACGAATTTAAGATGTCTGTTACATTTTCCAGCTGAACTTAATCATAATCAACAAAATAAAGTAGAAAATTGTCAATATGAAGTGAACGTGTATGAGTCGACAATGTGTGGGTGACAAGCGGTTTCGAGCAGTGAACGTCTGAACTAATGGAACTAAGGAATGTAACTCGTTTTGAATATTTGCCACGAAAATAGCGGTAGGGGAGAGTGAGGTTAGCTATGTTTCGTCTGTGGGAAAGACTCATTAAACTTTAGCACTCTGGTTTATTAATATGACTTCTCTCTCCTCTACATTCTTTTTCAAGGCATCTAAATTGCAGTATCTTTACTGTTAATTCAACTCAATCTTTTTCTGTTTCCATAGCAGGATATGACAACACATCTATGAAATTCAATCACATTATTGTTGAGAGTTGACTTCAGTGACATGATAAACATTGTGTACAACAAATGAAAACCCAGGCTGATAAATGTTAAGATATTCATCAGAGCTGGGTAATAATTGATTAATGATAATTAATATAAATGAAAACTGGCTAAAGAAATTCACAATGACTAATGACGTACTCGTTAATCGAAAATCTTCATTAAATTTATTAAATAAAGATAAATGGCAAGTGTGTGCATTTTTATATTTAACTTCGAAGACAAACAGATTTGCCGTCTTTTTATCTGATTTTTCTGACACCGTCCAGCGAATTTAAGATGTGCATTCTGTTACATTTTACAACTGAACTTAATTCCTTCTTTAATATGTCAACCAATTTTAATAGAAATTGCCAAATGCAATATTTTGTGTATAAGGATGGCGATGGGAATACTTCCAGCTAGACTATAACAATTTTTTAAAATTAGCAAAGAACGCTATCTAGTAAAATCCTTAATCAATATTCCGCGTATTTGCTTGATATATTTCGGAGGATTTTACACGATTTCTGCCCTCGATTCGTTCAAAAGTAAGTGTTACTTGTTTGAATAGTTTTTTTTTTTTTTTTTTTTTTTTTCTTGAAGTTTCAAATAGACTTTTAGCTTTTATTCTAACCATATCGGCAACGAATTTTTTTTTTTTGGCAGGATGACTGATATTTCGTACATTTATTAATGAATAATAACGCTTGTGTCATGATCGCTGGTATATCAGGATGTAATGTATTAACTCAATTTGTAGTATTCATTACCGTTTAAAAAAAAAACAAACCTATATATAAATTTTTGTGTCGTCAAAGCAAACATGTTTATTTTTTGTCCCGGCTGTAAAGAAAAATGATGTCCACCATTTCTTACCCCTGTACAATTGAATCCCTTATCAACGTTGTTAACTCGTTCAAACCAAAAATATGCCTACGTTTTAAAAAAGAAATCTACCATTTTTATTCTAGCGCAAATCAAAAAGAGGGCAACATTTTTGACTCTCAAACTATACTATGTACAAAATCAAACTATACCTGGTCTTTTTGTTTCTCACGTAAGCTAAACCTATGTTTACGCATTTGAGTCAAGTGAAAATTAAGTCTACTTCTATCTTTTTCACCTTCGTGCAATTCAAATATATATCAACGTTTTTGATTACCGTGAAAATCAAACATATATATGGAGGTTATGTTAATGGACTAAATTATATTGATAAAAAATTGTTGAGTAAATTAGGCTGCATGATGAAATTAACAATTTCCTCTCGCATTAAATTTCAGTATTCAACAAACATAGAATAAGGACAACAGGAGAAACAACAGTTTTTGCTCAACAATGAATAAAATATTTATATAATCAAGAAGTACAAACAACTGGAGTAAAGAGGTAGTTTTAAAAAGTTCGAACGTCCTTTTATGTTTAGATGAAAAGTTATCAAAGTTCTGGTTTGATAGATTATAATTTGTTGAATGGCCTGTACAATAATGAGAAAATGTGTTTTGGTATTATAGTAATTTAAGGAAAAATAAACAATTAAAGTTTATACTTAAAGTAGAGAAATATTGTTCACGACTTACTTTAAGGTTTACGGAATTGTCGCTCTTTGATTTGTTTTCACTTGTTCAAAGAGAATATTCTATTTGGGGTAAGTGGTTCTTAAAAGTCTGTGTTTATGTTAATTGCAATAATTAACGTTGAGCTTGAAAGCGTATGAAAAATATTCGTGTATTAAGTTGAATGTGGAAAACTTGAGTTGGTTGTTCGTCATAAAATATTGCTGTGTGAATGAGGGTTCTCTCAGGCTGGAATCATGTTAAGGAACTTTAACGTAAAGCCTGGAACTGTGTGACGAGTTCAAAGGATTCCGATTGGCGAACTGTCGAAGATGAACGATGTTTCATATTTTATTGCTAACTTTCTTCACCTGATAGGCTCACAGAGGCTTGATAGATTTTGGCAGAATTATCTTTTTGGTCAGGTCAAGAACTAGGTCGATGTTATTAAATATTAAGTGACCAATTAGAAGTTGAGATTTTCTGAAAATATACATTAAGCTGAATAAGCTGTGGGATCCACTTTTTGTACGAAAATTGATATTGATAAAAATGGTGGTAGCAGGATGATAAATATATCTACTATTTTACACATGTGTAAAAAAGTTCTGCTTACAATTTTGACTCTTACAAACCAAAATGATATCTACTATTCTTATTCTGCTTCAAACCAAACCTCTATTTGCCTTTTCAACTTCCAATAAAACAATACCTGTCTTACTTATTTCAATCTATATATTACCTTCTGACTCTCGGTCAAACCTAATCCTTTTGTTGTTTACCGAAACGACAGAATGATGCATTAAATAAATCCCGGAATTTCGAATATCAAAGCAAAGAAATCTATGTCTATATACTTCAGAAATATTTCGCAATTAAATATAAATTACAACTAATATGTTCTGTGTTAGAAGCAAATAAAAATTTAAAAAAAAAATAAATGCATTCTGAAATGAAGCAATACATTTTAAAACAACAACGTATAAAACGATGACTTTTTAAAATGTTACTTAACAGCATACGAGTAAGAACTTTTTTGAATTAACTTTCATTAAGGAGACTAACAGGAAACTGTAGAAATATGTGAGAGTTACACCATGAAATTAGCCGTATAGTTGTTTTTGTCAACAATATATGCAATTCTTTTAATGTTTGCCCTAAACCCAAATCTGTAATAAATTCTGTGAGTAATTGAATTTCGATTTTTTTTTAATTTGCAAATTCTAATGAAATTTCCCTGAGGCAATATCGCTATTAAAAATATAAGATTTAATTACTTCTACCAAACTTCTGGCCTTTCGAAGCTAGAATCAGTCTTGTTCTTGACTTCGGTCATAACACAAGAAGTTGTGACTTGAGACTTGAATTTCCATCATCAGCTCAGTACATCCCCCAAATTACGCAAAAAGTGAATGTTTATGAGACACTATTGTATCTTTCTGTCGGAGGCCTTGTATTTTTGCATCTATCCACATCTACGAGTAAAGAGATCACTCTGTATTAAGTTAGATTATTTTACATATACTCTCATAGTAAGTCAATTATTGACTTGCATATTGATTTGAACATCCGGATTAAAAATCGATCAATGATTTTATAATACAAGGCCAGTTGGCAGGTGTAAACTTGCGTTAAATTATATATTTTGTCTTGTAAGTTTTTAGTCTTCAGCACGAAACAAATGGAGTAAATGAAAAAAAAAACATGTTTTTCCTGATTTTTTTTCAAATTAATTTTAAAAGTTGCCATATTAGGGTCGATATTCCTTTGCACTTAACGAAGGGTTATTTAAGATGAGATTAAAACTACAACGGGTTCTCTTAATTTTTTGGAGATTAAGCGGTTATTTCCTTGTTTTACTAGAGCAATAAAAATCCAGTCCCTCATAAATTTCAACGTGACTTCAATCTTTTTATCGATGAGGATCTACAACATCAAATCAGTGGTGGTCAATCAGATTCGATACTATTTGCAATGGTGACCGCGAAGGTATCTGTGGTGTCTAATGTGAAATTAGCCAAGCCGTCCGCAACGGTGACAGAGAAAATGGACTGAGATTTGAGTGCTTCGGCTACTGCCTTCCTTTTTGCACGGGACTCATTAATACTCTCACGTCGGTTTGCCTCAAATGTCTATGTTGATTCGCACCTCAGGGCACGCAATCCAATCCATTCCTGTGCGCAATCTTTAAGCTGTTTAGAGGCCACTCTATTGTCGGCAATATTGGCCTTGATGCAGTTTTGAAAAGTCTCAATTTCCTACTATCCTTTTATTTTCCTTAGAGGTCTCGCCATAGAGATTTTCTTTACGGTTTTGTTATTGTTCCTCCGGATCAGTTCTATCCTGATAGATTCTACCGACATTGATTTATTTTCTGGTGGAAATATGTACATGAAATCGTGTGTCTGACGAAAAATATTATTGGCAAATTTTTCACTCAAACTATTGAGTTGAGTGAGTTCGATTCTCACTAGAATGCCTAATATTGTAGCCTTGTTCGTAAATATCCCCACTCTATGATTAAGTGCCTTGACATGCTCGAGTTTGCTTTTCTCAACGATCAGGAGCGCAATCCTGGCAACTGTAGTAATATCAGTGTTAGCTGAAAGCTTGTTAAATGGAAAACAGAGGACCTGTCACAAAAAAATGCATTCTGGCATTAATTTTCCCTGATGAATTTCAGCTAAGTGAAATGGACTTCACAAGTTATATGGCAAGCGGCTTGGATAAAGTGGATCACGGAAACATTACTTGTTTAGACAAAGATAAGACAAAAAATAATGTACTCTATAAGACAGTGGTCACTACACACGAAAAAGGCAGTGTGATGAGAAGATCACCTCGAGAGCAATACGAAAAGGAAGACGCCCGTATGGCTGTACACCTCTCCACTTACTAACGCTTCATCTCTCTATTACTTGTCTATATTAGTAGGTTACAACCCGAGAATATATTCTGTTTACTGCTAAAAATTGTCATGGTCTTGATTCGTGGGTGACGATCTGACTAAAGAGCGATTTTTGACTGGAAGAACCTTCACTCTGAGAATGAAACGGGTCTGAGCCGCGTTTGTACACAACTTCAGACATTTCAGAACAGACAAACAAAATGTCTGTAGTTAACGACGTAAAATGAGTCAGTTTAATGAGTTTGATCCTTGGTGGGTTTGTAAATTAGTGCGGGATTGTAATAAGTTATTAAGTGTCTTGAGAGATAGAATGGCTTGCGTGATCCTAAGCCGCGTGAATTTGTCTCCTGGCAGGTTGAACCTCACCGGAGAGGAAAAAGTCTCACCTATAGAGCCAAAATTCAATGAAAAAAAATAAAAAGAGCAAAGATCATGGCAATTCGCAGATAGTAAAGAAAACAAGCAGCTTAAGAGACACCATTGCCACCACCATTGCTTATATTATGAAAGGACATAGCATTTGAAAATAGGTTTAATTACAAATGACAGGGGTTATAAGTAAAGAATTAAAAGTTCCAAAGTGTAAAGCCCAATTTGGCATTTCAAAAGACAAACACAAATTATGCTGATGAGACAATTTGAATGTTCTTGCGAAGTAACCATTTGAAGAGAAAAATAGATTTATAATTAATGCTTATCAAATGCAGTAAGGCAGATATAGAGCACAATAATAATAGTTTTATACTCAGCAGAAAATAATAAATTTAGGCTAAGTGGAAACAGAGGCCACCAGCTACATAATAAGCGAATACGACAAGATTATTCAGAACATATCCAAAATGACTGGTAAATGCAAACTGCCTATATGGAACTGTTAAAGTGAGTGAGATTTGACCATCCACTATGCAGCAAGAATCTGTCAGAAATTTTTAAACATCATAATAAGATATTCTATGTGATATTGAAATATAAGACAGATTAATTGATTCGTTTAAATGGCTTCATCCACCATCTGCATGTTATTTAAAGCCAGAAAATATGTTTTCATTGTAACAATATTTTTCCGTGATAAAAATGGCTTACTAATACAAGTCGTACTAATTAACCCATAGATGAGCCGGAGAACATGTGAATTTACACTGTTTCCAATGATATCTGCGCGTAAGTGAATATAACGAACCCAACTGGGATTTAAAGTCGACTACCTGATTAATAATTCTGAGACATTATCCATTACTTCACTGGTACACCCAAGCTTACAGTATGTGGCATTTCCAAACAGTTACTATCTAGGTAAGGACCAGGTAATTTCGCTGATTATACGGGAACCGGTGTTTTAACGTGACATGGCCGTAAACACTTGAAATGTCAAGGAGAGATATAGTCATAACAGAGAGATAATAAACTATGTCAGATAGTTGATGTTGTTTGCACATCAACTTCTTTTTCTTTTTCTTCTTTTCCTTCTTCTTCTTTTTTTCTCTTCTTATTCTTATTTCTTTTTTCTCTTTTTCTTCTTCTTCTTCTTCTTCTTCTTCTTCTTCTTCTTCATTTCTGTCATTGCAATCGACTCTGTGCCATCCGTACATTTAATAATGAATCCTGGGAGGACTTCTAATTATCTCAGTCTTCCTTCACCGTAAATGTTGAATAAGTCTGAAGATAAAATGATTCCTTGTCTTACGCCGGAAAGAGATTATGACTTCGCTAAGTTACTGACAATAGCTTCTTTTTCTTTGATGTAACACTTTTTTTGTAGATAATAAACTGCACTTGCAAATGAAACAAAAATACAATCACGTTTAATTTTAGTTTTTAGTCAAATTCATCATATACAAGCCTCAAGAGCCACCCGAGGTAGACGGTTACTGACAAAATTCTCTGATATGTATGTAGGAAGAGATAAAAATGAGTGACAGTTATGAGGATAAGAAGTACAGACAACGTTTAATCCAGAAGTGTTTAAGACTGTAATGTTCAGGGAATGTTTACGAGAGATTTTTTTCCACAAAATATCAGTTCATAAGAAAAAAACTCTGTGGAACTTCTTACTAAAAGTTGGAATACAAGGGAAATGAAAATGATTCGACTCCTTGGAAGTAGCATGGCGCGTCTTTACTGTAAAGTTTCAGACTGGTGGCACAAATGAATATTTGTTAGGCCAATAGCGATAGAAATCCAATGTTTGAGCGAAAGATACTGCAGAATGGGGAATTAATTCTCGCCTAGTGAAAACGATTTTGCACATTCTCAAGGCTGGAAAGTGGAGATGGCGATTGAGTCAGTTGCATTGAATTTCGCATGATTGCCCTTAGTGAAGGAATCTCTTCTCTACCCACTACCTAGAGTTAAATAGCAGCGAAGACTGTCTTCTCCATACATGGGTAGCAATCAGTCTAGGAGAAAAAAAAATCGAATTCCAAACCGTCGTGTAGGCTAAAGTAAAATACTCCGCTACTTTTAACAATAAATCATGGAATTTAACAGATATTAAAGAAAAAAATCTAGGGAGGACTTTGATCCCTTACGTATGGAATCGATATGCTTTTGAGTAACAACGCCATTCATAGAACTTGTTAGACATTTGTCCCAGGTATATACATCTATACAAACTAGTTAAATATTTAAAATGAGAAGAGGAATAGAAATATGTAGGCAAAATATAAATACATGTTTACAGAGAAGTATTTTACTAAGTGAAAATTGGTTGTGGCAATACATATGCATAAAATACGTTGTTGCATTATCTTATTCCCTTGTTAGAATTACAACGTTTCTTCTTAACTCCCTTAAATTTTTTTACTTTCTTGAGAATTATTTACACCAACACTACAAGAAAGGGTTACTCGTCCCTTCGAAAATGTTCCTAAAATGTATGGAAATCTAAACGAGAAAATAAACTATTTGGTTGAGATATAAATATTTTTTGCCTTTGGGATCCAATTTTAATGACAAATGTAGCATTGCAATTACTAATAAATTCGGGGTTCATTAACATAATATAGTTTTCTATAGATGTGCCAGGGTATAGTGATTTTCCAAGCGCAGCTCAGATGTGTCACAAGGCCGAAAGTATGGGGCACCCAGTAAAGATCGAACTCACTACTCAGTCGTAATTGTTCTAGCAAGACAAGCTTGCTAACCATTACATCAGCTCGAGGTGCCCTGTGCCATAGTTTATAGGGAATTAAGGAAAGAAATGTTTTTTTTTCAATGAGAACGTAAAACTGTACGCTGCAAGAATACAACGAAAAAATTGGAGCTGAATTGAAATTTGTTTTTTTTTGTTCCACCAAATCGGCCATATTCACCTGATATTAAACCAACTGATAATTACCCTTTTTGATCAATGTAATTGATGAGGAAAACATATTATAATGGAAACCTAGATTCAAGTGTAAGTTTTAAACATTTTCTTGTCCAAACACGCAGAATTTTAAGTAAAATATATCGGTAAGAGTAGCATGACAAGTGGCAACAAATCACTGTAAATAATGGCTTGAATCATAATTGAATCAAATGCAATTCTGTTTTTTGTAAATAAATTTGCTAAAAAAAAAGTAATTATTTCTGACATCAACTAATTTTAAGACATAAAACTAAGAAATATCGCCTGTTAAATGAGACCTAATATCACTTCATCTACTTTGAAATTCTTCACATACTATCTACTTGGAACTCTAGATAAAATATAGAAGATATTTTTATTATTACTTTTGCTAGTATGGAAATTCAAAAATATTTCCCCCTTTTAATCGTACATAAATAACGGTGATATTTGCGTTGAAAGAAGTTTTTTTTTTCTTTTCCCAATGATTGATAAACAGTTAGGATCAAGGAATTAATTCTTTAGGTTTGGGCATAAATACTTCTTTTTTTGTTCAAGTTATCTCTTGTGAATATAACTTCTTTTTTAAGTTTCAATGTGCCATCCCTATGCTTTACTAGGACATAAAATACAGGAAACGCTGTAGGAAGAAAGAAAGAGAGAGATAAAAATAATTAGATAAAAAAACTCAGAGTGAAATTATGAATAGAATTCCAAGGCATTTATAGAAAGATGCGCAAAAAAGGTATCTGAATATTGACAAAGATAGGAAGGAAAGTGAGGATCCTGGGTTTCATGAATTACCCTAAACATCTCGTAGTATAAAGCTAAGGAAAAAAATACGATGCTTATCGGTATCAAATCATTGACACAACTCTATAGAATTTTGATGAAGATTATTTTGTACATGTTTATTTTAGTCTCAATATTTTTACAGCGATAACATTTGCGAGTGTCTTTTGGATTACGTTCAAGCAAAAATCTCTAGCATCTTCTTTTTACAGATCAGGGAAAAAATTAAAAATATCTTTTTACCATTTGGTTCTTCATCAATTACTTATACTTAGTCTGAAGCCCGAACTGATGCTCGATAAATGACAATGTTATTTTGATCAAAATACGGAAAGATATTCGACTATTATTTCTCGTCATGATTAATTCGGGAAATTATATAATGATATATGATTCTGATGAGGCAGTGAAAACAGGTTCCTGGAATGGCTCCTGATATAAGAAAAATCGGTTTTTCTTGTTAAACTTTATTTGAAAATCAGTAGTAGTCTAACAGACAGACTGACGTCTAAAAATACGCGGGAAGGAAAATAGACATGGAAAAAAAATAAGAATGGATAAGAGAATAATTACTTGACATGATGAAAAGGAAACAAAAACCAATTCCAAGATACGGAACAGAATCTTGGGCAACACTCAAAGTGATTAGAAAAAAATGCAAGCAAGTTAAAGAGGAATGACTCAACGAAACATGGGCAAAAACAGAAGGAATGATGAACACAGGTAAAGAAGATATGCATAAAAAAAGAGAACTAAGAGTATGAGTTCAATACCTGGTTAAGGCGGTGGAGAACTTTGAGAGGGGAATTAACAGAAGATAACTATTTATACATGACACGTGGAACTAGAACAGTCTACAACATTGAGCGAAATAACGGGTTCAGTTCAACATTCCAACCACATGAAGAAGGACGGAGTGTACAACGGCCGAATCGTTGTGATAAACATGGGGACAAAGATGAGGACAATAGTCGAATAATATAGATAGTGTAAATAATACCTCATCTCAGAAATATAGACAGATACTAAAAGGCCGAAACGTTGTGATAAATATGGCAACAAAGATGAGGACAATAGTCCGAATAATGTAAATAGTGTTCATAATACCTCATCTCAGAAATATAGAGAGATACTGAAGAACAAAAGACATGCTCATCAACAGTATACATAACATCCATGGATGGAATGCTGATATTAGAGAAAGAAAAAATATTTCAGAGATGGAAGGAACATTTTGGAGAACTCATCCTCGACGGAAGAGAACAACCGGAAATGCGAAACTTGGGTTCGAATCTCACCGTGGTCGATTTTTCAGAAGTTATTGGAATTGATCGAGTTCGATCCCAGCGTGCGCCACCTTTTGGAATGTTCCTGAAAACTATAACAAGGGTTGACCCAAGCCTAGTGAGTGAAAATGGGTAGACGGAACTCTTGAGGGCCGTCAATAGCTGTACTAGCACGAAGCTACAAATCATCGTAGCTGAGGGCTTCAACGTACTGGCTTTGTTAAATTATTGATCATGCTAGATCTCTCTGCTCAGCATATTTTCAGTATAAACCATATGTGGGCTCAGTGGGTGTTGGGTAAAAAAACAAATATGCCTGAGCAGACGTCGGCAATAGGGATTCACTAGCCGTCTTAATAGAGGGGTGTCCTCGAATACGAGTGGCCAGTTATTATCAATATATATATATATATATATATATATATATATATATATATATATATATATATATATATATATATATATATCATAAACATATATTACTGATAAAAAGAAAGAATGATTCTCATTCACACATATATATATATATCATAAACAGATAGAAAATGTGTATGTTTGAAAAGAATGTCAAAATAAGACCCACATTGAATAGACATGTTTCTCTGCAGTGATGTCAGGTCTGCCGGAAGAAACACATTTTTATGGTGTTGATTAAGCTCTCACGTTGTAATTTGGTATAGGATTTTTGCATGTACGGTCATGCGCCATCCTATCAACTTGACAATAGCATCGGTTCTCCATTATTCTTATTACAAGAATCCCTACAATTTCTTTGTCGTGATGAGCTGCTCCGTCCATTTTTGAAGTTACATGAGCCACCAAAATGAAAGCCATAGATACTGAATTCTGATTGAAGATTTTCAAACGCGCTTGGTGCAAGACCCTCAAGATTGCATTACAACCCGAGGAGCCCAACTCCCGTTGGAAGATTAGGGAAATGTTACGATATATATATATATATATATATATATATATATATATATATATCCCTATACATTAACCTACCTCCTTTTTATCCACCCACACCCACACCCACACCCACACACACGCACACGCACACACACACACACACATATATATATATATAGATAGATATGTATATTTTATTATATTAGACTCACAAAGCAAGTGAGAGTCACCCAATGAGAATCATTCTTTCGTTTTATCAGTAATATTATACGCGCGAATTACACACACACACACACACACACACACACACACACTCATTCAAATACACGCACCATAATATATTTCAGAATTCAATTCCTGGAATTAGTATAGCATTTGGCTTGGGTATTGATTTAGGCAAATTCCGCTTTATTTATATGTTGAACAAATTAGTCCTTCAGTGCCGAGCAGTAGGGGAGTTTTGTGTTTAATCTATGCCGTAGACGAATAAAGAGTGAAAGCAATATGGAGTCATTGATGAGCATAAAATTTTGGGTGAAAATTATTAAGTGTTTTTTAAAATTAAGCCCTAGGAAAATTTGTGAAGATATAGGGTGTTTTTTAGTCACACGAGTCATTCAATGATATTGCTAGATTATTTGAATTATGTACAGGATGAAGCAATTATTGAACTAACAAAAACAATGAACAGATACAAATGCTTATTAGGCAATTCTTGAAATGGTTGTGAGAATCTCTTCGGAGGAAAAGATCCAAACGCAAATATGACAAATTGATTCTTCAATATGACAAAGCGCTACTGCACATCGGGCGTGAGTGTTTCACGAGTTGCTTGTTAAGAAATCCATTAAAGATTTGGTTCAGGCGCCTTATTAACCAAACTTGTCCGATTATTTTCTTTATTTCTGTTTATATAATTGAAAGACATTTCTCAAAACAATTTCCATGAACATTTCTGTCCATTTTTCCATCATAATACTTTATTTAACAGGGTCATTCCTCGAATTCCTTGTCACTCAGGTTATCAGAGAGATATACTATTTATCTTAACCACTACTTTAAGCGTGCGCATGTGTAGTGATCCCAAAGAATAATGGGGAAATAAAGTAACAGAATACGATAGTGAAATTATCCCAAGATTTAATACGTTAGACATTGATATGTATATCACACGCAAAACTACGAACTTGTATTTACAAGTGCTCATTTGAAATATTTCTACATTTCAGTACCTGCCTATATTTCTAAGATAATGTATTATGTACACTATTTGCATTGTTCGGACGATTGTCCTCATCTTTGTTGCCATATTTATCACAATATTTTGGCCCTTTAGTATCTGTCTATATTTCTGAGATGACGTATTATGTACACTATTTACATTATTCGGACTATTGTCCTCATCTTTGTTGCAATGTTTATCACAATATTTCAGCCCTTTTGTATCTGTCTATATTTCTGAGATGAGGTATTATGTACACTATTTACATTATTCGGACTATTGTCCTCAACTTTGTTAAGGCGGTGGAGAAATTAGAGAGAGGAATTAACAGGAGATATCTGACATCCATTAGGCATGACACTAGAACAGTCTACCCCAGTGAGCGAAATAAAGGGTTCAGTTCGACATTCCAACCATCTGAAGAAGGCCGGAGTGTACAACGACCGAAACGTTGTGATAAAAATGCCGACAAAGATGAGGACAATAGTTTGAGTAATGTAAATAGTTCTACATTTCAGTTTGACTTATTACAGATTTTTAAATTTCAAGCAAACGGATTTGTCAAGTCACTGGAAATGTGGAGAATTTTTCGCTGACTCTAGCAAAAAAGCAAATATTTGAATATCTAATCCTCAGCTCCACCAGACTCTCTGCACTTAAGAGACTATAAAATATGTCCCCGAGATGTCTCTAATGTATTTAAGATTCCTGAACGCTGGATAAATAAAACACTCAGTCGGAAACTATTGATATAATCATAGCATTTTCGATATGAGAATTTCTTACCGGAAGAAAACAGCAGCTGCCTTTCGTTTTCAGCAATGTCCATGCAAATGGATGATATCTTAAATTAACTGAAATCCATATAAGCATTTCTCTTACACTGGATGTTCGCGTGTCTCTTCAGGTGAACTGTTATGGAATACAAATTCACTTACCTGAAAAAGAAAAAAAAAGAAAAAAAAATTATAAGTAGTTTTTGCGAATCGTTAGTAATTAAAGATTTACTATAATTATATGAATGAAATAAATCAGTTATTATTTTTTTTCTAAAGCAAAGATTGTGCACCCGAAAAATAGTTCAGTTTTAAACATTTTGGACTTTTGGGGGGGGATGAAATATATTCACTATATTCATTATATTCACTTACGCGAAAATACCCTTGGGAAAGTTATGAATCCACCTCTTTTCCCATAATTTATTGAGGAATCGGACAGCCGAGTTCGAATTCCAGTCGAATACGTTATATTAACTTACGGGCTAATACCCTTGGGAAAAGTATGAATCCTCTTCTTCGCCCAGGTATCGGTAAATAGACCGCCTTGGATAGCAACAGGTTTACAGCGGGAAAAAAAATTGCTCGTCAGTCATGTATCGAAAGATACATGATCACGCATGGCACATACTGACTATCTCAGTAAATCATCATTGCCCCGCCAAATTCTTAAAATGTAAAATATTTTATAACGTTAAATAACCTGAAAAAAGCACGATAAACCATAAAAAATAATTCAATTAATCTTTTATAGGCAATCCGATGTTCAGTAGTCACTGTTAATATTGGAAGATCGAATTTATCCAGATATTAATGTCTAATTTTCTAGCCATTATTGCATAGTGGCGTATCAATAGCTAATTTTTAAACTAATTTTATATTTCACAAGATAAATATCTTGAAGTAGTCAGTGAATAGAAATACCGCATGATATATTAGCGTGTTGTTGGACACCTCGAGGCGGTGTAATTGTTAGCAAGTCTTCCTCGCTAGAACAATTACGACTGCGTAGTGAGTTCGATCCTCACTGTGTACTTTTGGCCTTGTGCGATATCTAAGCAGAAACTTAGAAAATCACTATAGGCGTGTAGCTATTTGCTGAGTGAATATGATGATGATTTTTACATTTCCAGGAGTTTCCAGCAAAACCTTGCAAAAATCAATAAAGATGAAAAAGTAATCATTGATTCTTGATGTCTTCTCGTTTCGTTGGCTTGGAAATTATTTCCGTTTATCCTTAACGATTTCTATTACATTTTCTAGTATTTGGCAAGCTGAGATATGAATTTGAACTTCTTTCCAAATTCAAGAAACAAACATGTCTCATATTAATTCATATAAAATAAGAAATCTTATAAAGTAATCAAGAAATTTGCAAAAGAAAAGATGAAATAAACAAGAATATAACATATTTAAATATTAAGGGCCATCGACAGTCACTGAAAATAAAAATAAAAATATTTTAAAGAGTTGAACAGTTAGAAAAAAAGAACAAATAATTTAGCCATTCTATCATCATCAGTAAATATTTTCATAGCTAAACTTATGAATAAAAGCCAAAGAATATATAAAATGTATTCTGATATATGTAAAGGATCGGAGTTTTGTTAAAGATATAGAAACCTTGTAAATAGTCGGTTGGCCAGAAGGTTTTGACTCACTTAAAGAAGCGGAAAGAAAGCAACAGATCTTGATCTCTGTCTGATAGATTTTCCAAGGAGTACTGCATTTCGAGTTTTTTTTTACACGGACGTGCTATCCACGTTAAACTTTATTGCCAGCAGCTAGACCGCGTTTACGACAAAATGAAGAAGGGGTCGGACTTCAGCAAGAAAATGCGAAGCCACACATTGTAATGTTGAATAAGGGGAAGTACAAAAGAATCGACGAGGTTGATATTGTGTCCACTTCCGATGCTGATCCGAGTGATTATGGCCTATTACGCTCAATGGCACACTTCCTCCGCGACCAGCGATTCAACACTTTTCATGAAGTGAAGGAAACTTGTTTACAGTTTTTTATTCCAAGCCAGCGAACTGATATCTAGAACAGATTTGGATGCTGGCTGATCACTGGCAGAGGCTCATCGAGAAAATTATGAACTTTATTCTGGAGAATAAATGTGGGCGTTGCTCCATTAAACTTTGTTGTTTTCTATCCGCTTCCTGAGTGAGTCAGGACTTTCTGGCCAACCTAATATTCAAAAAAATTAGGCTTAAGGCCATATTAATTGTATACACAAGTTCGTTGCCTTAAATGTTTGCAGGGCGAGCGTTTTAACCAACGCATCAAAACAGACGAATCTGATATAGACTCTGTTAAGCCTAGCATAGGGACACAATAATAACAATACTACAAGGGTTTTGTTTTTATGCATTTTCTGTACACCTCTGATTCGTTGTGTATAATTTGTTTGTGAGTATTTAGAATCTTAATATAAATCCATGGTGTAATGGTTAGCAAGCTTGTCCTGCTAGATTAATTACTACTGAATAGAGAGTTCCATCCTCCCTGGGCGCTCAGTACTTTTGGCCATGTGCCACATCAAAGGTACTCTTATAAAACGGGAGAATTTCAACGTGGTGTAATGGTCTACAAGCTTGACAATTACGACTCAATATTGACTCAAGTGCTCCATATTTTCGGCCTTGTGTCACATCTTAGCTACGCTGAGAAAATCACCACAGCACTTTATCACGGTGCGGCGGTTAGCAAGCTTGCCATGGCTCATATTGTGAGTCTTGTACCTCATGTAAGCTGCGCTTAGAAAATCACCAGGTAACTTCATCGTGGTGCAATGGTTAGCAGGCTTTTCTTGCAAGGAAATGAGTTTGATCCTCACTGGGTGTTCCATATATTCAGCATTGTGTCACATCCAAGCTCCGCTTAGAAAATCAATATAAAATGGAACCAAATATTAAATAGATTATTAAGAGGATTATTAAAGTGATTATTCACAATTAGAAGTAAGTAGAGATAAATATTAAAGCTATTTTTATCCAACAGAACAGATGTGAACCTCTTGCAGACTTGACGAAGTCAAACCCATCTTTTCCTCGAAACATACTCTGTGATCCCAGTTTCTTTAAATTATCATTTTGTCTTCACAAATGAACGAACTTGTCTCGGTATTTAGGCCCCGATCTCAGTCAAGATGTTTCCGACTCAAGGGGAGGATCTCTTGATTCTGGGGCAGCAAAAATATTTAGTAACCCTCTACCGTGGCTCTTGGGTAGAAAATATTTAAAAATAAAATAAAAATTAAAAGGTTTCCTTAAAGCTCATTATTTCAGAAGCAGACATGAGAATACTAGTGAGGCAAGAAAAAAATCAAGAACAATTCGTAAAAAAAAACAAATTGAAAATAGCATAATAAAAATAAAGAAATAAAAATTATGTTGTACTCTCCTTATACATTCCACATAAATGGCTTTTCATTTAAAAAATCTTTTCTTATGAATTGCATTGTAGTGTAGGACTTGTAAAACATCAATCACGCGTATATGTTAGGTTTCATATCGTAGTGCTGTCGTGTGAAGTCTCTTGCGAAGAGAATTTGCAATGAAACAGGATCCAGATGTGAATTATTATTTCCTTGGGATACACTGGCGTTAAAATGATATTAACGCCCGTGACGAATTTGGGAACTTCTACAACTTTGAACAACTTTGTGGACTTTTTGTTAAGAAAGAACATCTTTTCATACAACCAAATGTACTTTTTTGTCTTCTATTAAACTTCAAAACTGTTTTTTTAGTATTTGTAAATTCTAGCATCAGGAATATTTCAGAGCGAATATTCTTTCACACCAAGGTTTGGATTCTGAACACTTTGGCATCATTTCTAAGATTTCTGCATAAATTACAAGTATTGTTGGATATTGGTTGAAAAAGACCGTTGACCTCACTTACGTTGCATCAGAGAGTGATCCTAAATCGGAATAGGCAGTAGCATAATCAGGAAATGGCTGAAATAAGGAGGAGGCACAGGTATCCAGAGCCTTGAATAAACAGGTGTCCTAAAGCGGAAGGAAATTCGTGCTTGAATGGCCGCATGACGGAAGTGGCGTAGCCAGACGATGTTGAGTGGGCACTTGGCCGGAAGAGGCATGACCGCAACAAATTGCATAGGCGACATATCGGAAGAAGACGTAGGCACGTGAAGGTGCGTGGGTGTCCAGATGTTATAAAAACGGTCCAACTCTTTGCTAATTGTCTTGTAGCTCTTCCATATCTTTTGAGTAAAATTTCCTGTGATTTCATAGGGAAATTTCCTATGATTTCATAGGGAAATTTCCTATTATTTCATAGGCAAATGTTTTGGGCGAACTCTTGAATTTAGTTTTCCTTAGGAAATGTTTTCCCCATCAGACACTTAGGCAATGATCGAAAAAAACTTAATCGCTTGATGCAAGATCAGGAGAATATTGTGGATGGATTAGAACATTTTTCCTTGCTCTTCGTTTAATATCGATTAGTTGCTAGCACTATTTTTCTCATATTTGTTCTTATCAAAACAATCTTTTGGCCGCTGTGACCTCCAGCTTATATAATTTGTTTTCGATCCGAATAATCGGCAACGCTTCGACAGCAGCATCAGATTCAATAACAACATGGAAGTCTCTGTGAATGTTATCATATATCTTGTGTTGGCACGAAGGAGAATAGATGGTTTGCTATTGAGTTGCGCAGGTCAGTTTTTTACTAAGAGTTTATGGCCTCCTTGCCGCAGCGGGACGTATAAATGTGCATATTTTCCGGTTTAAGAATACGGAAAGAATAATGCTCCAGCAATCCAACCACTCACACAATATTATCTTTCTTCTGTGGAACTCAGGATCTTATGTTGATTAGCGGGTGTATATCTTTGTCAGTACATTTTTAGCTTTTGGCGTAACCCATTTTCATTATGTGATCAAAGAAACGGTTAGTAAGTATCATACATTCTTAATTACAAAATCCTCGAAATGGAAATTTTTTATGACCCAATCAATGACTTTTCATCAACTCTATACACATATAGAAACAATTTCTTCTGTCTATATTTCTGAGATGAGGTATTGTAACTATTTACACTACATTGTTTGAACTATTGTCCGCATCGTTATTCTCATATTCACAACGTTTCAGTCGCTGTACGCTCCGACCTTCTTCAAGTGATACGTCCTCAGTAGATAAAACGTTGGTTGAACTGATCCAGTGACTACATCCAAAGAGTTGAGAGTTCAGTATCTGTCTAAAGCAGAGGTGTAAAAACCTGGAGAGTTGAATTACTGAAGAGAAATAATTGAAAATGAGATATCCAGAAATGACATGCCACGTTGAACTAGAACAAGCTATCCCCGTGGACGAAATAAAGGTTTCAGTTCGAAACTCCGACGTATATCACCCGAAGAAGGCCGGGGCGTACAACAGCCGAAACATCGTGAATATGACTATAAAGATAAGGACAATTCTAGGAACAATGTAAATAGTATAATGAAGTATAATGTGTATGAGAATGATCTACTCATTAAAACTCATAAACTACTTATTAGAAAAGAAACCGATTATGTTTTCGTACTGGTTATTACGATAAACTACATCTGCGTCCTGGGTAAGACAATAAACTACGTCCAGCATCAAGGCCTCTGATCAGGAGGTTTTGAGGCGCTTCGAACCACCTCTTAATTGCTGGTGTTCCCAGGTCCGCTCTGACCCAGGGTGGTAGCACCTGTTAGGGTCCAAACTATGTGCAAATAGTTAACTCTGAAATTGGGATAAAAACACTATGAAGGTTTAAAAATAGATTTTAATAGCAGAAATACTTTTAAAAAAATTCTTGCCAGCAATAAATTTTTGAAAAAAACAAAACACTAGCAATACATTTTTGAAAAAAAAAAAATAATACCAACAATGTTTTTACAAAATAAATATTAGTAGCAATGCATTTTTGAAAGAAAAAATTATCAGCAATACATTTTTGGTGGAAAAATCCAGAAATAGATTTTTGACTAAACAAAATATTACCAGCAATACATATTTTGTCTGTATTAAATAACCCATTGAGGTTGATATGCAGTAAAACAAACCAAGCTAAACCAAAACCTGATGATGTTTAATGTTTTTCGAGAGCCTGGCTAAGAGGGCATGAAATTTTCTATCTTCTTTCATGCACATTGCTAAAATTTACGGAAGCTTATTTAGAATTTACGGCCACATCAAGTTGAAACACCGATTATATTACTGCTTTTTTTATAAAGCTGTTCGTCAGTATATTTAGCTACCAGTCAGTCAGTTAATTGTCATACGTAATACACGCTTAGGTGATCATGTATATTCCATTGCATGACTGATTTTTTTCCAGCGGGTGTTTGCCATTTCTTTCTGCAATAGACCAGTTACCGTCCAAGACTATAGAACGCAGTCTGTTCTGCTGTTTACCCATAGCTGGTGAGAGAAGAAGAGGATTCATACCTTTTCCTAGGGTATTAGAACGAAAGTGAATGTAAGGGATTTGCTTGGAATTCGAACTCGGGTCTCCGATTCCTAAAACCGAGCCGCTGTCCGTTACTCAACTGTGCCCTGTCCCCTTTAGCTACGAACATACTTTACTGACAACAATCTTATCTGGAAACTAAAGAAGAAAATGGCATAAGTGAAAAGACTTGTAATAGTTTATTTTGTTTGTTTGTTTGGGTTTTATGGCATATCAACCACTGTGGGTTATTTAATGCCAAATCCAGTTTATATGAATTTGAAATGCCTATTTTGTATAGAATAAAAAACGTATAGCTGGCAACATTATTGTTTCAAAAAAAAAACATATAGCTGGCAACATTATTCCTTTTCTACAAAAAAAAAACAAACTTAGAGCTGGCAACATTATTGTTTCAAAAACTTAGAGCTGGCAACATTATTTTTCTGAAAACATTATCTGAGACCTTGCTGTTGGATGCAGTTTATCGCCATACCCAGGACGCGGATGTAGTTTACCGTCATACCCAGGACGCGGGTGTAGTTTAGCGTCATACCCAGGACGCGGATGTAGTTTACCTTCATATCCAGGATGTGAGCAAAACCTGGAAAACTAGCAGTTCACTATTTACCCATAGCTGGGGCCCTAACAGGTGCTACCACCCCGGGTCAAGGTGGACCTGGGAACACCAGCAATTAAGAGGTGGTTCCACGCTCCTAAAAACCTCCAGATCAGAGGCCTTGCTGTTGGATGCAATTTAACGTCATACCCAGGACGTCTCATTGGGGGGGTCTTACCCCTCTACAGAGGTGCAGTCGGCGTATTCTAAAGCCTCAGCCGACAGGGCCGTGTAATAGTTTAGGGGAAGTACTAAAATTATAGATAGGGGTCATAATTTTTGCAGTTTAAATTTCTAGATGTAACCGTAATTTCTATGCTAACATTTTCTTTTCGACTTCTGGCTTGTGTAACCCTCTTCTGGGTTACGGCTTTACAGTCATTATCGATCTTCAAAAATTAGATGCAATATCAATCGTCATCTGCGTCGAATTCTATTTATTGTTCTCTCTCCTCAATGAATGTTTTCCTCGGATTCTTTCATTCCTGTTAACCACTTATCTCTTAGTGACTTTATCGCCTTGTTTGGAGTGAAATGATTAAACCATAAACTGGGAAATATACTATTAACACTGAAGAGCTATGTGACCGTCATACGTAGTTTGCAGACAAGAAGGAGCAGCGAAGGGATGGATGTATTTATATAGATTTCTTCTTTCTTGCTCGCTTGCTTTGTATACAGAATAACATTTTATGTGGTGTTTTATAATCTACTAGTAGATTGACTGAAACGCCGCATGATTAACTACGCTAAACATATTTTCTACGAATATGTCAATTTGAAACAAAAATGCCATCAAGTAAAAAATTAAAAATTACATTTAAGATGTCTGTCTATATCTCTGAAATGATGTATTATGATTACTTACATTATTTATATTATTCCGACTGTTATCCTCATCTTCATTGCCATATTTACAACCTTTCGGCCGTTGTATGCTCCGGCTTTCTTCAAGACATATGGCTCAGTGGATAAAAGCATTGGTTAAATCCAGTGACTAGGTCCAAAAAGTTGTGAGTTCAATACCAGGCATCAGAAGTGGTGAACAAATACTTGTAGGCACATGGGACTAGAACAATATAACCCATTTGACAAAATAAAAGGTTCGGTTTAAAATTCCAATCACCTGATGATGGTCGGAGCGTATAAAGGCCGAAACGCTCTGAATATAGCTGAGTGGTTAAAACGTTTGTATTCTGACAATGAGACCCGCGTTCGAATGTCACCATAGTCGATTTGTCGAGGAGGAGAATTCCTGATGTTATCGGACAGGAGCGGTCGATCCCAATGTGCGGCAACTTTGGCAAGTGCCTGAAAACCATACCATGGGTTAACGCAAGTTTTGTGAGTGAAATTGGGTCGACGGAACCAGTGGGTTCTGTCGATGGTTGTGCTAGCACAAAGTGACAAGTCATTGTGGCCGAGGGACTGAGCGTGCTGGTCTTGTTTAAAATGTTGATTACGCTAGATAACACACTCTTTCCCAGAAACAGTAACTAAGGTCTGCTAAGCATAGTTGCAGCAGAAACAACAGGTGGGATCTGTGGGTGTTGAACAAAAACACCATGCGCCTGAGCAAGCGTTTGCTATAGGGATTTTCTAGCCGCCCTAGTAGACGCGTATCCTGGAATACAAGTGGCCAGATATATATACATACATGGCAATGAACACTCAGAATATTGTAAGTATTGTAAGTAAATTTAAGATTTTCTTCAGTAAAAACGATGATATTTATTACAAATATCATCGTTTTTACTGAAGAAAATCTTAAATTTACTATATCTGAAAATTCATTAAATCTTTATTTAACCTATTTTTGTCAGGAACTATGGCTAGTTTAGCTTGTGCATTTCACGGATAACAGATTCTTCCGTATGTTTTATCTACATAATATTAATTTTCAAATAATGACGCATAGACCAATGTTAATATCTATTTTCGTATGAAGCTGTGAATGAGGGTTTATCTATATAAACTTATTGTTTCATTTTTATATAAAGATAAACTCGACGCCTGCGTAGATACATTAAGTCATATCTCCAGGACAACTTTTTCACATATAATATACTTAAATTTCATATTGATTACAGATGAAACATTGGAAATTTTCCAACAGATTTCACTGAAGTTTTTGCTTTCCAAAATTATAGTATATGATTATAGAAAATTAAAGTTTAGTATTATCGAAAAATATAGTTTAGGATTATAGGAAAATTTTAGTTTAGGATTATAGAAATAATTATAGTTTATCATAATAGAAAAATATATAGTTCATAATTATAGGAAAAAATTATAGTTTGTGATTATAGGAAATTATACTTTATGATTATAGAAATTATATTTTATGATTATAGGAAAATTATAAAATTATAGTTTATGATTATAAAAAAAAAACAATAACTATGGATTAAACAAGTAATAGATAGATTCAGTCCGAAAATGGTATTAAAAAGATGTCTGCATCAAAAATATTTCTTCACCTTAAAGTACACTAAATTTATTAACCCGGAAACTCATGTTTTTTTTTTGTTTTTTTTTTTTTAAACTGACACCTGGCGGGTGTTTGAAAGACGTCATTTTTAACTTTTTCTGTTTAAAGTTCGTATTATCTTGATTTTCGATGGAAACGTGAAAAATCTCCAACAAACTATAGTGAAATTATCATTTTCCAAATCTGTATTTTGCAATTATAATTTAGATATATGGAAAAAAGAAGGGTATTGTTTTAAAATGATAAACTTGACTTGTGATGTGTAACTACAGAATATTGGCAATCATGGCACTCCTCAATTGTCTGTCCTTTATAGATCTTAATAAATTTGGTCGTTTTTTTATTCACTTTAAACTCTGTTCCGCCATCCATTTATTTAAGCCCGGTAGGTAGTTTAGGCGTTATTTTCCTGCGTCTCTCTTGCCTTCAATCGGTCCTGTGAGTATCACATTTTCCATGCCCTCTTTCCTCATTATATACGCTAAAAATATCAACTACCTCTTACTGGTGTTAAATATATGTCCTTTTTGTTTCCATTTTTTCTAAAACTTTGTCTTTGCTCACATGTTCAGTCTATGATATTCTCTGTGTCCTTCTGTAGAACAAGATTTCTGTTGCTTCAAGTCTCTTTTTCATATCTGAAGAGACTGTCCAGCACTCACTGACATATAAGAGGACTGATATTACAAAACAGTTCAGTACTCTTTTATGCGCGTCTAACTATATATTTTGTTTCTTAATAGTTAGGTTTTCTCAAAGCGCCTTCGGATTTTATGTCGTACATTCCACTATCTCTTTAAACACTTCCCAAATATTCAAATTTTTGTAATTCTTTCATTTTCGAATCTGCAATTTGTTATTTGCATGTACCACAAATATTGATTTCCGACATAATCGACATTCTCAAATTTACTTCATTCAATTGGGAGAACCATATTGAAATTTCCAGAACAAAATTCAGTAAACGAAATATTGAGACAACCTTTTATAATTATGCTTCAACTTTGTTATTACCACAATGTTTTAAACTTTGTGGCTTATAGCCCTGACCAGGTGCTTGTGTATCTCGGTAACCTTACGGAAATATCGAGCGGAATACTTTATTTAATATAGGGAGAAGGTTGGTCTCGCTGTGCTTACCATGTCTTAAAATATCTCGTTGTCTTCTTATTTAATATTGCTCAGTCATTGTCTGAAGCGTTTCTTCTTTGTCTAAATCAACAAAGTGAGAAATTATCGCATTAATCCACTAGCCTACTGTCCCGTGTGACAATCCTGAATGCAGACCTCTGAGACAAAAACCTACTATGCCTGCTGCTAAGACTTCTACTGCTTGTCGCGCTTGATTGCTTACACAGGCGATTCTTTTTCTTATTGATGCCGCTGATCTCGATGCCGAATATTATTTGAATCGAAAAAAAAAACTTGATATAGGTCGGAGAGCACAACGGTCGATATCTTTTTTACAGTCCGTGTAACTAATCGAAATCGAAATTTAGTCACCTCCTCCTATATTTATGCATTTCACTTTGGAGGAAAGTGAACATATATAATCATGTATGTGTACTTCTTTCAGTATCTGTCTATATTTTTGAGATGAGGTATTATGCACACTATTATTCGGACTATTGAACTCATCTTTGTCGCCATATTTATTACAGCGTTTCGGCTTTTGTACGTTCCGGCCTTCTTCAGTGTCTGTCTATATTTCTGAGATGAGGTATTATGTACACTATTTACATTATTCGGACTATTGTCCTCATCTTTGTCGACATATTTATTACAACGTTTCGGCTTTTGCACGCTCCGGCCTTCTTCAGTGTCTGTCTACGTTTCTTAGATGAGGTATTATGTACACTATTTACATTGCTCAGACTATTGTCCTCATTTTTGTCGACATATTTATTACAACGTTTTATTGTACGCCTTCTTCAGGTGGTTGGAATGTCGAACTGAACTCTATTAGAGGACACATGGAAGTAGAACAGTCTACCAGTGAGCGAAATAAAGGGTTCAGTTTGACATTCTAACCACCTGAAGAAGGCCGGAGCGTACAACGGCCGAAACGTTGTAATAAATATGGCGACAAAGATGAGGACAATAGTCCGAATAATGTAAATTGTGTACATCTTTGTATGTATGTAACTGGAAAATAATGAGGCATACGGCAAAGTTGTAGTAATTGGATTTATATTTTCCTAAAACACAATCAGGTAATTTCTAGTTTGAATGTAAGTAATTCATGGCCACGCTAATATTCAGAAAACTGGATGGCATTTTGACCTGAGGTACAAAGACTCAGCGACGATCATTTTTTATTTGTTGCCTTACATGACACAAGCCAAGCTGAACATGGCGGTTGTCGTTAAGAATGCATGATATCATTTGTCCCTTAAAGTTTATATTGTGGAAACTAATTATTTAAGAACGAAAGAATAAATTGTTTATGAGTTTCTCCCTTAAATGTCATTCATTTTTTAACACGTTGATTGGTTTGCAGGAATAATTTCGACTGCCTAAATGAAGTAACCGTTTTTTTAGGTCTGTTTTTTTTTTTTTTTTTTTTTTTTTTTTTTCATTCTTGGCAGAAAATGAACCTGAAATGGTAATTTGTTGTGTAATTATTAATGTTCTTTTCGGAAAAACAATTCTTTCTTGTTAAATGGTTATGCTAATCTTACACGAGCTACTTTATATATTCCTATAGATGCCCTCGTTGCAAATTAGACAATGATGATCTTTTTTTTATACTTATTTTTTCTGCGTATTAACAATTTTTGTAACCAAAATGTTGATTTTGTTTTTCCCATTTACTAATCAGATCTTTATTTTGGACATGTCGGTAATGAATTAATGCATGATTCATAATCTTTAAGTCCAGCTTTGTAACAATTAAGAATCGAAGTATTTTTTCTTTCTTTTTTAGCAATTTTAAGTATTTTTTTATAACGAAAACTAACAATACATCCAATTTGAGTGCAGAATGACATTTGAAATATCAAGGTACATTAAATTCATTAAAATTTAATCTGAATTTGCTGCGCACCGTGGTGCAGTGGTTAGCGAAACGGAACGAAAAATTGGCGAGTTGATCTCGTTTCATTTACTTTTGAAAAATATCTTTAGGAAAGGTACCCAGGTGTTCGCTACCTGGTTTTGTGTTATATAACAAAGAAGACAATATACCTATAGTTATCTGTCAGTCTAAGAGACAGACAAAAGAGAAATAAAAAATCAGCCACCTGAAGATCTTCAAAGATGGACAATCCTGAAATGCAGGCTCATGAGAGAAATCTGTTTGTGTGATACCTTAACACTCGAGATCCAGCTAACCAATTTTGACCAAACTTGGCAAATACATTGTACAATGTAAGAGATAGGTTTCTAGCTTAAAAAAATCGATAATTAAAAAAAAACAAACAATAATCGATAAAACCGATTAAATGTCAATAAGTTCAACATTTTTCATCCGATGTGCTGTAAACTTATTTTATGACATGCTCAACGATACCTCATTTTTTATTTCTATGCCAATGCGTTTAGAGAAAAACTGCGAAAAACCAAAGATAAATTGATTTCAACACGAATTTTAAACTAAAAACTACCTCAATTTTCAAGCAATATAATACAAACACCACTCAGTCGTAGCCAACAATAAGTTGATTGTTTAACAGTCATTTAACTTGATAATTGAGTCCACCCATACAGTGAAAACCCGTATAAATTCTGACAAATGGCGATTTTTACTGGTTTCGTTCTTATTTTTCGTCGATTTTTCAACCAGTCTTCATTAAATTTAACAATTCTTTTATAAATATATCTTCTTTTACATCCATGGTAGCATAATGACTAATTGACTTTCAAAAACTTTAAAATAATTGTGATATGAAGTGGGTTTTCATGTTGCATGTTTTACACATTCATGTCTTCCGCTAACTTTGATTGAATAAATACAGACTATTTCTGTTATATCAGAAACAGCATTAATTCAAAATGTTTTTTAATGAAAGTACATTAATGTAATTGATTACATCTAAACATGATGCCGTTTTTGTTTCATTCTATTTGAGCGCTATTTCTGATCGACCAGCTGGGGTATGGCTGCTAGTACTAAATAATTGATACATCTTGTTGACATGAATGTGCATTATCTCTAAGCTGGAGCCAACCAAATTTAACTGATTTTGTGTATTAATTCTAAACTCAAAATTTGAATGAAAATAAGCTTATTAGGTATTTACATTTGCAAAAATAAATATCAAATTGAACAGAGAAAACCAAAGAAATGTGTTGAGACCTTTACAGATGAAATATTAAATGAAAAGACGTGAATGAAAATGCGATACCGAAATTCGAAAGCATAATGGGATAGAGAAAGATGCCTTCTAATAACTAAGCAAATTATTAAGAAAGAGAAAAAATTCATTAGAAACAAATGAGTACTATGATATTATGTAATGTCTTTCCTCCTATATAGCAGTAAGTGCTTGACAATCTCCTCACAGATAAAGAAGAGGTTTACGTTAACAGAAATATTTCTATAGATGAATTCTGAGATAAACATTTGCCGGACATATGAGCAACGACCAAGTTTGAAAGAAACCACAAAGGAAAGGGATACTTATACGTAACATCAGAAAGGAATTTGGTGAAATTTCTGGGGCACATCACGAGGAAAGTGAGCTTGTGAATGTTTGATACATACAAGATATATTGAAGGCAAGAGGGGCAAGGAAACCGGCGAGTAGCTTACATAATGAGCTTGTGTAAATGGTTATCCGAACAGGGATTAGAAAAGATAGCATAAACAAAAACCGTACAGATAAGAGCTATGGTCCCCACATCTTAAATGGACACAGTATATATATATGTAAGAAATTTCCACAGTCGGGAAAACTGTTTGATAGTAATCACGGAAATATATTAGTTAAAAATAATCATATTTATACGACATGCGAGACGGCAAACACTTTTTGCCGTAGTTATCTGTTTGATTTCTAATGTCCACATTAATTTATCAGGGAAACTTAACGGATAATTTTTGAATATCTGTCTATACTTCTGAGATGAGATATTATGTACACTATTACACTATTCGGACTATTGTCCTCATCTTTGTCGCCATATTTATTACAACGTTTCGGCCGTTGTACGCCCCGGCCTTCTTCAGGTGGTTGGAATGTCGAACTGAACCCGCTATTTTTTGCTATCTCTTAACCTTTTATTTCGCTCACTGGGGGTAGTCTGTTCTCGTTCTACGCGCCATTTTTAAAAGATGTCAGTTATCAGTTATCTCCTGTTAATTTCCCTCTGAATGTTCTCCACTGCCTTAACCGGATATTGAACTCACACTCTTTGGGTCCTGTCACTTGCTCTAACTAACGCCTTTATCCACTGTGCCATGCGTCCTTGAATGTGTTTTTGAATAGTTCTTTCTTTAAACAAATTTGATTTGCGATAAAAAGTGGAGTCAACAAAAGGAAAGGCCAAACGTTTTAAAGCATGCAAAACAGAGCACTATTTGATATGTTTCTTATCGAGCTTGATTCAATTAATTAGTGAGATTGAACACAAAAGTAGACTATATGAGTCAATGACTAGTTACCAGAAAAATGGTAATAATCTATCCTGATAACACTAGACAATATCTTTCTTTTTTACCAGACAAATATTGTTTTTCTTTCATCCAATATATTCCCTAAATATTACACCTTCGGATTTACTTCCATCTCCAAAGAATTGATTTATTGAGAAAGATTTAGTTCCCTAGTAAAGTTCAAAAGACATGGCACACAGTTCCTTTTAGAAAAATACTAAAACAAACAAAAAAACATTCTAGGACGCTTGAATCATGAAATTGCCTAAGAGATAGCAAAAAATAGCTGGAGAAAACAGTAAATATGTTATTCAAAACGTTGAAAAGGAAAATAATCATGTCTAAAAATAAACAGAATATTATTTGATTGTTACTTCATACACTGAACAACCTTTTTCAATGCCAAATATGAACTAAAGTTTCACCTCATAAATATAGTTAGTATGGCTGTCAAAACATTAGGCACGAAAAGAGAGACTCTTTTCAAAAAGTAGATGCTAAGTATGGAGTGAATTTAAAACAAGAATATATATATATATATATATATATATATATATATATATATATATATATATATATATATATATATATATATATATATATATATATATATATATATATATATATATATATATATATATATATATATATATATATATATAAGTCAGAAACTATTTAAAACCCGACAGATATATGGATAGGGGCTCGGATTGGGGAAGTGGAGAGCCGAGTTCGAATTCCAGTCCCATCCATTATATTCATTTACGTGCCTTAACCTCTCTATTCTATGGGTGAATAGCCGACTGGGTTCTATAGGCTTGGGTGGCAACCGGTCTACGAGAGGGAAATACTCGGAATTCAAAACTGGCCTTGAGACCGTTGGGCTCCGTCAACCTATCTTGCCGCGAAAATACCATTTCTACCGCGGCGGCATTACACATGATGACTCTACGAGTCACGGGATCGAAATATCAGATATATACCATTAATCGTTATCCTTCCTCTCAAATATTTATATGTAAAATTACAATTATTTCTTTGTTTTAGCCAGTAATTTTAAAACAAGCACGGAGTTTGCCAGAAATAAAAGCACGAGATTAGCACACTGTGTATCAAATATGATAACTATGTTATACTTGGATTTTAACAATCTCAAAAGGCCACTCATTGAGGATCTGATATCGTTCAAAGAGTACTTAGACACCTGTATTTCAAACACTAGAAATTAACGCACATGTCTAACGTGATATTAAACGTATAAATATTCCATGTCTAGGCAGTGGATAGCGGTTCAGACTGAGGAATCGGAGAGCCGAGTTCAAATTCCAGTCGAATCGATTACATTCACTTCCGTGCTAATACCCTTGGAAAAGGTATTAAATCCATTCTTCTCACTCCAGCTATGGGTAAATTGCAGGACTGTGTTCTATAGCCTTGAATGTTAACCGGTCTAGGAGAAAGACAACTTAGAATTCAAAACAACGGAGGGTCGTTTGCGGATCTTGTGGCCTTTCAAAAATTGTGGTTGGTTCTTCACCACTATAATCAAATAATATGTACTGGTATCTGGTTGTCGGTTCTTAGGGATTGAGCTTCTTAAGCGCCCTACGTCGAATACGACGGGAGAGTCTACCAAATGTTCCATATTCTAACGCCTGCATTTCGCCATGTGCTATTTTTTCCCAGTTCGATCCACGTTGCGTGTCTTGCTGCACGCGCATAATGTTTCACTAGGCCAATCCTTGTAAATACCTATATTGCAGGAAGACAATGGTTGCACGCTACGTGGAAACGGGAGGTCAACCAAACTTTGGAAGTGCACACGTGAGAAGGGAAGGGGATCCAGCTAGATATATAAGCAACTACACCAGAAGGGAATGAAAAAAGCATCCCTTGTAGCCTCACGAGAAAAATCTAGGTTCAGAGAAAAGACCGATGTCACGTATACACGCTGATATTAATTGACGAAATCTGATTTTGCGTAAACAATAATTGAATATATAAGAAGTTTAATTCAAATGTTATTAGTCTATAAAGCTATAATATTAGATCTTTTAAAATACTTTAATTACCTTTGTGTTTGTGTATATTATCATGAAAACCTCCATTTTATATTTGGTTGGGATTTTTTTTCATAATTTCGTTTGCATATTCAAAAAGATTTTAACCACATCTGCATTCAAACACATTATTAAGAAGATATTAATGACATATTTGTGTATATAATTAAGACGTCATGAACTGAAAGTGTCTGTGAGCTTAGTTTTGATAAGACTATAATTAATTTGTTTGCCTTTGTGTATCGATGTAAATTTAAGTGATTCTAAATTATCTCTGTGATTGATAGTCATTTAGAAGACGTTCATTAATCTAATATCGTATCATAATTCTACTTGCACCCCCCACACTTAGTTACTTAGCACGTACGTTGCCTACTGCCTTAAATAAGGGACCATTCCGTTTTGATCGCTCGGAAAGCCGGAAAAGACATACCAGAGAGAATACTTATTTCAGTGAAAGAAAGTAAAAAATGAAAAGAAGGAAGGATAGATGTGATAACACTCTCATATGTTTAACGTCTGTTTCAGTTAAATGAAAAAGTTTTCAATTTTAAATACGTTTTAATAACGACAAGCATTCATATTTATGATTGTTACTGCAATATTTTGTTAAAGTTGTTAAGCTCAAATATTTACCGATAAAATATAGGAATTTCTACGGACATTTTATTGTCGTAGAACTTGCCATGAACTTATACAATCCTTAACTTAAGAATTATGATTCCATAGGAAATTAAAATAGAAAAATCGGGAAATTTTCACGGGCATTTCTAATATATTTTTAAAAGATTATTTGACCTTTCTTATTTGTACAAGAATTTAATTGATCACTTGATTGCGTACATAGCTGTTTTCTCGGAATTAATTTGGCTGTTTTTTTTTTTAATCGTTAAATGCGTCTACGTTTAAGAGTAATTTCAAGAATAAAATTACCACTTTGTATATGTTTAAGATGACTTCCCTATTTATGCGTATCAACAGGGTGCGATGGGTAAATCGCCACCATTTTATTTTAATTTTTGCGCATGCGCGTTGATGTTTTTCATTTTGTTGACTGCACATTATAGAAGGTTCAGTTGGACACCATATGTGAGAAAAGAAGCACAATGACTCAAATCACTCCGCTGGAAATTAGGAAACGGCATACTGTACTGCTTGGCATTCACACCGAAAGTTCCAATACGAACATTTCAGAGTATTTGGGCTTCAATCTGAGGACAGTGCAGAGGATTCCGAAAGAGTTGGATCTATTTAATGGTGATTACGAAGGTACGACATCTCGGAAAACTCACTCTGATCGTTCCGATAAGAAAAGATCTCCCGAATTTGTTGGTGGGGCACTCAGATTTAACATCAACTGACTTGACAAGGTAGTGCTTCTCTGGGCCAAGAGAATGGATGACTCTATATCTGGGAACAGTATCTTGCTTCATGCGAGAACTCAATCATGGTTGTGATACATTTTTTTGCGAGCACATCACCCTTTACATCTGGCAACCTAATTTCCCAGATTGCAACTCCCTTGATTATTATGTGTCGGGCGCAGTTAAACGAGAGATCAGCAAAACCCCTTGTAATTTTGTTATACTGCCATAATCTTGGTAAGTATTATGACAGCGTTCATTAACAGTGAGACCGCCCAGAAGAGTTGCAATTGATTCTGAAGTTATCTGGAGGCCGTGATTGAAGCTAATGGCGATTTTATTGAATGAATTTACTTCAGCGAATTTAATTTAGTGTTTCAAGATATTTTTGTGTAATTCTGGTAAATATACCCGTTAAAATAAAATGCTGGTGTTATTTTCATTATTGCGTAATTAAGACAATAATTTTATCCATCGCACTCTGTATAAGAAGACTATATTTACAAATGCTGTAAAAGATTGTATTATGCAAATATATGACATATAAAGAATAATCAGTTCAAGTTTTATAGTATTAGGAACTGTGGAGATTTCAGAATCGCCATCCAAGCATATTCACTCGGGAAAATGTTCTTTATATTTGATTTTAGTTTTAGTCAAGGCGAGGTGATTTGCTCGGACCTGACCGAGTATTATTGGGCAATGATTCAATAGGCAATCGACACATTTCAATAATTCATTTGAAAACAAAATCTATCTTTCAAAGCAAAGAATTCTATGAATGAGTTATATGCATGAATTCTTGGAACTGGGAATAGAACTTTCCTCAAATGTGCCGTATTGTCATCGCAGATTTTAACATGTTTAGCTTTATTCAACATATTTTGGTTAAAGGTTTAAAAAAAAAAAACAACTCTTAGTTACACAATTCAAAGCTGGAATCGTTCTTTTCTGCTCGAACCCACAATTTGTCTAAAAGAAAGTGTAAATGACAGTTCGGCAATAATTCTTCTGAATTATAGCGCCATGAATTTATATGAATGACAGTAGCTTGAAAAGAGCCTGTAAACACAAAGTCGATTGTGCCGTTTCTTATCTCGGTTTTTATTCTTTGAAAATTCAATATAAATTAGCTTGTCATAGTAACTTATTTGTATAAAATATATGCCCGGCCTTCTTCAGAAACACTCTATATTTCTGAGATGAGTCATTATAACTATTTACATTGTTCGGACTGTTGTACTTAACTTTATTGCCATATTCCTGATGTTTCGGCCGTTGTACGCTCCGGCCATCTTCAGAATCTGTCTATATTTCTGAGACGAGGTATTGTAACTATTTACACTATTTATATTGTTTGGACTGTTGTCCTCATCTTTATTGCCATATTCACCGTCAAAATTTGTCTCTATTTCTGAGATGAGGTTCTTAACTAGTTATATTATTTACATTGTTCGGACTATTGTCCCCATCTTTAATGTCATATTCACGATCTATCGGCTATTGTACGCTCTTGCCTTCTATAGGATATATTTATATTTCTTAGATGAGGTAATGTAACAATTTACACTATTTATATTGTTTGGACTGTTGTCCTCGTTTTTTTTTTTTGCAATATTCATGACGTTGTGGCCGTGGTAGGCCCTGGCCTTCTTCAGGATCTGTCTATATTTCTTAGATGAGGTATTGTAACTATTTACACTATTTAGATTCTTCGGATTATTTTCTTCAACTTTATTGTCATTCATAACGTTTCAGTCGTTTTACGCTCCGACCTTCTTCAGGACCTGTCTATATTTCTGATATGTAGTTTTGTAAATATTTATACTATTTATATTGTTTGAACTATTGTCCTCATCTTTATGTTCATATTCACGACGTTTCAGCCGTTGTACGCTCCGGTCTTCTTCAAATGATATACGTCTTCAGTAGATAAAACGTTGGTTGAAGTAATCCAGTGAGGTGAGAGTTCAATACCTAGTTAAAGAAGAGGTGTGAAAACCTGGAGAGTTGAGTTACTGAAGGGTAATTATTGAAAATGAGATATCCAGAAATGAAATGTCATGTGGAACCAGAACAAGCTATCTCAGTAAACGAAATAAAGGTTTCGGTTTGAAATTCCAAAGTATATCACCTGAAGAAGGGCGGAGCGTACAACAGCCGAAACGTCGGGAATATGACTCTAAAGATGAGGACAATTGTCGGAACAATGTAAATAGTATAAAGAAGTATAATGTATAAGAGAATGATCGACTCATTAAAATTCATAAAATTACTTATTAGAAAAAAATCTCATATATATATATATATATATATATATATATATATATATTGATAATATTAGTGGTAAATATACACACATATATGCAAAATACCCAGGTGCATATACACACATGTATATATTTTGAATAAAAAATTCCGAGAGGATAGAATCCAGGTAGATCCCAATGTCCAGGACAGAGTAAGGGTATAATAAAATAATAAATAAAATCTTTATTATATATATATATATATATATATATATATATATATATATATATATATATATATATCAAATAAAATCTTTATTATATATATATATATATATATATATATATATATATATATATATATATATATATATATATATATAGTAAGAAGAAGGAGTGCCAGAGAAAAGCGATAATAACAAGAAAAAATTGTAATACGAGCTCTGGTAAAAAAAATACAATGATAACAACAAAAAATGCAATATGAGCACTGGTAAAAAATGAAACTGAAGACATTAGGTTTATATTACACAGAAATTCATCCAAGAACACATAGCACAGGGGATAAAGGCCTTAGTGACAGGGCCCAAAGAGTGTGAGTTCAATACCCGGTTAATGCATTAGAAAACTTGGAGAGAGGAATTTACAGTAGGTAACTGATAACTGACATCCATTAAAAATGGCACGTGGAACTAGAACAGTCTACCCCAGTGAACAAAACTTCAGTTCGGCATTTCAACCACCTGAAGAAGGCCGTGCGTACAATGGCCAAAACGTTGTAATAAATATTGCGACAAAGTTTGAATAATGTACATAATACCTCATCTCAGAAATATATATATATATATATATATATATATATATATATATATAGAGAGAGAGAGAGAGAGAGAGAGAGAGAGAGAAAGAGAGAGAGTGCGAGAGGGAGACATATATATATATATATATATATGTGTGTGTGTCACTCACACACACATATATATACATTTATATAACTGTCTACATATTTATATGTGTGTGTCTATATATACGTATACATGTATATGGAAAGAGAGAGATAGAATAATCATTTCTGTTTAATTTTAGACAATTTTTTATTGTTTAAAACGTAATATCCCTCTCTTTCTCTCTCCCCGAATTTTATAGCCAACGTATCATCGATTATATTATTTCGATCGATCGATGTCTACCATGCTGTTAGCCATGAGATAAGATCTTAAATTTGAATGTACTATGTCAACTCACGGATTATCTTTTACCAACTGGGCTGAAATTATTGGTGCCGGAGACTATTTTTGTGTAGACCACTGTCTGGGTTTTGTAAGCAGACACAGGAATCGTCAAAGTAGGCTGTCAGTAGATGATGACATTTGAAAATGTGAATATTGTAAGATGATGTTATCTTCTGAACGCTGAAAGAAATTAGAATGGCGTCTCCCTTGCAAATAAAACTATATTATGTCGTTGGAAAGAAAACAAAGCATAATCGGCAGGAAATTATATTTAACCAGACAAAAGGAAAAATTCATATCGAGACTATTTAATCTATAGCTTCAAACATTCAGGTAAGTATACAATCAAGTGCATATATACAGTCATGAAAAGAAATATAAAAATAGAAACCTATATACAGGGTGTCCATAAAGTTCGTATTCACTTAAAAACAATTATAACTTTATTTATATTTGCGATAAAAATGATTTGTAAAAAGGTTCAGAAAGAAGTTAATCTATATTTTTTATGGTCTTATTGAAATTTGATTTAAGTTTCCACATGTTCTCCATCATTAGCGTTACAAAGGGTAATACGATTTTGCAGTTCACGGAAAACATTTGCCAACTGATTTACAGTAATGCCTGAAATCACATTCGTTATTTTAGGTATACTTAAAACTGGGTGCATTAAACTTTATAACATTTTTTACAGATTATTTTTTATCGCAAATACAAATAAACTTTAAAATTTTTTAAAGTGCACACGAATTTTATGGAGACTCTTTATGTGCAATTGTTTGCTTATCTTATTACTGTAATATATTTTGAAAGAAATCGAGAAATTTAGTTTGCGTTAACTGCAGCAATCATATATAGTAAGTATTAAATTTGAATATTAAGTAGTTGAAAAAACTTAAATATGATTTAGAAAATTAAAAAAAAATGATTTTATAAGCTGAAAATCCTAGTTTCGTTTTATATGTTGCACAAGCCAAGATTCAGTTGCTGACAATACTTAGAAAATTTGAATTATTGGAGAAAGCCATCAGACGACACCGTAATAAATATTGGTTAAAAGCAAATAAATATGAATGCGATAAAGGATCATAAATATGTCCGACATTAAGAGAATAAGAATTCCTCCGATGATATGATATTGGCGCACACAATGTTTAGAACATGCAGATGGTACCGTGCGGATTGTAGACTCAGATAGAAAACTACAGGGAATCATAGACAAGGTTTAAAGGAAAGGAAATCGGAATTAGCGAAGGTGGAAATAAAGACCAAAATCAATCATCAAATGACATTAAAAAATTGTTTCTGAGTCGTACAATCTGCGCCTACTTCGATTTTAAAAAATCTTTTGGAAATAAATATTTAACATTTTTCGACCAATCGGTCGCAATCCCGTTGAAAAAAAAAAAAAAAAAGAAAAACAACATATTTCGTGATCCCTTTGAAGCGTGTTTAAGTAAAGTCTCTAGACGGACAAAAGTAGTAAGGAAGTAAAGAGAAAGCGCGGCAAGATACTTCAACCGATTCACGACACGACGGCATAAAATAAATTCCCTTATTCATACATCTTCATCACCAACGTGACTTTTACACTTTTTCACAGCAAACAACATGACATTCACCCGTCTTCCTCACCAAGCTACGTGACACTTACTCTTTCCAGGTCACTTTCCCTCTCATATATAACAGTTCTTTTAATCCTAACAAACAAGGACTTTTAACACATACAGTCAGAGAAAAATAGTTGTAAAAATACGGAAAAAATATTTTATTGTTTTGTTATTTCATCCTTTTTTGCATTGCAATGTAGTAGCGACAACACGAGGCTTTTCCATACTACTGAAAATTCTTAGTCCTCAGCCGACTACTTCATTTTACAAAACAACGTGGCCCCTCAAACACATACACACATAAATGTTATGGAGAAGTATATGTGTTCTTTTCTTGGAGAGCGCTGATTTCGATCAGCAAGATGACTGTCAATTAATTGTAAGAAGACCATGAACAGCCCATTATGCGAACTACAAGTTTGAAGGCTCGGTAAATTGTCAAAGGTTGGAAAGTGTGTTCCTACTGACCTGCTAGTAGAGAATCGCGAATCTGTCGATTGTTGTTTTTCATATTATATATTTTTATATTTTTATCATTTTACCCGAGGCAAGTTGATAATCCCACTAAAACGAAAAAGGAAGGAAGTGGAAAAAATGGGAAAAATTTGGGAAAAAATAACCAAAAATCCAATCTTAAACAGGAAACAAAGGATAAACCTCTACTCCTCTTCAATAGTCGAGGAGTGAATGTGAACTGGACAATAGTTGAACTATCTATTCCGATTGAAGAAGAAATTAGAAAATAAAACTTCGAAGTTTAAGCGGAAATGTTAGAAATTTAGATTTAAAATAAGAGCTTCTGCGATTCAAAGACTTTCAACATTTTCAACAGAAATGAATTCAACGTGTGGGGGATGTTTTACACACACACACGTATTTTTTAACCTCAAAAAACGATATTATTTTTGCACCAACCTAATAATATATATGTTATGACCTGGAAACATATGTACAAAAGACATTGTTAATATTTAAGTGATTTATTGCTTATTCATTGATTCATATACCTTACTATCACTGTTCCTGTTTTTTTCTTAGTTTTTCTAATCCTTTCGATTCGACTAAACATCTCACAGCACTTGGTTTTCTGAAGGTTTAACAAATGACCACATTTGAATTATCTCCCTTTGTTGAACATAATTTGAGGGAAACCTAAAATAAGATGTTAGTCAAGTACTATATTTTATCTCTTCAATAGTTATGTTATCAGTCTTAAAAAGCAAAAATATCGAAACACTGAGAGGAAATTACTTTCATATCTCCAACAGATATCTGTATTTTTGGAAACTTTAGCTTGTGATCATTAAGCTATTACTGAGTACGTACCTTTGATTAGATGGAGTTAAAAAGAACAGAACCCCCCACCCCGGTCTATTTCAGAAAAAAATAAAATAAAGTATATTCACTTTTTGTAAAGTTTTGTTTTTTCCTTTGTCTTCTGTGAAGAACCACTTCGTTGGTGTGTTGCCCTAGGTCCATAAACCGATTGACAGCAACTTCAAAGTCTTGTTTACAGTAGATCTGTTCGTCTTTCATACATTCAAACACAGCAGACGAGAAAATATTTCGTAAAAACTTAGCGTGACTTGTTAGTCTTCTTTGTTAAATCGATTATTGAAATGATGGAGAAAACCGAATGTTTTATGTACTAGTTTTCGACAACGCAACTCCATACTAATATTATTTCTACTGCAGAAAAGAGCATAATATATTTAAGTTGAGATCTGTCGTTTTTTTTTTTTTTTTTTTTTTTTATTATTATCATAAACATTATGTCTGTATCAGAAAGTGAAGGTATATCTGTATCCAGAAGCCGTAGATAAAAATGATAAACTTCCAAGAAGAGATGTGTATTTCGTAACAGAAAAAATCCCAAACTTCATTTCCATGAATTACTTTCGACATTAGTATGACGATAAACTACATCCGTCTGAAAGACCTCTTGATCGGGAGATTGGAGATAGCGTGGAACCACATCTTATTGCTGTTGTTCCCAAGTTCACCCTGACTAGGAGTGGTAGAACATTTTGAGGTCCTGATTATGAGCAAATAATAACCCTCCAAACAAAAATCAACGTTACAATTTTTTTCATAAAATGAGCAACAATAGATTTTACGATGTACAAAATATATATTTAAAAACGTACATTTACAATAAAAACATAACATTTCGTACAAAATGTTTAGATTTCAGCATTAAATAACCCATAGAGATTGATATATCGCTAAACAAAATCAATCAATCAACCATGAATTCTCTGAAGTCTAAAATACACATGCCTCGAACGTGCTTTCTCCAATATTTAGGGAACGCCGATTCGAACTTATCTTTTATTAAAATTCTATTATACCCATGCCGTTCAATGTCAATTACACGGACAAAGAGTAATTTCTACTCAAATGTATATATACGCTAAATATAACGTCTGTAGTCATTGAAAATTATGTTAGATTATGAATAAAATACTTTGAATCCATATGTATTTTGTTTATTTTTGGTTATAAAAATTGAATTAGAAAACATAGATTTCGATATGTCCCAACGAAATATGGGCATTTTGCAAAAATGGTAAGTGAACGTTACTTTACTGTGACGCCCTTTGCTACTCAGTGGTCTACGGCACACCTCGGTGGCAAATGAGTTTCACAATATAAGGAAGAAACAGGTTTAAATTATAACGAAAGCAACATTTTCTTTATTTAGAATCTCAAGTACACCGGCCAACGGATTTTAATTGCACTGTTTTAAAAACAGATATCTTTACCCAAACAGGTTTATCCACTGAATATAATGTTCATATTAATGGGCATGCTATATAAATTATATATAGAAAAAACTGAGATTACTATGTTCCGTTGTTCAAATGCAAATCAGCATTTTTTCCAGTGGACTATTTCCCTCATCTATTGTTAGTGAGAATCCTCAACGATATTTATCCGAAAATGTAAAATTCAATAAACCTCACTCCCGGCTATGCTGTATAATTTCTCAAATTCCTCTCCCTGTACATAAATTATGTAAACTCTAAAAACATTCTGATTCATTCATACTTATCAAATGGATACAACTTTGGTTCCAACAATGAATATTTTGGCATATTGCTTTCTAATAAACCAAATAATGACCATGTTGTGATATAGGAATAAAGTCTCGCTACCGATACTTGGGTTTGAGCACAAATCATCAGTGGGCAAAGAGAGGTGATCCCATTTGAAATATGTAGATCACGCGATCCTAAAGGAAAGGTATATATGGGAATTAACATGGCGGCTATTGGATCAATATTTCTATTATATCCTCTATTATTAGACGGTTCGCTATTCTCTATACTATTCACTATAATATTTCTCTATACCTATCACTACAAGGATCACTATTCGGTGGGTACTTTTCGAGCGAGTATTATCGAACAAGTACTATTAGTGCGAGTGTTATACGAAGGCGTCTGGCGCAAGTATTGTTCAACGGCCTTACTATAGTTGTATCTGCGATTACAAGTGTATCTACTACAACGAGCATTACGAAAGTGACAACGAGTATTCGTTGTGTTATAGAGTGGTTTCACAGTGGAGGCTTGTATTAGTACTAAGTCGGTCCTAAAATAGGTTCGACGTACAAAACGTTAGGAACTTGATATAATAGGTAATGACGAAGAGAAATCTAGTTGTGGTCGCTGATACTTTAGTATCCGACTAACAGTCGTCCGGCATCGACTGACTGACTGACCCACTGAGGGACTCCCTCTACCCCTACTTATTATAGGTGGGAGAGTCTATTAACTATAGAATACGTGCGTTCTACTGTTACATTCCCCCCAAAACCTTTACTCCGTAGGAGTAAACAGTTTTCTTTATTTATTTTTCATTTTTTACAGGAAATAGGAAGAAAAAACGACAAAAAAAACTTTTTTTTAGCAACATCGTAGCGTATTTCCTACGTTTTTTTTATCCACTTTTTTAAATGATCAGTTGCCTTTCTTTTTTCATCTGAATCGGCGTACCTCAGGTAAAATTGTTGCAGCCGTTGTTAGATTAAACGTATTGAAAATCACCCCCATCGGCGTTTTTTTCCGCAGGACCGCTGTCAACCACGTCTGAAAAACGTCGTCTGATCTCGTTACTGCACGTGAATTTTTCGCCTCTCAACAAGTACATCATATTGCCAATCCGCTTTTCTATTTTTCTGGTACCGCCATAGTGTTACCAGAAAACAACCTTCCGCTTTGTGCTTCTTAAGGATGGAGTCACAGTTTCTGTAGGTTTTTCTTGTGGTTCTATTTGTTCAGCCTCTAGCTTCCCTTTTGTTGATCTTGTGCTTCTTAACGTTTTCTGTGGTGACTTCAGTTGACTTAAACCATTTAATAATACTGCATGTCCTTGGCTGCGGGTAACTCGCTCCCCAGTTTTTCTCGTTGTCGGCTTCATTTTTACTTTCTGGAGCTTGTTTTTCATATATATCGTTGGTGTTACCCACTCAACTTTTTTTTAAATACACCGGTTTTCTCTAATCTATCTAAATCTTTATCTATCTGTTCAATTGAAGCAAACAGCACATTCCTTTTCTTTTTGAATACCGCCCGAGCGTTTTCTTTTAGCTGGAATTTTGCCTCCATCTTGGTACACGTTCCCAAACCTGGAGAAAAAACAGTAGGAAATGTTCCCTTAAGATTCTTTACTGATTTTTGGGCTTCGTAATTTAAAAAGTCTACCTTCTAACAGAAAGAATTTATCTGTAGATCCCATAATTGGAATTCTGTTATCCAATTCGTACCAAGTAAGTTCGTGGTATTTTCTATGACAAATAGTTTAGCTTTTCGCGTTTTTTTTATTTAACGTGACGTTTGTAACAAATTCTCCAATAAATTGTATTTTTTCTCCCGTCACTGACCTCGCGATTTTATTTGTCTTCATTAAAGTTGGTTTCCCCAACTTTTTCCACGTATGCAAATTTATGATAGATACGTCGGAACCAGTGTCAAGTTGCATTTTTATTTTTTTAATACTTATTTCGACGGTAACAAATTTTCTGGTTATTCCATCGTTCACCTCGTTGGACTTTAATTTTCTTATTTTATTGTCTTTATTTTTTGACCTGCAGTGCCAGTTTTTGTGACCCACTCTTTTACAGTTGAAACATTTGTTATTCTTAAAATTGCAATATTTGTACCAGTGAAGTTCACCGCAAGCAAAACATGGTTTCGGGAGTTTTCGTTTATTTTTCTCTGGTATTTCATTTTTTGTTTGATAATCCGCAATTTTAGAATTCTTTTTGGTAGACTGACTTTCTTTTTTGTAGCGTATTTTCCTTACATGCATTACGCTAACATATCTTGTGCAGTCTTCTGCTAACTTCTGTATCGTAATTCTTGGTTCGTTTTCCTATTTTGACGGCACTAATTCTTTCGGATACCAGCCCTTGAAGACACACTAAGGACTTAAAATTGTAAGCGCATAACTCAGCTAGCTTGAATTTTTCACAATGCTTATTCACATTAGCTGCGTACGTTATATAGTCTTGTTCGTCATCTTTCATCAGATTCAAACATTTCTACCTCTTGTGAAACAAAGATGTCTTTTTACTAAATAATTCACTTAATATATTTACCGTCGCAAATGTCAACTCGCTAGTTATTTTCGATAAAATGTAGTTTACCAATTTGTTATGCTCAACAGTTCCTATCTTGCTTAAAATAAGTTTAACCTTCTTTCCTTCAGACCACGAGTGGCAGTCCTCGTTATACACGTCCGTATATTTTTTATAATACTCCTCAAAAGTTATCTATTCATCTGGACTGTACGTGAATATTTCAATTGAATTTCATATTGTATTCTCTGGGAAAGAATCATTTTGTAGATTTTTCTCTTTCCTCTTCTCAATTATTTCCAGAATTTTGTTTTGAAACTCCTTATGCATCTGTTCCATTTCTCGTTGGAACTGCATTTGTCTATTAAAACTTTCCTCCTGTAGTTGCATCTGGAATGTCTTCTGTTGCTCTAATATTGTCAGCTGTTGTTCCGTCTGGAACTTAAAAAATTCCTGGAATATATTTTTGTATTCCTCCGTCTTCGCAAAAAGTTTACACAATGCTTAAAAATTGTAGAGGGAGTCCTACAAATTTGCAATTCGTGGCCTTTTTGACAAACTGTCTTATCGAGAAAAAAACTTCTTTTCTCAGTTGAGAATACGACAGATATTTTCATCACTAAGTTGACGTCTTCTCTTTCGAAAAACTTTACCAAGTGATTTTTTTAAAGTGTGAATCCGAGATTTTGTCGCCGAAATTGTGACGAGCAATTTTTTTTTCTTCCTCCGTATGAGTACGAATTTCGTCATCAAATGTTGTGGCGAGCGAATTTTTTTTTCTCTTCCACCGTATGAATCTGAATCCCTTGTAGCCAAATTTGTTATGGCGGGTGAATTTCTTTTCCTCCATATGAGTACGAATTCCTGGTCGTCAAATTTGTTATGTGGCGAACGAATTTTTTTTTCCGTATGAGTTCGAATCCTCGTCGTCAAGTGTGTTATGGAGTAATTTCACAGTGAAGGCTTGTATTTGTACTAAGTCGGTCCTAAAATAGGTTCTACGTACAAAACGTTAGGAACTTGATATAATAGGTAATGACGCAGAGTAATCTAGTTGCGATCTAGGTGTGTTTCACTATAACACGTTGACATCACATAACTTTTTCAGTTGATGAAAGTCTGTTTATTAATATTCCTGTTAACGACACCATAGAAATAGCAAACCAAAATTTATATATTTAAGTTCCCATCTTTAATATTAGATTATTTTACGTGGACCTATATCTTTAAAGACACAAATACTATTTAAGGTCATTAAAAATGGCTTGAAAAATCAGATATTCACAGAAGAGATTGAAGGTATGGAGGACAGAGGAAAACAAAAGATAACATTGATAACGATATTGAATAATGAACGGGGTTCAGTAAAAATAAGAAAAGGTCAGCATATATTAGGAGCTACAATGGATGTTGTGGAGAGCCATGATCATCTATAGCCTGAGATGGCACGGCACATAAAGTAGCTGGTAACAGTCATATACAGACTGACATTGTAGTTATGATCACGCGTCTTTATCTCACTATTTCTACATGATCCATATCGAAACCAAGGTGATTAATAATTTCGTCACCCCTAAAATACATGCCATTCTCGGTCCATAACTAATCATATATGTCTTGTTAATTATAAAAGAGAATGCAGTTATGACTATAAAATAGGTATTATAAAAATATGTTGTTAACAATATGAAAATGATTTCCTCTTCGAAGACATTAGTTCATAAAGTATTAAGCAAAATAAAACAAAATGTTATCAAAATAATTTCTCAAAATATCTTTTTGGTGAAGTAATAAGATTCGCTTTAAAGAAATTAAAAATATAATAACATCAGAAACCAGCTTCATATAAATAAAAGTAAAGAAAACATTAAATAACATTTTTGTAACCCGATGCATCTTAACAAAACGAAATGTCATTTAAAATATAATTAACCGTTATATAATAGTTAACAATCCTATTAAACATTTCAAAGCGTCTAAACTCATTCAAACACATACATCAACATCTCAACAACTTATGAAAAATAATGTTTTATGAATTCTCATATCCGTTTGAAAATTGTACCTGCAATCTTAATTATCAACGGAAAAAAAAAAATCTTACATTGCCTACACGTGAAGTACATTTTCTCGCATCTTGACTTGTTACGTGTCTGAATTTAGTCCAATTCCTAGATATAAATCAAGACATCACTGACTACCAAAACAATATTAACATATTAAAACAAAATTGAAAATAATATTCCAAAATAATATTAGAATGTGACGGAAGACACATTTTTAATAGATAATACTAAAGTATAATATAGGTCTTGCAAAACATACGCAAACTTCTAAAATACATTATAACAGAAAATAAACGAAAGATATTAAATAAAATGTCTTTCTCTATATGAGATTGTAAAGGGAAGCCTCTATGAAGATATCACGTACAAATGATTAGCCCCAGTGAAGATGATAACTATAACTGACTCAGATTC
>OZ010579.1:125444783-125509783 GCA_963932145.1 Acanthosepion lycidas | reverse complement strand
CATTTCAGCCTTGTGCCACAATTGTGCCTCAATTGTGCATTTTATGCAGTAAATCTTAACAACAAACAAAATATCGTAGCAATTAGAAGTATTTAGAAACGCTATTTTATATTCATATTGAAAAATTATGTCAAACATTCTCTTCATACATAAAGTAACTAACTGAAAAATTACGTTATAATTATGTAAATGACCGTTTCTATACAGGAATCGTTCGTCATTTATTGACCGACACACAACGTTTTATTACTCTCAAATGAAATTCTTCATTTCTACCTCTTCAACCAGCTTTTCAGGAAATTAACTTCTCAAGTCCACTAATAGGTATCCCCTTTTCTAATACAAATGTGAGCTTTCTTCGTAATCTTTTTTATGCTAGTTTTAGAAAGTTAGAATTTCAATTTTATTATGACTTCCCCGTTCTCGTTACATCCATTTTAATTCTTATTGCGATTTGAAATCTTCAAATAATGCTTTTATTATTTGCTAAAGTTTTTCCTGACTTAGCTGCGCCCGTTTTTAGGCTGATGGATTTTATTCATTAATACATAATGTAGTCAATCACTTGAAGCAATTGTTAAGGTTGATATCATAGACAAAGAATATCATTGGGAAATTCGTAAACTTAAGTAATCAACGCATATGCTAGGCCACAAAAATCTCCTGAGCCGACCAAGCATAGAAATGAATACAACATGGGAACCAGTAATAAGGAGTGCCAGAGAAAAGAAATAATAACAAAAAATTACACCCCACCCCACCCCACCAAAAAAAAAATGAAATGATAACAGCAAAAACTGCAATATGAACACTTGTAAAAATGGTTGCTGATGACATTAGGTTTTAAAAACCCAAGAATTCAGATGTGCTCAAGGAGACATAGCACAGTGGATACAGGCGGTAGTTAGATCCAGTGACATGATTCAAGAGTGTGAGTTCAATAGCGGCAGTGGAGAACTTGGGGAGGGGAATTAACAGGAGGTAACTGATAACTGATATCCATTAAACATGGCACGTGGATCTAGAACAGTCTAACCCAGTGAGCGAAATAAAGAGTTCAGTTTGACATTCCAACCACATGAAACGTTGTAATAAATATGGTGACAAAGATTAGGACAATAGTCAGAATAATGTAAATAGTATAACTCAAGTTCTTCGTTTAATATTTTTTCGTTTTAGAAGCATGTTGTGTTGTTGGAAAATACTAATTCTACAGGAAACTGATGTCACTTTCCTTATGTCTTATACTAAAATGGTTATGCCTGATTTATACGCTTATTTGATGTGTTCAGATTTGATTAATTCCACGTCTTAAGGTTTTGTAAATGATTCAATGTATTCTCCATTAACCATCAATCTTTCCAAGTCCAGGTCATAATATTTGCTTCATCTTAAGTCCTAATTCTTGGAACATTTGTTAACGAATGTACTTTTTTTTTCTAGCTCATTCTTGTACTAACTCTGAACAATTATTTCATTAGCATATCTCCTCCATCATTAATAAACAAACACTTGAGGGTAATAAAGACAATGCTTTCTAGTAGTAGATACGCATGGAATGTATTACGGAATGTTTAGGTTTTTAGGAGCGTGCAACCACATCTTTTTTTACTGTTGTTCTAAGGTCTACTCGATGTGGTAGCATCTGTTAGGGTCCCGGCTATGGGCAAATAGATAACCCCAGACAGAAACAAAAGTATATGAATGTATAAAAATATTTTTTTATAGTAAAAATACAAGCAATACATTTTTAAAACAAAATGACCAGAAATAAATTTATCTGCAATCGATTTCATAGAATTGTGTTTTGAATATATTTAGTTGAAGTCATAAAATTATGACCAATATATTTATAATTTGGTATTAAATAACCCATAGATATATTGATATGACGCTAAACAAAACCAATCAATCAACAGAATGTCTAAATGTTTAAGTCTCATTTTTTTTCTAATCTGTGCTTTTACATGCGCAGAGTATACACGAGGAAAATATTAAACTTATTTAACCTCTTATGTCATCCTTGTGGTACTCCTAAATAAGTTTGAAATTATAAGTTTGAAATTATTCTATCTTTGTGTTTTCATCAGACAAATAAGAATTTATGGATTAATGCAGTTCCTTTATCAGCTGAAGTCATTCCGTGATTTCAGAACGTGGAACACAGTTTCTGATGGATGAGAAATGGAAGATTATATTTATGTTGACAGTCTTCTGTCAGATTGATCTTTCATGTATAAAGTCTTATGTTTGATAAGTGCTTTTTTTCGGCAGTTGATTGATGGCATGTACTGCATCAGTATACCATTTAACAGAACGAAAGACTAATTGGCTTGTGAGGAGTTGAGGTTCAGAAACAACGTGAGCCTAATCTAATGTTCATTAATACTTTCACCATGAGGAATTCAGTTGACTTCATTTTGCATGTGTGAGAGTCTGAAAGACTACCATTTTCTTTCCATAGAACATTAATGCTTGCTAAACCCAACTTTTATCAGATGCCTATCTGATTGAAGACTTCTTTCGTAAAATTGAGAAACATGATAATGAATTCAAGAAGAAAGTAAGCTATTTTCAAAAGTTCAGTTTCAATGTCAAACGATGCCTTTTTATTCCTTCGTTTTCTAATAGCCTTCTTTATTTTTCTCATGAGTAGATACATAAATTTGTTTTTATGATTGGAGACAGATTTTGTAAGAATTAAATGAATATTGGTTATATGTTCTATTCCTGGAGTCATTGCAATATTGAGGTCAGGATTTAAACGTTATCCGAAGTGTATTTTTTTAATTATGTTCAATCAATACAATGCCAAAGAGACACTCAAGGTAGACGTTTACTGCGTGGTTGTATGTTCGTGAGAAGAGATAAGAAGAGAAGTTCATGGGGTTAGGCAGGCAAGATAACATTTGGAGAGGTCAAGATTCAAATGATTGAGAAAGCATTCTACCGGGAGTCCGTTCCACAATGCAGCAAATTCTTAGAAAGAAGTTACTTACTAATAGAATACGAAGAGAATAGGGATGATTTCTGTTTGTGTAGTTGAAATGGCGGGTCCCAGTTGAAAAAGTCAGACCGAGGAATGTATCTCGCCAGAACATATGCCGTGGAAAGAGCGATAGATAGATAGAGGCTCCTGACTTTTTCGTCTGTGGGAAGGGTATTGTAGGATGGAAAATAATTTATTACAAACAAGACCAAGTAGACGCCATCAACACATGCAATAGAGAACTGGACAGTTTCAGCAGAGATATGGCAGCAATATTCTATTTTAGGTTTGACCTTGATTATTCTGATATATTGCTTATTTTAATATATCTTTAATTCTGAATTATCTGTCTTTCATGTAAATGGGTTTATCATTGTTTTTGCTTAACAAGGTTTTCTTTATGCCTAAACTACTTTCTGATTGCTACTTTGTATAAAATAAATAGGCCATTTCTTCTCTCTTTTCTCTCTCTCTCTTTTTATCTTTCTTTCTCCTCTGACCCACCCCCCTCATATCCAAACTTACACTACTTCCTTGTTTTTATTTGCTCTCTTTTCTCCTTTTTTCTTCACTTCTGTCTTCATCTGTCCGGACATTTTCTTCAATAATTTATCATCCATCTGGTTTGATATATCCTTGTGATTTTTTTTTTAATTTACAAGGCGAAAATTATTATTAACGTAATGTAATCTTAATTCCTATTTTTTTTTTAAATATGTGGCTCAGTTTAATTAAAACATATGGGAATCAGTTTTAATATTTAATATTTTATATTGTATTAATAGGATTCACTTGGATAATATACCAACGGATTATTACATATATATATATATATATATATATATATATATATATATATATATAGCGAGAGAGAGAGAGAGAGAGAGAGAGAGAGAGAGAGAGAGAGAGAGAGTGAGAGAGAGTGAAAGAGAAAGAGAGAGAGAATGAAACCACGGCCGATTTGGCTGGAATGGGGCTTCTTGATCTTATGTGCCTGGGAAGGCACGATCTCAGACGCCGGCAACTCCGAAAACCATATCAATATCAATGGTTGTGCAAGCACGAAACCTCACGTCATCGTGACCGAGAGATTGAGCATATTGCCATTGTCCAGCCTGTTGACCTTGCCCGATAATCCGATTTCTCCCAGAAACTGTAACTAAATTTGCAGAAAGAACCGCAGGTGGGCTGTGTGGGTTTTGAACATACACAAATATACCTAAACATTATCCGACATATTAGGCAATCCTGCTCGGATACGAGCGGCAATCCATTATAAATTTCACGTTTATTTGCAATTTGACATGTCTGAGACTCTATTTTAGTCTAATGGGATGTGAACATCGTGTTGTCTTTCAATATTGGCTTTAAAAATTGTTGATCTTATCGAGCGTCTGTATTCCTTGTTCGTTGTGAAAATGGTCAACAGGTGTAGTTCATTTGACATTGCGAAAATAGAAGCACCATAGAAAATGAAGTGACCATCTGGTCTTTTGATGGCTCAAACCAACATTCTTCAAACGACTCTATTTAGAGAAAAATATGAGTATTTGTCTGCTACGACACCTACAAGCATTGAACTCTTTCAAATCACGTTACCGCAACCTGCCTCACCGTTGAAGACACTCACTGCTATGAGATTTAAGATGTCTGAAGCTGTCGGAACATTGAAATTTATCTGCAATATTTTCTACAGTTATTGTTTTAATACAATGTCCATTCAGGACGTAGGTGATTATGGCTCTCCACAGATTCCTTTTTCATTTCCAGCGAATCGCTATTAATTTTTGCGAATGAGACTGGAGAAGTTTCTATTTCCACCCTCACAGTTTTGAATTCAGAGTCATCCATATCATAGACTGATAAACAATCAAGGCTAGATGACGTAGTCTATCCTACTATATAACCCATGCGAATGAGATATGAAAGTGAAAGCAAGAAACTAAACTGGTATTGGCTCCACGGCTCCACTTCCCGAGGATCTAACCTTTAGACGGCTCCTAGCATACGGTACGTGAGGTCAAACTCGATATTTCTCGTTGCAGTGTCGTAATTTTATTTTCTGGCTAGAGAATAGTAATCCGTATGAGGGACTTTCAGGGTCGATAGCTTTTCTTTATTGTAACGTAGTTAAACCAATGCAACTGAATATGTTATGATTTTTAAAAATAATTTACACCCGATACTAGACACAAGAGCAACACAAAGTAGAGGGTGACTGAAAGATGTTGTTATATGAGCGGTAAGAACAAGAGGTTAAGGCGAAATTTAACCCAAGACTTGAATAGGTTAAGAGTGAAGTGGTCAGGAAGGGACGGCTTTTGGGAGACGGTTCCACAAAGCGTTTGTCCGTGGGAAGAAACAGCACGAGTGAAACTGCCTTCTTAATATTGAAATACGAACGGGTTAAGTATGGTTTGCCTCAGCGGACGTGTCAAATCACTTGTGTGTCTGAATACAGAATCACAGTGCTAATGGTAAAACCACCCGAACTTCCTTTTTGAATTATATATATATATATATATATATATATATATATATATATATATATATATATATATGAATGCAACTCAAGGGACATATTCGCTTTCAAATTCCGATCTTTGCATTTCCGAGATGATTACGAAAAATGCAGTGGAGCTCATGAATATTCTTGATTGGAAGTAAAGAATTCTTCGGAAAGATTAGGGACAGACATCACGTCAGAATCTGAGGAAAGTTGTACTTGCTGATAGAATGTCTCCAATCCGACGGCTGATTCTTGAGAAATGAAACACGAGGGAATTAAAATCCGTGATTAGTTTAAATATATATCTTCATCGATTACAATACACTGCTATAAAGTCTTACGCTTTTCGAATCTAAATTGTTCATTCATTACTGAAGACATTATCAAGAAGAATGAAAGTTATAAAGTTATGAAACTCGAATATATCTTTGGTAGTTACTGAAATACCATATATACAGGGTACGATGAATAAACTGTCGTCTAAATTACACAAAAATGAAAATGAGCCTGACATATAATTTTAACAAATATATTTATCAAAATTATTCAAAACCATCTTGAAATGCTAAAGAGTAAATTTATTCAATGAAATCGCCATTGGCTTCAACCACAGCCTTTCAGTCGTCTTCGGAATCTCCTGATTCTCTTCTGGACGCTGTCAGTGTTTAAGTTGACGAATGCTGCCATAATACTTACCTTAAGTTGATCTTTGGTGTTACAGAGAGAATTATCGGTCTCTCGCTCAACTGCACCCCAATCATAATAATAAACATCGTGTTCAGTGTGAGGTCCTGTGGGAAGATGAATGGAGGAATTACGTCGCCATCGCTAGTGATCACTCCAAAAATCTTCGTACTCACCATTAGACTCATCCAACTCATTTCGAATTCTCAGCACTGTCCTATGCCGTTTCCAAATTTCTGGCAGAGTGAACTGCGTCATGGTTCTCTTTTTCTCATAGACGTTTCCCAACTAACCTACTATACTGTGCTGTCCACAAAATCAAACAAACAAACAACGCGCTTCCGCGAAATTAAAATATATAGTGACAATTTATCCATTGCACCATTTTCAATAGAAATACGCTAAAATTAAGTTATAGTTGTACTGATAATTTAGAAAAAGTTATACAAATAAAATCATAATATTTTAAATAAACACTTAAATCGAAATAACAATAATAGTAATTCCAAAACGTTAATCAATAATTTTGAAAATAAAATATCTAATTTTTGAAATCCCATATAGTATCCATTGGAAAATAAATGTCTTACTTAATCTGTAATTTATCAATGCACTATTTCATCGACTGAAAACTCAGATGTTGAAAAATTTTATATTGGAAGCGCAAAAATCTTTTTTTAAATTAAGATAATACCAACATATTTCTTACTTTAACAACAATACGTACTTTAACCGAACATCACTAACTAAATATTTTTGGCATTTAAAAGAAATCAACAGTAAAATTGAAAATATTAAAGAAACGAGAATTTGTAAATCCTTAAATGACCCATTCCTCCTGTGTCTGCTTGAAAAGCTACATATTATTAAGTCTCATCAAAATAATGGTCTATTAAATCAATTTAATGAACTAACTGTAATATTTAGGAAATGTAAAATGTTTACGTTAGAATATATTTAATAGATTTTTCATAAAAAATGTATTACAATTATACATCCATTATTTGATTATATTTTATGTTACATGTAATATTGATTTAATTTCTTGATTTTTTAAATAATTTTAATATTAACTTGTATTGAATAAAATGTGTATTGTATTTTAGGTTCAAAATTATATAGAAAATGATTTAAACAGATACCCCGTTAAGATTGTTCTAAAATATATAAAAAATAATTTCATAAAAAACAAAAATTAACCCATTCTTAGCGATATACATATCTTTCAGATTGTTTCTTCGTAATTTAAAGGTATATTTTTAACGGCAAGTATGACGTCATTTCTTAATATGACATCACCCCGACACATGGATGATTACAACAAAGCACCCAACATTTAATCTATATTTTTAACATTTCTTAGCTTTGATTTGTCTTTTGATTAGTCAAAAGAGACCCACCCATGAGATTTTAAAATTTGAATCCGTCTCCTACTTCACTCTTTAATAAGCAAACGTATTGTTTTCTGTTTTCAAAAGTAAATAATTTTCATTAAAAGTTACCAAAAATTGCCTGAAGACTGGAGAGAAAAATATCAGACCCGAAACAGAATTTCCCAGGTCATATATATATATATATATATATATATATATATATATATATATATATATATATATATATACCTAGTGAGCCAGACAAACCGACCTAGATACAAACATTAAGGTGGAATCACAAATAAACGGGAAAAAACGTCTAATTTAGTAGCCAAGATTTTTTATGCCTACATACGATAAGGATTTCAGTTTTGGAGTTTAATAATTGGTTAGGTTGATCATATAAAGCTATGGCTAATTTCACCTCTGTACATAATTTACAAAGTTTATGGCCTGCTTTATATTTTGTGCATTTTTTTAAATATTTCCCATTTAAGGATGGGGTCTATATTATCTTGTTTGGTTTTCCATACATAAGTCGATAGAGTGGTAATATGTTTAATTTTTTCGTTTTTACTCGTTTTTACTCGTGTGGTTATATCTTTTTTTAAATTTATCCTGAGTAGCACCTATGTATGTTTTAGGGTTAGTATCCTCGCTATCTTTGTAAGTTTTCACTTGATAAACCACGCATTATTGGTGACATTTTGCCTGTAATGGGCAGATGTTTTTGTTTCTACAATTACAAGTAGGAGGATTACTACGTGGATTATTACTAGTTTTTTTCTTATTCAATCAATTTATTATAGTCCCTACGTTCGGCATGCAACAATAACTAAGTTTTACATAGTTTTTATTGAATATTTTATGTAACCCAGTTTTTTTTGGAAATGTTGCACTAATACGTCATAAAATATTTTGCCAATTTTTGTTTTTACCGCTAAATTAAAAGGAGGGTTGAAGCACAAAATCTTTCTTTGCCTATTGTTACGTCTATTCTGAGTACTGTTGTGGTTATTTATATTAATATATTCCAATTTATTTTTATGTCCACTCTTAAATAGGGCTTCCTCATAACTTGTTTTATTGGCCTCAAAAACGTCCCTATATACATATATAGGGACATTATATATATATCCTACATACATATATATATATATATATATATATATATATATATATATATATATTATAAATTAATTGATTTAAAATATGGTTTTTCCGCTAAACAGTTCTAACCATGTTTCAAAAATAGAAAGGTCCAAATTTCCATTTTCAAAACATAGTTAGAAATGCGTAGCGCAAAAAACATATTTTATATCAATTAATTTATAATATTAATGCTCTGTAAATTTACATTGAGCACTATTTTGTAAAAATAAAAATATCTATAAGAACACCGGATTATATATCTTACTGTTCTTGTTCTTTCTTTATATATATATGTATATATATATATATATATATATATATATATATATATATATGTGTGTGTGTGTGTGTGTGTGTGTGTGTGTGTGTGTGTGTGTGTGTGTGTGTGTGTGTATGTATGTATATATATATATATATGTATAAGTTTGTATTTAAGCAGCAACCCCATTTTTAGGCAAGTTTTATTAACGGGGGGTGAAGAGGTACTGCGATTAAGCTTCCTGTTTAATTCTTCTGGCATTTATATAAATATATTCTTATATATGTGTAAAAAGGGTTCAAATGATTAAATACTCTCAATAACAAATAGACATTTTTCCTCACAGATTGGTACAAATCTGGGTTTATGTACTTAGCCATCTTCAGAAATTGATTGAAAAATAACCGTTGCAATATTTAAATATTAATATTTTAATTTACATAGGTCGATTTTCAATCAGTAACTGAAGTGTATATTTTTATTATTAACAGCATAAATTGTAGATCTTTTATTACCACCAGAACTCATTGTGTAAGATTTTATGCTTATATATATATATATATATATATATATATATATATATATATATATGTGTGTGTGTGTGTGTGTGTGTGAAAAGTGTGTGTCTATATATATATATATATATATATATATATATATAAATATATATATATATTATATGCGCGGTACTTAGAAAGTACTTGTCTGACGATCGCAAAAGCGTGAAACCCAGGGTCACAAACTCACGTATATCCAACCAAATATATATATATATATATATATATATATATATATATATATATATATATATAATATAATATAATATAATATAATATAATATAAATATATTTAAAGTATGCTATATTTATGCGTAAAAGTGCTCAAAATAAGAGTTAAGGCGTACGTAAATTTTACTTATTATAAAACGCAGATTGTGTGGGTGTGTCTGTACGTTTATACATTGGATCGGATTTCCTACATTTTCAACCGATTTCAACAAAACTTAACAGGACTGCGTGAAATTACCTTGCGGTGGTTCTGACAGCGTCAAACATTGGAAAAACAGAATTGTTTTTGCACGAAATGAGTTTAAAACACGATAAAACACGATAAAACACGATTCTGTCGCCAGAATGAAAGGGGGACAACTCATATCGAATTATACTTATAAAACCCAGGTTGTTTGTGTGTATGTGTGTGTGTTCTTTTATATATGGGATCAGAGTTCCTACATTTCAACCGATTTCAACAAAACTTCACTTTTTTTTTTGGCAGGTAGTGTTTCTTATTCTCTTGCACACTTTTTTCTTTATTTTTACATTCAGAATGCTTTAAAAATTCCATTTACAAGACAAGTGTTTATAAAAAAATTCTATTCAATCGATAGACTCATAACGATTGAAAACAATGTTTTTGCTTGAGTTTGGGTTTGACCAATTCGTAAAAAAAAAAAAATCGTAAAAAACAAACAAACTAATTAAGACATGCGTGTCCGTCAGCCTTAAACAATAATCTTTTTCAGTTTTATTTTTCAGTCTTTATTATGGTCGATACTCGATCTATCTCTTACTGTTACATCCCCAGGCAACCCTGGGCTCTCCTGCTAGTATAGAATATAAAAGTAGACACTTAGCAGCAATAGAAGATTGCGTTTAAGGATGAAACATACAATAAAAATTGGTGTTTACTTCTTGTTCACTTACATTATATATATATATATATATATATATATATATATATATATATATATATATATATATATATATATATATATATATATTGCCATCTATAACTCTGCTAGGATGCAAGTCATCGTTGAAGAGGGCTTGGGCAGGCAGGCTTTGTACAAAATGTTGATCATGATAAATAACACGCTCTCCCCCAGAAACTGTAATTAAGGTCTGCTCAGCAGAGTTGCATTATAAGCCACATGTGGCCTCTAATTTTGTTGAATAAACACAGATGTCCCTGAGTAAGCGTCTGCATTACGACAAAAATGTCTAGAGAGTTTCTTGATCGTAAGGTCATCTACTGTAAATTTGTGCACAGGCCGCTAAATCATTTCCAGACTCCTGGCAGATCTTTTATTATCAGAGAGTGGTATATCTAATAACAAAGTGACGGAAAGAAAAATAAGAAAAAAATTCTAAAGGAAATCGGCTAGATAAAAAACAAAAAACACAAAAAATAAATTAAAAATCCCCAGCATCCCTCTTTCGTGCGCACGTTTAATCCTGATGAAGTCGTAAAGGACGAAACGCGTCGCAGGAAAAAAAAATTACCCTTTGTCATACATTTGTCCCAGATAGATAGATAGATAGATAGATAGATAGGAACAGACTAGGATAGATAGATAGATAGATAGATAGATAGATAGATATGAACAAATTGAAATAGATAGATAGATAGGTAGATAGATATGAACGGACTTAGATAAATAGATAGATAGATATGAACAGGCTTAGATAGATAGATAGATAGATAGATAGATAGATAGATAGATATGAACGGACTTAGATAGATAGATAGATAGATATGAACGGACTTAGATAGATAGATAGATAGATAGATAGATAGATAGAGATAGATAGATAGATAGATAGATAGATAGACAGACAGACATGCATATATTTATTTCTATAAAATTTTCTCTTTGGTTTCGCTAGTAATTTTAGTATCTTACACTTGTGGTCAGGGCTTATTTCTTTCATACACATTTCCAATGAGAAAAATGTTTATATCTCAAATCATTCGATTTCTAAAGGTAAGAAGATGTAGCCACTCGTATGGCACGAACTGAACATAATCGAAAGTTTTAGTTGATTACGGAAAGTTTGTTTGCGTTTCATTCCCCAAAGAAATATATTCAATTTAGAACTTCTTTAATAATATCATATATTCCAGCAATGAGAATTTGGGATATCGTCGGAGCGCTATCAAGTTCAAAAAGCCGGAGAAAAATGATTAATTTTATCGATTATATGTTAAAGTCTCCGTTTTAAAGAAGAACATTTTTGCTATCTTTGAAGATGAAGCAATGTTTTAACGTTATTTTTCAACTCATAGGAGCGTCAATAACATTTTAAATATTCGCTTCAGATCAGAGAATAATTATAAACTGGGCTTAAATTCTTTGTTATTTAATGCAGACCTCAGGAGATAACAATGACCATAAACTATTACTACTAATACTATTATTATTATTATTATTATTATTATTATTATTATTATTATTATTACTATTATTTGTACACCCGTGGCGTCAGAATGGACGGCAATAAGAAATGTATTATAAGTAATATATATTAGATTGTAAGTAATTTTCGTTTAATCCAAGTAAAATTTTTTAATTTAAAATAGTTCGTTGATAACGTTAATAATTGAACAAGAAAGGTATTCATATTTTATTCTCATAAATGGTGCATATTTACAACCAAAATTTTTTCCTGCAAAAGTTCACAAAGCACAATATATTTTATTTTTTTCAGACTTTGACAGTCTGTGGATTCAATGTCAGTGTCTGAGAAAGAATGACATTGTTACCCACAAAAAAAAAACAGTTAGAATTTAGTTCTTACTGTGAAATGCATCGCCGTTGTTTGGGGCGGTCTCTTTGTAGTTGTTCAGCGTGGTAGCTTTTTGTGCGTGGACGTGAATGGGTCTTGACTTCTGTGCATCTCATGTCAAAATTTTGCCCAATGTTACCCATCACAGAGAACCCTCCCTGATGGCCAACTCCACGAAAGAACCTGAAGTGAAACAAATACGTTGAATAGACAGCTTCATCTACCGCAAATAAAGTTGGTTCTCTGTGTCGGGTCAGAAAGTTTTTTTCGCCTGAGAGCATCCTTCAAATCTATAAATCAACCATCCGTTCCTGTATGGAGTACTGCTGCTATATATGGTCTGGTGCCCTCCCCCGCTGTACGGCTCGAGGTCCTCGACAAAATCCAGAGACAGATACGCAATTTGATGGGTCCTGATCTGGAATCGTCTACATTCTTTCATAGACATGCTGTGGTATCCCTCTAACTCTTCTACAAGAAGTTTACGGCAATTTCTCCGACGTGCTATTTTTACTGGTTTCAAGACTGCATGAATTTAAGCGTACTACTAGGATGGCATTTCGGTCCCACCTTTTCATTGTCGAAACGGTTAAATGTAACCGTCTATTCTACTCCAACAGCTTCTTCTCTCACACTTCCTGTCTGTGGAACTCCCTTCCTCTTACTTGCTTCCCTAATAACTATAATCTTCAAATATTCAAGTGTAATCATCATTTTTATTTCTAAATATTTTTTATTCTTTAATATAATCTATTCATTTTATATTATATATATTTCTTAAATATAATTTACTTAATTTTAATATAAATCATCCAAATAAGACTTATTTTTAGTTATTTTAAATTTAAATTATTTTTAAATATAACTTAGTTTTAAATATAACTTTTTTTTAAAATTATGTCTTATTTTTAAATATAAATTTTCTTTTAGACTTAACCTTTTCTATATAATTTAATTTTTTTTGTTTTTTTTTTAAATTATAAGGTTAATATCCGAGTTTAATTTGATAAAACCTCTTCCCATTAAGATAGTTACCTTTCGTCTGACTGAAACATTGAAACGGATAAAATCGGTATTAGTTTTACGCGGGGTTATTTTTTTTAGAGCAGCTGTCACAGTTAAATTTCTAATTCCGACACTAACTGAGTCTATATACCAGGGTTGAATAAACTGACGATGTTTTCGTCGGTTGAAATAATCCTGTTCCCCATATGAGCTAATTTTGGATTTTATTTTGTACTAACAATACACACACACACACACGCATATATATATATATATATATATATATATATATATATATATATATATATATATATATATAATTATTTATTTTTAAAGAAAAAAAAATTTTATAACATAAATAATGTTATAAAATCACTACAAAAATAGCCATTTTGTTTCAACACCCTCGGTGTCTTATCAAGTGATGACGTTGAATGTAAAATAAATGGTTTTAAAAGTTTCAAATTAATTAATATTCTACGCAAGGGGAAAACGTTGTTACATAGGCTAGATGGACCAATCAGAACACAAGTACAGGAAAATTCAAAAAGCTCGATAACGAAGTCATGTTATAATATCTATTCAGATGTTTAGTATTAAAAAATAATTTATTCCAACGAATAATTACTAAATTATATGATAAAATTTAATATTAAAATTTAAAACTGCTAATTACAAAATCAAAATTTAACATTTATTCGCTATCAAGTTTACAACTATAAAATTACTGAGGAGAAAAGAAAAAATATATATGTTATTCAATTTATTTTTTCATTGAAGTTACTTTAGCTATATTTAATATCCGGTCTTTTTACAATGTATACATTTTAATCCTCATGGTGTGTAAATGGGGTCCTAAACTCACGCGTAAAACAAACGCAGTCAGATTCTAATACATAAGCACCAAGACATATACACACACAAAAAAGGGACAAGACAGAGAACATCTCCACGGTCTGTCATGTAAAAAATTAAAAAAAAAAAAGGAAAAAAAAGGGGGGGAATGGGAGAAGGGAAACCAACACACACGTACATACATACATAATTAAAAGTGGATGCACTTTCCATACACATAGATACATATAAATACATGCACACACATCCACAGACATTGACCCAGACAGTTGGATACCCCAACCGATAAATATTTAAGACAGAAAATGTCATTGCATGAATGTTAACAACCTATTGAAATCTAACTTAAGCGAATAAATATACAAAGATAAAAATGATTAAAATTAATATTATTTAATATATTAAAATAGTGTATGTAAAAAAAAAAAAAAAAAAAAAAAGAAAAAAAACCGGACATTAAAGTCAACACCCATCGGTAACTACGATGTCCACCTCATATACATATAAGTATATACACACACACACACACACACATACACACACATATATACACATACAAACATATATATATATATACACATATATACATACATATACACACATATATACATATATATACATATACACATACATATACACATACATATACATATATACATACACATACACACATACTCACACATATACATAAATATACATACATACATACACACCGAAATATCTACACATACATACATAAACATATACATACGTATACATTTCCATGGTATCAAGTACACATATACATACATACACATATACATATATGTACCCACAAATATACACACAAATATGTGTACACATACTTACAAATAAATACATATATACACAGCAATACACAAAAATAAACATATATACACACATATATACTAACTCATGTGGCCGTAATGACATACCCAAGTTTCCCTACCTACACGTACACATAAACAATTTCATATATAGTAGGTGTCAACATACATATATACAACTGCAAACCTACATAAGTAAACACACACACACATATATACATATATATATATATACATACACATACATACAAACATACACACACACACATATATATACATATATATATATATATACATACATATATATACACATACATACAGGCATACACACATACAGAAATATACATACACATGAATATCTACATAAAAATACTTATCTATAGTAATAAATACACATATATACGTACATACACATAAATGCAACGACATTTGACCAAAAACATATATAAATATACAGACATACATACACATACATAGGCATAGACATACTTCGATATACATGCAAACACAAAAATACACGTATCCTAACATACATATAAAAAAAACAAAAAAAAAAACATCCATATCAACATAAATATACGTAAATAAAATTAGGTACACAATATAACAATACACATACAAACATATACACACACACACACACACACACATATATATATATATATATATATATATATATATATATATATATACATACACATACATCTACATATATTCACACATATACATATATATATATATATACGTACATATACATATATATATATATATACCTACACATACATGCACACATACACATACATGCACACATACATATATATATATATATATATATATATATATATATATATATATATATATATACACATACACATACATACACATACACCTACACACACATATATATATACACATACACACATACATATATATACACAACTACATAAACATGCAGACACTTACATATATACACACATAAAAAATATATATATATACATGCATATAAGGATACATACTCACATATATATACACACACATACCCACATCTACAAATACATATACATACTCATATACACCAATATTTTTAACCTCTTTTCTTCTTCTCCTCCTTTTCACCTTCTTACTTTATATATATATATATACATATATATATATATATATATATATATATATATATATATACACATACACATACATATATATATATATATATATACATACATACACGCACATACACACATATATCTATAAACGCACAAACAAATACACACACATACATATATACATATATATATATATTCAAAACTTAGCAACATATTAATACATTAAAATACAAACATACACATTTCGCAGTGCAAACACACATAACTACACATAAATATATACATATATATACATACACATACAGAAAAATGAGTAACATTATGTAGTTATACCATACACATTCATATCGTCAGATTGACCATCAGGTAATAAAAGTTATAATCTATTCAACTTACAGCTACGTATCATTATCATTTAAAGTATACGACCCCTATAATAAGTTAAATTTATAACGGTGTTTACAATTAACCGTTAGTTCATATCTCTGATTTAAGAGATATATATATATACAAAAGTGAACATAGAAGTCAACATTTTAGAGGCGACAGTTTCTTTCATGCTATATGCAATCGTCAGGTCACGATTGCATATAGCATGAAACAGACTGTCGCCTCTAAGTGTTGACTTCTATGTTCACTTTTATATTTACACACGCTCTATTTCTGATATTGAGCACTTTATCCCATAAATATAGCACAACTTAAGACTATATTTCTTATATATATATATATATATATATATATATATATATATATATATATATATATATATGCATAAATTAGCATACAACGTCAGGCTATATGACGGTTCTGTGTAGGATACAGGTCTAATTCCTGTCGGAGGACCCATGTTTTCTATGAAAACTTCTCGGACATTCATGCTGGTAAATGTTAATACTGTTTTTTATAAACAGAGCATTTACCTTAATATTATGTGTATAAGTATCTATAAATATATTATAAGTATAAGAATCTATAAAAATAACGTATAAATAGAAAATATAGACAAAACTTGTATATATTATTTAATGAAACATGCATCAATGAAAAAATCTTGCCTAAATACACACAATATATATATATATATATATATATATATATATATATATATATATATATGATGGACAATCCCATCGGTTTCGACATATGAGGACGACAACCTCACTCAGTTTTTATCTCTGTGTCGTATGCGACATTTTAGTCCCAACCAGTGACCTGCATACAAGTTCATATATTGTGCAACAACGAGGCTCTCGTGACGTAGAAACAGAATTATTTCCTGACGCTTTTGGGCGTTGTCCTTCGTTTCTTTGCCTATCAATACGATTGATTTCAAAATGTTTGATATCACACTGGCAGAAATATCTCCAGTTAACTCTAGTCAGGACAACTCAATTGAAGTTAGTTTGAGGTACATTGACAGTTGAGAGATTGCTCTTTCGATTGTCTTTATACCTGAACCATGACCATCCAACAGTTCTCTGTCCACTATCATGGTGGCTATACATTAGAACCTCAGCTATTTTGTCGTCTCGTCCTTACAAAATGACCAGCTCAGCAAAGTTGTAATTGCATCAGAAATGTCTCAATTCCACCAATGCTGCATTATGCGAGAAGATCGTCAAACGTATAGATTCAGATCGCGCGGAAACAACGGTTGTGTGCTGATGGATATGACACCTATATAGGGTTCACGATTCTAAGCCATATTGACATACTCTCTGTCTCTGATATTGTTCACTTTATCCCATAAATATAGCACACCTTAAAACTATATTTCTTTATATTTAGCTCCTGATAAACAGTAGAGACTTTCGATATATATATATATATATATATATATATCAACTGATTTAAAATATTTTTTTTTGATACACAGTATTAACCATGTTTCAAAAATTGAAACTAAAAACTTCAAATTTAATTATATAATTAAATTAAAAGCATTAGTTCTGTTTCATCTTCAAGTAAATTTTGGAATAACTTATTTTTAAGTTTACTGAGTTTTAAACGCACATATTAATTCATAATTTCCTCTTTCCAAGGATACAGAGAAATCCAATCATTTAGACAGGGCAGTAGCGTATTCATTTTTATTAGCTATTGTTGTATCAATTATGAGTTACGTTCGAAAAAAAAGTTAAGTTTACTGAGGATAGGGATGTATTTTTCAACGAATTCTATCATCCGTTACACGGATGTCGTCTGTATTTTTTTTCCTTTTTCTTATTAACTGCAAAAAGTTTTTCGGCATATTTTTCTTACTTATATATTTAAGATTTTTTCTAGGGAGGTTTGGGTTAGAATAAATTTTATTTAAGTACAATTTTAAAATATTTTTACTCTTAATTACTAATAGACTATATTTCTTTTTAAAACAAGTAAATGTAATAGAATTACTTAAATTATTTAAAATTATTTTTTCATATATCAAATATAAGCATGTACACTACCAGCTGCCATTTTATATCTATATATTTTTAGATAGGTAGATACATTGCGACTATAAAAATCAACATGAATGGTGAGTGACACTTTTAGCATCAATGCCATTTTAATTCCAAGATTTTGGGCGGGCGCTTTGAATGTGAAACTGCAAAGTTTCTGTTTGCGATGTCGTATATTTTTTCCTAAGAAATATAAAAAGTATTTAGTAATCCAATAACACGCGTCTTTGTCTTCGTAAGCGTGTGTTATGAGCAGAAAATTATATTAATTGCTAACGACAATATCTGTAGAATATCTATTTTCTCATTTCGTTTCTGAAATTTTCCTTGGTAAATTTCAAGCAGATAATCCTAGTTACGAGATTATCTAAGTAACTATTTGTAATGTATTGTGCCGTATAAAGGCAAAACATTGACATTATGTTTCATATTTAACGTTAGATTTGATTTCACTCGTGCATTTCGTAAATTATTTCCAGCCAATGTGGTTGTCTGGAAGCTCCTTGTCCTCTGATCCGGAACGTGGGATTTACACACATGTTTACGTTGTCTGAAAGACTGCCCATCGCCTAACTGGTGTTGGCTATTTATATAACTTTGTGTAATACTTTTCTTTCCAAAGATTACTGCTAGGGAGCATCTTCTGTTGTGAAATGCAGCTGAATTCGGCGGCTGAGAGATCATCTGTGATTAACCCTGCACCCAGCGTATAAGAACGACACTGAATGTCAAACAATGAGGGCCTGATTTGAGGTGAGTTATACAGTGCAATTGTATATAAATCGTAACCAAGTTATTATATTAGACAGAGACAGACACATAATTAGATAGATAGATAGATAGATAGTGAGATAGATAGAAGGAACGCACTGAGAAAAAGAAAAGCGAATTACATGAGATAGATAGATAGATAGATAGATAGATAGATAGATAGATAGATAGATAGAAACGGACTGAGAAAAAAAAAGAAAAGCGATTTACCTGAGACAGATAGATATATAGATAGATAGATAGATAGATAGATAGATATGAACGGTATGAGGAAGGGAGGAAGAAAGAAAAGAAGAATTAATTAATTTTATGATATATATATATATATATATATATATATATATATATATATATATATATATATAGATAGATAGATAGATAGATAGAAAGGGACCGAGAAAAAAAGAAAAGCGATTTACCTGAGACAGGCAGACAGATAGATAGATAGATAGATAGATAGATATATAGATAGATAGATACATAACGAGAGATATCTGATGATAATGATAAGAGTCGAGATATTAAGGCTATTTTTTAATGCATGGTCAAGTGTCACCACCAACATACACAAACACTTTTGAATGTGTTTGTAAATCTATGTCAATAATTGCGCGAGTGTGTGCTTATACCTGTACATGTCTGTGTGCGTTCGTGCGAACACGTCCAAAAATATACACTTCCTTTGTCCTAACGTTCTATGAATCAAGAATCACTTGACCTTAGGCCATTTTCAACATGAAAGCACTTCTATGCACCTCGCGTTGATTCACCTGCCGATTTCCAAATATACTACAACGTTGTATAAATGTCTTTCGCAGTGATGAATTTGCATAAAAGCCATTCTTATCTTCTGAACCTTCATTAAGCACACGCTACATAAAACCAGTTCACTTTGCTGACGGCAGGTTCAGTTAGTTCTCTGAAAGCAGAAAACTCATGAATTTCTTTTGCTCAATCCGCATTGATGGGGCAGCTTTCAGACGATCTTGGCTGATTTTAGCCATTATTTCTAACGTCAGTCAATGCAGACGTTTAGTACTTTAATTTGCATCAATTTGATGGAATTCGCCAGACAATGTATTTAGTTTGTTTTGTTTTTTTGATTTTATTTTTTATTTTTTATTTTTTTATATATATTTCACTTAACACTTTGCCAGGATGATAATTCATTTGACTGGTGGGATAAAAACAGAACAAACATTTATTTACCTATATATTATTTATATAGGTATGATTTATGTAGTTATTATTTATATAGGCATTATTTATCTAGGTATTTATGTCAGTATCATTTATCTAGGTATTTATGTCGGTAATATTTATGTCGGTATTTATAGAGGTAAAATATATCTAGGTATTTATGTCAGTAACATTTATCTAGGTATTTATCTAGGTAATATTTATGTAGGTATTTATATAGGCATTATTTATCTAGGTATTTATGTCAGTATCATTTATCTAGGTATTTATGTAGGTAATATTTATGTAGGTATTTATATAGGTATTATATATCTAGGTATTTATGTAAGTTACATTTATCTAGGTATTTATGTAGGTAATATTTATCTAGGTATTTATGTAGGTAATATTTATGTAGGTATTTATATAGGTATTATATATCTAGGTATTTATGTAAGTTACATTTATCTAGGTATTTATGTAGGTAATATTTATCTAGGTATTTATGTAGGTAATATTTATGTAGGTATTTATATAGGTATTATTTATCTAGGTATTTATGTCAGTATCATTTATCTAGGTATTTATGTAGGTATTTATATAGGTATTATATATCTAGGTATTTATCTCAGTAACATTTATCTAAGTATTTCTGTAGGTAATATTTATTTAGGTATTTATATAGGCATTATTTATCTAGGTATTTATATCAGTAACATTTATCTAGGTATTTATGTAGATAATATTTATGTATGTATTATTTATGTAGGTATTTCCTAAGCTTATATTGAAATGAACATATCATACACATTTGTAAACTTTGTCTCTCTCCCTCTAAATTAGTTAATTTCTAATATTTATGCTCTGTAAATTTACATTGAGTACCGTTTTGGAAAATTAAAAATAAAAGATATCAATAAGAACAACGGATTATATATCTTATTGTTTTTGTATATATATATATATATATATATATATATATATATATATATATATATATATATATATATATATATATATATATATATGTAAGCCAAGACCCACCTTCGTACGCATATTATTCGTGATTTGTTGTTTGCTGATGATGCGACTCTTGTAGCGACATCCTTTAAGGAGGCCCAACATCTAATAAATCGTTTCTCTGCTGCATGCAAAGCATTTGGTCTTACACTTAGCATAAAGAAAACTGAAGTTGTGCACCAACCTTGTCCTACTCCGAAGCAATTGCATGGTGAGAAACAAAAACGATCAGTCTACAAATTTCCAGAGAGACCATTGAGAGTAGAAGACCAACCCCTGAACTTTGTAAAGTCTTTCACCTATCTTGGTAGCAAAGTCAATTACAGTGGAACTTTAGATGATGAAATCATGCATCGGATTTCTAAGGCTACCAGTGCTTTCGGCAAACTTCGTCATCGCTTGTGGAATGATCGGGGTATTCGACTAGATACGAAAATTCTGGTTTACAGAGCTGTTTTACTTGTCATCCTTTAGTTATAGCGTGATTATCACATTAAACCCTTTGAGTTGTTGCTACCAAAGCTATCGATGGTCCCAAAATTTTTCCGTCTACCCAATTTCACTCCGTAGCTGATGGTTTTTCAGGCGCTTCCTAAAGGTTCGTCACCTTCCAGACGGATAAAATTAGGATGTCTTCATCCTGACAATATCAACTGTGGTGAGATTCGAACCGCGTCTCATGGTCAGAAAGCGAATATATATATATATATATATATATATATATATATATATATATATATATATATATATATATATATATATATTGCTGTAAAAACGCTACGCTAAATATTATTAGGCATAATTAAAAAGCTGGTAGTAAAAAAACTAAAAGAGGAAAAATAAATGCTTTCCCTCCCATTCTTCAAAGTTTCTAATCGGGAGAAAAAGAGTAAAATAAAATTAATCTAGTGAGAATTTCTTTGGTAACAAAGAAAAGAATATTGAACTCTTACGTGACATCTGCCTTTCTTTACGGCGGTGAATGTTGGACGATTTCCTCAAAGATGAAGAAGAGACTCGAGGCGACGGAGATGTGTTTCTACAGAAAGATTTTAAGGATATCATGAAGCTAGCGTGTGAGCAACGATAAAGTCTTCGAGAGGGTGCAAACAAAGAGGAGGGTTATAATTAACATCAGGAAGAGGCAGGCGAAGTTTCTGAGACGCATAATGAGGAAAGAGGGCCTGGAGAATCTGATACTCACGGGTAGAATGGATGGAAATAGAAACAAGGGAAAACAACGCGCGACATACCTGGCGGACTTAAGCAAGTAGATGAGTGAACGTGGTCTGTGAGAGTAAGCAGAGTGAAGGAATCTGTTGAGAGTTGCAGGGGATAGATGGAAGTGGAGAGCCATAATCGCTTACCTCCTGAATGGACATGGCACGTAAAAAGCAGAAAGAATTGTGCAGTTGAATTCAGTGTTGACTGGTTTACTGATTTGACCACAGTCTGTATTTCATCTTAAAGTACTAGAGCAACTGTAGATCAAGTCTCGCCAAACGTCTCTGTAAACAGCGTGATTGCATGCTGGGGTTTGCTGGGGTCTACAGTACTCACCTTTTTTCTTCCCTTCTCTATCCTCAATCATTCGGTAATTAGATTTATTTTACTCGTTTTCTCCAGATTAAAAACTTTGAAGAGACGGGAGCGGGACCAGTTAGTTTTCCTTTTTTCTTTTTTTCACCATCAGTTTTTTATTTATGCCAAATAACATTCCGCTTAACGTTTTTGCAGCAATGCTCAAGTTCTCTACCACTAGGAATGTTTTATATATATATATATATATATATATATATATATATATATATATATATATCTTTATAACAATAACAAACATTGTGTTTCGCAGAATAAGAGAAAAACAAGGAAAAATTGCTGACGACCTGTTTAATTTTGGATTGATTGATTTATTTTTACAGCTTATCAACTCTTTGCTTGATAGTTAAATGCAGAAAAATACTTTTAGATTCTAAGGATTTTATGGGAGACAATAATGCTTTATTGATACAAGAAGTGCTAATTAATCCTTAGCTGGGGAGAGAGAAAAGATGGGTTCATTCTTTTCCCAATGATATTTGCACATAAGTGAATATAACGAACTTGATTGGAATTAGAACTCTGAACATCTCAAATGTCAATGAAACTAAGATATTTCTGTAAACGTCCATCTATTGAAAGGTCATTGCTAACCCCTTACAAAAGTGACCATATGCCCCAAGTGGTCGCCGTGAGAACCCCGTTAACTTATATCGAATTTTGATACAGGAATATGGAGAGAAGCCTCTAGCGAGTAATCAGTTTACATTAGCAGCGGTCTGTGAGATTTACTTGCTAACACCTTTACTTTCCTTATCTTCCGCATTTATAATCTAGCAAAGTATCTACATGTGAAGTAAGGAATATTCAATTTCGTCTTCTTATTTGGACTGGAAAGAGCCGCGCTTTCAATCAGTGTCGACGAGGTGGACGCGATAAGCTAGGAAGAACGTATGAATAATAAAAGAACGACATCTCTCTATATACACTCTACATGTATAATGAAGAAGCCGTTTCATTCGTGTATTCGGCATGAACGCATTTGGAATTTTATCTTTTTATAGGTGAACACACGAATGGATAATCAAGTTCCTTAAATGGATTTCTCACTTTCAATGCTTCTCTGCCGTTACGAATCTATTGAACACAGGATACCAATTCTTCCTCTGCAGTTTTAAGTCTAGTCATAAAATATAAGACTTCTGGAAAGAAAATCTATGAGACATTCCACAAAAACGATTTCATATTAAGATTTCAGTAATTTTGTAAAGGCGAGGACGCATGCGCGCATGATGAAAAATATTCACACGTCGCGACTTCAATTATATATACACATCAACAATAACTTTTAGTAACCGTATTGCAGTAAGGTATTTACGAGAACTCAATATCATTCTTAAATGGTGTCTTCTGAATTTCTTCAAAATGATACTCGGATTAAAAGCTTTCAATATTGATAGACAAAGATATAGCATTTTTTTCTACAAGCATTACTGTTGCGAATTGAATAGAAATGCCGGTACGATTAAATTATTTCCTTCAAGTTGTCACTTGAATTCGGTCCAAATTATTAATAGTATTATAAGAATTACTATTTTTATTTATTCTTACAAATTTTCAATCTATTAATATCAGATATCTTTTTATCGTAATGTTTTCGGCGCCATTTCAGCATTCATATTGTTAACTGAAAATAGCATTTCTCTACATTCCAGTTGCTACGAATATTCAATTTTTTATTTTTCTTAGTTACCTTGTTCAATTAAATTCATTTCGTATTTTGCTTTGATAAAGTCCACATTGGACGAAACGCCTCAGCAATTACCAGTTTTCCTATTGTCATTTTTATTCCGAAATATTGTCTTCTCTACTGTTTAATCGGAGAAAAATTTTCATTCATATATATATAATTAAAACAAAAGATAGTGCATGTGCTCTTCTTATAATATATAAACTTAATAGACCGAGTAATGAAATTTGAGAAATAAGACAACATAATGATAATAATATTGGCAATAAGATTGGTTAAATTTATTATATATTAGCCTTTTGACTGAATTGAAGCACGAAAAGAAAGATTTTAAGCCTGAATTTTTTGACAGGCCTGATTCCTTTTCAACGAGACGAGGAATAGACAAAAAAGTGGTTCTCATTTTTCTGAGGAATGTTGTAATCGTTGGTTCGAGGGCTCCCTCTAGAAACTATATTCTCTGAGTAAACCCAAATCCCTGCTTAATCTTTTAATGCATGATTTTATATTTAAAATATTTTTTAACACCGATCTGCGTCTTCCTTATCGGCTGTTAAATGAAGACACTAAAAGCACACGTTTTAAAAAGAGTGCTTTTATATTCAGACTTTAAAACAATTTTTTTCGTGCTTCAGTTTGTTCTAAAAGTCTAAAATACAAATATCATCACTCTTATAGTGAATATTGTTCTTCTTTTGCTGGCTTTTTTCCTCAAATTTCGTTAACCATCCTGTTAACTCTCTCTCTCTCTCCTCTCACACACACACACACACACACACACACACACATATATATATATATATATATATATATATATATATGTGTGTGTGTGTGTGTGTGTGTGTATCTGTGTGAAATTATACGAAAAACGTTGCATATGCATGGAGTTCATCTTATTGATTATCATTTACAAAATATTAAAGCACATAAAATAGTCTCTTTCACTTTGAAAGGATTAAAAGGCTTAAATTAATTTTGATGCTAAAATTGTCAAAGTCTTTGAAGAGATTAAGCGGCCAAATAGAAAATGCCTGCAACTATCAAAGCGGGTACAATATTTACGATGGAAAAGGGGAGACATATCAGAACTAAAATCACTCATACGTACGGGCAAATAAAAGTTTTTCATATTCAATATATTCTATAATTAGCGAAATGAAAAAGCAACTAAGTCCCAGCATGCACCGTTCTTCATTGATCTTACACTCGCTTGCACAGATATGACAAATTTAGGCATCTTTTGAGGGAGTTGTCAAAAAGATTCCGCCTAACAAGAAATGAATGACATCGTTCTGTGAGTAATGATGTTTTGGCGTTTGCAAACACGCACACCCCACAGACACACACACACACACACACACACACTAGACTCTCTCTTCGTTTTCAACCTATGAATGTATAGCAACGCAGTTCTTAAAACAGAACAACTAGTTCTATGCGGACATATGATTTGATTATAATAGTGGCGGCTTGTGCAAAACCAATCGTACTTTTTGGTTTGGTTTGATTTATTTTGTTTTACGGCATATCAACCTCAATAGGTTATTTAATGCCGACAACATTGTCAAGATAGATTCATATGAATAGAGTATGTATTCTTTGGTTTTGATTGATTTGGTTTATTTTCTTTTACGGCATATCAACCTCAGTAGTGTTATTTAATTCTGACAAAAAATTTTATTGCTGGTAATATTTTGTTTTTTCATAAATCTGTTGCTGGTAATATATTTCCTTCAAAATTTTATTGCTGATAATAATTTAAAAAAAAAAGAAGATTGCTGGTAATAGTTAACTATTTGCCCATAGCTGGGACCCTAACAGGGGCTACCACCCCGGGTTAGAGTGGACCTGGGAACACCAGCAATTAAGAGGCGGTTCCACGCTACTCAAAACCTCCTGATCAGAGGCCTTGCTGCTGGACGTAGTTTAACGTCTTACCCAGGGCGTGGATGTAGTTTAATCTTACCCAGGGCGGCAATCGTACTTTTTGAAGAATCCATTACATACAACTGGTCATAAAGTCTCCAAAACACGTTCCTCAGGTTTTGAATTCGGACTTATCCTTCTCATAGACCTGTTATTGGACCTAGTCTGTCCTGCTATTAAATCCATATCTGCCCGGTGGTGTGGAGATTTATAACTTGGAGAGACTGCAAAACCCCTGTGTTTGCCTATCGTCCTTTCTGTCTCCGGGAAAAGAGGAACTCAGATGAGGCTATGCCGAAGGGCAATCGTCTGGGGTGGTAGACAGCTACATGACCTCGCTTATACGGGGTCTACGGGCAATTTTTGCCCGAGCCTATTGGATCTGAATCACCCAACGTTAAAAAAAAACGGGCTTGTGACACATCCCACCTTGTGGGGAGGTCTTCAGGTGATTGGAATTTTGAAACGAACCTTTTATTTCGTCCACCGGGGTAGATTGTTCTAGTTTCACGTGCCATGCCTCTTCAAGGTGTTTCAGTTATTTATCTTTAACTCAACTCTGCAAATTTGTTGGTACACCACTGCTGTGGCCTAGTACTTAACTCACAACTTTTTGAGATTAGTCATTGAATCTAACCAACTTCCTTAACCACTGGTCATATATGAATTTTTGGGACTTATAAACATAATTTCCCAGCAACTATTTTTTTTTTACCAGTGGTCATATTCCAATTTTTCATATTGCAAAGATCTGGGCTCCATATAAAATTAGGACAATCTTCAAAAGTTGTTCAACACTTTGCAGACATCTCTATTTCCAATAGAGCAGAACATGACTAAGGACTGCGTGTACGTCATCCAGTGCAGCGGTGACAAGAAATAGCTACAAACAGACCGCCCCCTCGGACTACAACATCATAAAACATCAACATGGGGGGGGGGGAAATAGAAAAATCAGGCATAGTTGACCACATATGGAGGGAAAATAGAGATCACTGTCACCTGTGAGATGAGGTTGAAATAATAGACAGAGTGCATCACTGGAAAATACGAAAACTTTAGGAATCAGCACATATGCTAGGCCACAAAAATATCCTAAAGCCGACCAAGCATAGAAATGAATACAATATAGGAAACAGTAAGAAGGAGTGCTAGGGAAAACCAATGAATAATAAAAAAAAATTGCAATATAAGTTCTGATGAAAAATCTAATAATAATAACAGAAAAAATTCAATATGAGCACTAATAAAAAAAATGGAGCTGAGACATTAGGTTTATAAGTCCCAAAAATTCATACATAGATGTCCTAAAGGACACATGGCTTAGTGGATGAAGACATTGTTTAGATCCCATGACAAGACCTAAAGAGTTGTGTGTTAAATACTAGCAGTGGTGAAAAAAAAAAAATTGAATTAAAGGGAAAAAAACAAACAAAAAAAACATTGAATTAAAGGGAAATAACGTAGAACTAGAACAATCTAACTCGGGTGGACGAAATAAAGGGTTCGATTCGAAATTCCAATTACCTGAAGAAATCTGGAGCTTACAACGGCCGAAACGTTGTAAATATTGCAATGAAGATGAGGATAACAGTCCGATTAACGTAAATAATGAAAGTGACGTGTATTCTTGAAAAATATTTTCGATTTTTCTTCCGTTTTCTTTCAGTTTTCTAAATCACTCAATACAATCACTCAAGATATAGGGTTAGTAGATGAGATATTTGTATGTATATAAGAAAGAGGACTAAGTGTAGATACATGAGATAAATAACTGTTGGCCTTAGAATTAAAAAGGTCCAGAATTCAAGGAAGCATCAATGTGGGAGAGGAATCCATCAAGTAATTCTTCTTGGAGAGAGATTCTCTGAGTGCAACTTCCTTTTTAGCAAAGAATATTAGGGAATAAAGATGATTGGATTGCGTAGGTTGTATGGCGGTTTCTAGCTCTAAAGGTCTGAACTGGTGGAAATAAAGGATTTATTTTGAAGGAAGATTTGCCATTGGAAAAGTGATAAAGTAAAGAAAGGATTGTGACGTGTCGTCGTTGGGAAAATAATTCATCTTGTCGCCTAAATACTTCTGAATCTTTGAAATTTGGAAAATGATGTGTGAGCAACTCTAGCCCAGATATGGCAGCAATACTCCATATTTGGTCTCATTTGTCTCTTGTAAAAATAGAGCATGACAGGAATCAGTCATTCTCAAGAATGGTACAAGGGTTATATGAGCTCCACTTGATATCTCTATCTATAAAAGGCAGGATGTGTGTATGTATGTGACAAATACACGGCCGCAATTTTCGACGGATTTGCACCAAAATTAACATGCACATGCTCTAAGTTAGCGGAAAGGCCAAGACCGACTTTGCATTTCCCAACTCCCATCGATAGCGGAAATAATCGAGTTTTCATGCTTCTACGGCAGTTTTCATGTAGTTTGCGGCCATTTTCTACTGGCCAGAGTGAGAGCCTAGAACTGGCTGCCACGAACAGGCAGGAAGAATCTATTGGTCAGCGTGAGAGACAACAGCTGACTGACACAAATGTTAACTAGCATGCTAGCCTGCAAAAATATATCGATAGCTGCATTCGTCACAAGTGGGAACATTTGAAATCTGCATGGCCCATTCGCTTGCTTAAACTTAACGTTGATTCTGATTCCGCAGAACTGGGATTGGGTGTGAAAAAAGTGTTTGCTGTTAACATACTTTTTTCATTAGTTTTTTCCAGTTACGAGTCCTTTTTTAAAGCTGCTCGTTTTGTGTTCATTTTGTTTAGTTCTTTTTTCGTCACAGATTTAATGTTGAGTATAGAACTTAGAAAAAATTCGCAGTGTGAAAAAATTAAGAAGTAAGGCATGTAGCAACATCATCATGGCAAAGCGCACTCCTTTAAAGGCAAGGAAGGGAAAAATTATTTAAGTCAAGTGATAGCGGTTGCTGTATGAGTCGTACGCTTTTTGAATCAAGCACGGGCAATGCCGAGGCCATGCTGCTAATATATATATATATATATATATATATATATATATATATATATATATATATATATATATATATATAATCTGAGTCCTAAGAGACGTTTAAGTCAATGAGATTTATTGATAGCGCAGCAGTCCATAATGACACTTGGACATTAAAGCTATGGGTCATTTCTAATTTCTTTTTGGAGGGCATCTATGTTACAAGTAACACATCAACGTTTTACATTAACTTATTTTTTCAAGATTAGCTCAAACACAAGACCAGAAAACCCTTCTGCCTTGTTATTTAATACGTAATTTGTAGTAAGGGCAGACCTAGATTCACTCATTTTACATGGGTAGTAATTCATGATATACCTGGCGGGTTTAAGTGGATGGCAGAATGCGGTCTGGGAGAGTTGGCAGAGACACGAAACTTATTGAGAGCTACAAGGGATAGGAGGAAGTGGAGAGCCATGATCGCCTACGTCCTGACACGGCACAGAAAATGGAAGAGTAGTGACTTAAAATTCTAATGTTAACGAAAGCCTCCACGTACTAGTTACTTCCAAAGAGTAGTAGTTCTTTGAATAAATTTGAATGGATCTTCTTCCTTACAATTGAAATACAGATGAAGTTAGAAAATCCTAAAATGCGAATTACATAGCTTAATATAATCCAGACTGAAACCATACATGCTATAGTAATAAATATCTGTCTATCAAGCCATTCGAATCTTCCTTTAAGGCGAGACATTCAGACGACGACCTTATTAATCTATTAAGAGATATGAAAAACACACTTTTTGATTTAATGTGTCAGCGAAGGTGTTGGCAAGATATATAAACATTAACCAAGCGTTCACCGTACTTGAGAGTCTGTGGCTGTAAAAACTGGCGGTTACACAAGTAGTCGAAAGTGGGATAGGCAAAATAAATAAAGCAATTCTAAAAAAGAAAACGATAAAGTAAGATGAAAATAGATATTCGATCCTGTGGAATTATTGTGAGAAGTGTCCAAATTCTTCCACATCATAGGGATTATGCCTAAAAAATAAAAATAACATACATATCTAAAAAAAATCAATGTATGATCAATAGAAAATGTTATCACTGGCCGTTATTAGAATCTCAAAAGAACCCTGTATCTAGGGCTTACAGGCAGTAGCTTTCTTTCTGTCTTTCTTAAATACTTACCACTTTTTGTTATGTGCTTATCTTTCTCTTTTTTCTTCTTTCTTCCGTATTTTGTTTCGAAATAACTTCTAACATTTTGACATTTATTCTCAATCAGCAGCCATTATTAGAAACTCAGAAATGCCCTCTTTCACTAACGCCCGATTTCTATCATTATATATATACGTTCGTATTTATTCAGAGTTTTTACCTCTTTCTCACTCTTTCAGCTTCCATTCTTTGTGCTCTTATTCTTTATCAAACTCTCTCTTTCATTTTCTTCTTAAATAATTTATTCTATCTCTCATAAACTTTTGGTATTTTATATACCAGTTAACAGACGTTTATAGAATCTCTTAAACTCTCACGTAAACTTTAATTCTATTCATTGCCCCTCTCTCTTTCATAACTTTCTCTTCCCATCCGTTGGTTCTTTTACTACCTCTCTTTCTCACTTTGCACAAACTTAATGATTTTAGCGTTTCATTTGTGACTCCTGTCACAACACTTCGGGAGAAGGCTAGGCCACCACAACCATCTCTATCACCGCTACCAGAAGAGAGAAAGGAAATATGGAGTGAGGATGGCGATGCCGATGACCAGATGTGAGCGGCTGGTGACGACGACGTTATATGGTCTTTCTCTTTCAAATTTTCTCTTAGTTTTGACGACCCTTCTTTTTTTTTTTTTTATCTTTCTCCGACTATCGTTAATAATTTGCTATTTACTTTCTTTTCCATCTGTAACTATTTCGTTCTTAGTCTATGCGCATAAGCATTTTTCTCTTTTCATGAATAATTAATATTTTTTCTATTGCGTTCTCTTCATTTTCTCTTTCATTTAATGTCTAAAACTAAATATTACACAATTTATAAGTCTCTTTCACCTTCTATCAATCAATAATGCTTTTTATTTAACCGTTTTTGATTTCTACCTCTTTTTAATCCACCATTTTGTCTTTCGTTTTTTTTACATTTTCTTTCTCTAATCTTTCTTTTCGTTTTCTCGATAGAAAAGACTTTTCTTTCTTTTCCTTTCGCAATCTTTCTTCCTTCCCAATTTACTGAAACATATTCTCAATGAACAGACTTCATTAGATCTATAAATGTCCGTTTTATCTCAGGCCTTCTTTAGAACTTTCTTTTGATATCTCTCTCTCTCTCTTTCTTTCGTTTCTTATTCTCATTCCTTCTCTTCTGCATTCGTTTCATCCCTTCCCTCCTCTTTTGCTTGAATCTTCATTTTCTTTCTACATCGCATGCTCTGTTTCTCACTTTACGTCGACATGACACTCTTTCCACCTTTTCAGTTTTTGAGACTCTTCTTCCGATATACCATTAAACCAAATTAATGAGGGGGCTAGAGTTTGTTAGGGGTACGGGGAAAATAAATCGATTAAAAAAATCGGTCACGCCTCTCTTTGGATTACAGAAAATATCTTACACACGTTTTATTCTATTAAGCATAAACACATAGCGGTACATTATAACATTTTCCTTTATACCCTTTCATGTTTCCAGGGCCAAATGAGATGGCCGGTCAAATTTGCGTTGTTTTTCATTTTGCTTCTCGCGTCGCAATAATTCATCAGATTTCCTTTTATTTCCTTCCAGATATAGCAGTTTAGATCACACGTTTTGTTTCATTTCTCTTTCCCTTTTATTTTTCCCAATGGGGTTAGGGGAATTGATTTATATTCAGGTGGGTGACTACCCATGCGATGACTCGGTACTGCTTATCAAATTGCTTTTGGCGCTGTGAGCAAACGGATTATGTGTCGTGGTGTAGGGGACTGAATTGTTTAGGCTTGATGAAGGTTGGAGTTAGTGCTATAGAAATTTGACCTATCGAAGGTTTCAAATTATTTGTTTTGGCAGCATTGATTTCTTAAAATGCATGAGACGAATTTCTTTTTTTTAATTTCTAATTTCTCTTTCATAAATTCTCAATCATATATTTCTTTTAGTTTCGCAATTCAGTTTACATGTCTGACTGAAATCAATCAATCAGCCGTTCGCTAAGTCAATAAATATGTATCTATCTTTTTGTATATATATATATATATATAGATAGATATATATGATTGTATATATATATATATATATATATATATATATATATATATATATATATATATATATATGATTGTATAAATATATATATATGTATATATATATATATATATATATATATATATATATATATATATATATATATATATATACATGTAAAGAATTATACAGAAAATATGCAGAATAAATAATAACGGCTTTTATAAAATCACTTATTTTCTTTCTTCGTTAAACACGAGAAACGGCAGCTTAGGGAAAGAAGTACTATGATTCATTATTTAGGCATAAACAACCCCCATATATATATATGTGTGTGTGTGTGTGCGCGCGTTTGTGTGTGTGTATACGCGTGTGTGTATGTGTGTGTATAGTGGTTAGATATGCCGTAATTAAAATACATTCTAACTATAAGTAGGAGGAAAAAATTACAAACGACTCTTAAACACTAATATATCCTCCACTGGTCCAAGTAAAAACATGAAATTTATGATATACTATACTAAATTTAATACAACCAACTCACTCGTCCAAAATAATTCTTCTCCGTCAAGTAGCATATTTCAAAAGACCAATATTGTATATCAATTTAAGTATCTTTTGGGAGATTGAATCTCTGATAAAATATTAATACCTATGTTGGTTTTACAGCAATGACGTTGACGAGACTGCTTACATTTCGCTTGAATGAGCATAGTTCAATCTCAGAACATTTAAGAGGACACTCATGTCCACATTCATAGACATAGACAGACATTAGTCGAAAATACATTAGTATTTCATCAAAGTAATAATAAGCAAAAACTTAAAATTCTGGAAGCAATTATATAATATATTCATAATACGTTTAAATTATTTAACGAAACCTCCTTGTATATATATATATATATATATATATATATATATATATATATATATATATATATATATATATAACTATGCTGATATCGTAAATATTCACGCGGAAAGGTTTATCGGCGAGCTGAATTCAGATTCACTGACTAATTGTAACTTTTGTTTTCCCTTTTGCAATTATACTCTTGAGAAAGGAATGAATTGCAGGGGAGACTGGTGAATATAACATTGGGTGGCAGAAAACCTCTGAATAAAAAAAGCCGTGGATTATGTGAGGGGAAACGATATTATTATCTTACACGACAAAGCATGATAATTTGTATTTACTCAACCCTTCTACGAGCTCAGTTTGTGACAAATCATTGTAATTAACATATAATGATGAAGAGTAAATGCTCTGTGATGGTTAGCAGCGAATTCCGGACAATTGTACACCAGGGGAAGAGGAAACTGGATTCAAGATCAAAAAGGTTCTACAGAAGGATAATGAAATCCCACGAACGCGAGTATAAACGGAATAAGTCTTAAAGAAATTTCGTAAGAGAATGAACACTTATTTTCAAAATAATATAGTGATAACTGAAACTTCTGGAACTTATAATGTAGAAGGAAGGCTTATAGAGAACAAGAGACATATGAGAGGTCAGAAGGTCACCTACTTGACAAACTGTGTGAATAAAAAACAGAAAGGGTAAAACGCTGCTAAAATTCAGCAGGATTAAGAAGCTGTGGAGAGGCATGAAACTGAAGAAACATGAAGAAACAGTGAAGAACTAACCTCGGCAGCTTCCTGAAAGCTCATGTCTACTAAATTTTATCTATCTGTATGTATGTATGGATATATGTTTGTATATCTCTCTATCTAATTATATGTATGTTATAAGCATGTTTCTATCTATCTATCAATCTATGTATCTAGCTAGCTAGCTAGTATTCTGCGATGATCACTGGTTGACCAATGAGTTGTACTTGTGTTATAATCGGCAAAGAACCAGAAAGAACAGTTGTTACCTTTGCTTGGTAGCCATTATGCAAATTCTTTTGCAATATGATTTTCTTTTATATCAAGTTACACAACTGCGCGGCGTTTAAATATTATCGCCTTAATCTTTTCTTCAGTCATATATCAGTTCTATTTTCTAGTGTCGTTTAATTCACCCACTTTGCGGGGTGTGTGTACAATAATTTGTCTCTGATTTTCCTACAATAATTCAGTATCCTCTTTTCCGTTTTATATCTGATTTTACAAAGAATTCAAATGACAATTTTCATTTTTATGATGTTATGCCATCAGAGGCAATACAAAATAGTAGTATTTCTATAAATGAAACATTCATAGTCTCTTTTCTGAAATATATTAACAATACAATATTATCTGAAAAACTGTCAGAAGCAATAGCGCAAAAAAAATATAATTGGCAAGAAACTTAATATCAAATTGCCCACAAAGATACGGATATTTAAACGTAATATCTTTTACTGAATTTGTTATTCCAACGTTTGTGCCGTGAAGTTTACAGCCTTATTTGCGTGGTTATTCTATAAGAAGAACGGTTAGGGTTAATAGACAATAGAAGAACAAGCTCAAATATGCTAAACAAGTTTCCGTATTAAACTAAGTTATACTTTTTCAAATAAAAACACGTTCTTATATATATATTGTTAGACATAAAATCATTAAAAAAATCTTTTACTTTCAACCGATATGAATGATTTGAATAGTATTTGCTTTGGAATAATTTCAGACAAGCTCTACGAATCTTTTGCCTTCGAGCCATTCTGAAATTGAGATGAGAATTTACTTTTAATTCGCTACAAAAATAAGAAATATTGGAAACATATATTAAGAACTTTCGTCATGAACTAATAATTATAAAGAAAATACACAGAATGAATATTAACGGATTTTATAAAATCACTCATTTTCTTTCTTCTTTAAACACGAGACATGGAAGGTTAGGGAAAAAAAGGTACTAATTCATTATTTAGGCATACTCTCAAATACACAGACACATATTACTTTCTTTCGTTCTTGGATCTGATGAAGCCTAGAAAGTGGAAACGCATAATAAAATCTATTCTCAATTAAACGTTTCCCATTTGTCAAATTTCTTAAAAGTTTTGTCCAGATTCTATTTGCTATTTTAAACTTACACACACACACACACACACACACACACACACATATATATATATATATATATATATATATATATATATATATATATATATAGAGAGAGAGAGAGAGAGAGAGGTTGCTATCAATGGTTAGTGCTTCTTACATATGTGTATTTTCGTTCTTGAAACTACTTGCCAATGAAACGTCTGATATTCTAGCCAAATTGACCTCATGCATTTTGTTTTCCGAAAGATAATCAATTTGTAAAATAACTGTTTTGTTATTCATTCTCAATTTGATATTTTCTTTTCTTTGCAAAGAAGTCGTTTCTTTGTGGCTTTTATAAGTTGTTTATTTTCTCATATAATCCCATTTTCTTCACTGAAAGTCGTAACGACATTTAGAAAATGGAGGACGAAATGTTGACGTCAAACGGACTTAACTTTTCGTGGAAAAATGTTAATATTTTTAAATATACTTCATAAAAAGTAATAATCTAAATATCACGAATTGTTTTGGCCAATAATTTACCTTTATTTATTAGCATCAAGGAAAATCCAAAAGCAAAAACATTTAAAAAAAATAAACGAGACGCTTTTGGTAAATTATTAAACAAAGAACGTAGAAATGGAATATTTATTTAATATTCTAGTTTAGTCTCATTTTAAGCTTTAATTAAATTAAAATTTTAAAATAAATGAATAAAAAGCAGTGAATTTTCTGTAAACTCACTTGCCTGCAAAGCAACTTCGGTTTGCGGCCGCTTGGCGCAGTTTTGCAAATCAGCATATAAGGTAGTGTAATCGTTAGCAAACTTGTATTGCTATAACAATTACAACTGGTTAGTGAGTTCGAGCCTCATTGAGTGCCCCTCTACTTTCGTCCTTGTGCCACATCTAAACTGCGCTTGGATAATAGCTATAAAGTAACGAGCATCTACTATGCCTGTTTCTCACGCTTTCTCTTTTTACGCACAGGATGTCGTAGGTTTAAAACGTGTATCTTTCCTTTTTGGGGGTCTTCTCAGTTTACAGCGAACCACTTATCACATACAGCATAGACCCGCCCTAATCTGATAAGAATACCAATAATATGAAATTATTATTTTCCTGTGTAAATTATTCAACATCTCAATATACGCATTCTGTGCAAATCTCTATACAGAAATCTATTTATCTTGTGTATCCTTCCAATTTACGACATTAAAATATTGTTATATATACAATATTTTTGTAATTTAATTCTTATATTTTGTGTGAGAAAACTCCACATGCATTCAAAATGCCATGAAAGTGGAACCACTCTTTCATGAAATGTATTTTTTCATCAAACTGATCATATCAGTTACAATATAATTTTCATTTAAATTTATACTTTCAATTTTCGTATTATTTCTACCTGTCATACATATGACTTATGTTTAGATTTAGGGATAGGATTATTTCCATAAATTTTATTTAATTCTTCTTTGTAAATATTCATATCATTTTAATGTTGAACATTCGTTTAATATGCAGATATCCTGAATTCAAAATACATTAAAATACAAAATGTGAAATTCAAGGTTATATTTACTTAAAGTCTGTTGCAAATTAAGCGTTGATTTAACTATCACATTGTAAAATCAGTTTTGATGAACCGGGCACAATACCATAGTATACTTTTGCATTATTCGCTCATCGTGAATCGAATTTAATATATAACAATTATATATTTACTTTTCATAACGATATAAATAGTTACAAAATAAATGAAGATTGTCCTCAGAAGAAGCAAATCGCATTATATGAAACAATGCATTTCTAAAATAAAACAAATCTGTGCTAAACTGAATCTTGATTGATTTAGTAATATACGTAGCAAAGTTAAGATCAAAAGTGATCCCTAATAATATACATTCGAATAACAGAATGTCCTGGAAACACACAAGATATTCATACAAAGCATCATTTCATAACACAACTCTCTGGAAGCAGACATTATAACAAAATAAACAAAATGCACCAATACAGGAGAAATAGGAAAAAATGTAGTTTATAACAACTACTCTACACCAAGTAACACTTGCCTAAAAAAGAAAATAACCATTTTAAATTTTCTAAAAGAAAATAAATACCTAAAGAAAAGGTCGGAAATCATTTAGCATCGGTAGAAACAAATTACCTCTACTCTACCTATAACCAACTCACGACCAAAAAGAGTATGAGTCCCGTGATTTAAACCTATCATGCGGTATTGCCTTTTCAGTTATAGAACAGAAAAATACCGAAAACAAAAGTATGTAATACAAAGAAATACATAGAATAGATAATTGAATAAAATAAATAATAAAGCAATATAGAAATAATAGGGCAATAAAGAGTTTATAACTACAAATTAATTACCTTAAACTAAACAACTAGAAGGATCTGCTTTCATATCTCAAACACGTTCTTTTAATTCACTAAGTGCAACAATGTATATGTATATATATTTAGTGCGGTATAATGTATAAAATTCGAAGGAAATAAATAGTCTTCACACACAGGTCTACAAATTCAACAAATAATTATAATATTGAGTATAAAATATTTTTCTTATTAAATTTAAGCTGAATAAATAAGTTTATAAACTACTACATTTAGTTGGTTCTTAGGATTGGGTTTAGGAAAATAAACACAACTAAGTTTCATTCGAAAATGTATTGTTTTATAAAACAGAAAATAAAAACAAATGAAATATGTATGTATAGAGAGAATCGTATATGTATGATTATTACGCGAAAAACCAAAATCTGCCCTATGCTATATGTGCGTAGCGCAATGTGGAATAAATTATCAATCAAACAACTAAATATAAACGCAAATACGCCTAATGACAACTAAGCCCGAAATATGTTGTGGTTCGCCATAATCACCAACATGGCAAACCTATATATGGAATATTTGGAGGAAATGGCATGAGAAACTACATCACTAAAGACAATCCTATGGCTGAGATACGTAGATGAAACCTTTATACTCTGCCCACCCCAGGAAGAAGTTCAGCTGCTGCTAGACTCAATAAGATCACGATACATTTCACAATGGAGAGAGAAAACAAAAACAAACTCGCCTTCCTGGATGTACTAATATCTCCAACAGAGCATGGGCTCAAGTCATTCGTATACCGCAAGCCAACATTCAGCGGACAATAGCTCAACTTCAACTCCCATCACCCATGCAGTGTAAAGAAAGGGATCGTTCGCTGCTTACAACATCGAGCAAAAGTCATAAGTGTTCACCGTGGGGCATATGAACAAGAAATGGTCATTATAAGCAGTACACTACAACGTGACAATTACCCTGGGTACATGACAGCAGCGCTGAAAAACTGGTATAGAACGGTACCCTCTTAAAGCAAGACAGGAAGAACATCGTAAATCGGTAAAACGAAGGAAATAGGAAAATCAAGCGTAGCTGACTATATATGGAGGGAAAAGGGAGATCATTGCTCCCTGTGGGATGAAGCTGAAATAATAGACAAAGAACATCACTGGAAAATATGAAAACTTAAGTAATCATCACATATCCTAGGCCACGAAATTCTGAGCGGACCAAGCATAGAAATGAATAAAATATGAGAACCAGTAATAAGGAGGGCTAGAGAATAGCAATGAATAACAACACAAAATTGAAATATTATAAAAAATATGCAATAATAATAACAGAAAATTCCAATATGAGCACTGGTAAAGACGGTTGCTGAGAAATTAGCTTTATAAGTCCCAGAAATTCATAAAGGCGATGGCTACATCCAGTGACTAGACCCAAAGAGTTGTGAGTTCAATACCAGGCTACAACAGAGGTGGATCAAAAACTTGAAGAGTTGAATTAAAAGGAAACACCCTGAGACACCCCAGAACTAGAACAATCTACCGATTTGGACGAAATAAAGGTTTCGGTCCGAAAATCCAATCATCTGATGAAAGCCGGAGCGTGCAATAGCCAAAACCTTGTGAATATAGCAAAAAAGATAAGGGTAACAGTCTGAATGTATTAACGTAATAATACAAACTGGTAAAGCAGGTTAGTAGTTCCAGAAATACGGGTTAGTAGCAAAATATATAAAAAGTCTTTGGTATTGAAGTATCGCTGTATGACTTCTTACTGAGTCTACGTGCTCGCTCACTGGACTCCTACAACGCTGTTACCTCACTCTCACCTTTCCGGTTACCTACATTCTTTTACTGTGTCACTCTGGACTCGACTCGACGGTCTTTCTCTGCGGGTAGTTCATTTGTATAAAAAGGTGTGGACCCCCTCAACAATATATATATATATATATATATATATATATATATATATATATATATATATATATAATGTCTTTAAATTCACTGAGGAACATAGGACAGAAGATATCATCGTGATTTCTATATCAAGCCAGTTTTTTTTTTAAGTGAGTAGGTTGTTAGCCTACTGCACAACTCCCAAATTAGAGAATCAAGTTTTGAATTCAGCGTTGTCCTTTTTCTAGATGAGTTGCCACCCAAGTAATCCAGTCTCTCCTGCTATGTACACATGCCTAGTGAAAGAACAAGAGGTTTCATACATTTCCCAATGTTATTAGCACGTAAGTGAATGTAATGGATTCGACTGGAATATATATATATATATATATATATATATATATATATAGCCACCAGATTTCTCTACCAGCTTCTCGAGCCTCCCAGCAATCACGTCACCTGATTTCACAAGGCACTCGTGTTTTATGGAATCCATAACTTTTTGTATACGCCGTTCAAATTCTTCCAAAGTCTTGCTGTGGCATAGTAGACTTACTTCTTTAAACAACTCATAGAATGTTGTCATGTCTCCTGGCTGGCCAGTCATAAATAAAACTGAGTTTCTTTTCAGTTACCATATATATATATATATATATATATATATATATATATATATATATATATATATATATATATATATATATATATACACTTGTACGAAGAGGAGGGCATATAAATAGAAAACGCTGGTTATAATTATGAGCCGATAAAAAAATAGATGCTAAAAATGAATTATATATCGAACATAATGAAGCATATCTTACTTATCAACGTTGTTAGCCACTCTTTTCGGTTTCAAATCTACGAATTTAAGAATGTCACTCTTATTCTGCCATAGAGATGGCATTCTGGAGAAGCTATGTCGGATGAGAATGAAAATGTGAAAACTCCTTTAAGGAATTGGCTAAATCAGAAGGCAGCTAATTTAGGATACATGCCCTATATTCGGAGGTGGGACACTGCCATTGAAAGAGGTGTTCCTTACGCTGAGAAGGAGGGATGTGAACCTGTGATGTATAGCTATATCTTGAATATGGTTTATTACTCCCAAAATATAATAAAATAAAATCCATTACATCTATATTAACCTTGTGTTTATGCATGTAGTACGTATTTATGTATTAGGTACATGCATACTACATGAATATATTGTCTGTCAATGTCTATAGATGCGTTGCGCATACACTCTTGCGTATATATATATAAATATATATGATTACATTAATATGTTTTGATCACAGCATATGATTTCCAAAATCTCATCAACCTAACAGATCCATTATCTTGAATAGGATAAAATCTAGACGCTCAGCTTTTTCTTTTTCGTATGCAATCTACTTTTCTTATCTTCTATAAAATCTCCAATTTTCTCAATTAAAGACGGATAATCCAAAGATTGATAAAAAATTAAACTTAAAATTTGCATCTCACCACTAAACACACGACTTCTCTTAATCAGACAATTATTTCGTCATTTTTAATCTAGTTTGGCGTTAAATCAGGAAGGGACTCTTCCTTAATGATCCTGAAGACCTTGACGTTGAATATATAATGTCAATTAAATTCACTTGTAATTTCTGAATGTCTCCTGACACATATGAACTTTTCTTACGATTTCTATTCGTCAAAACAATAAGGACTCCAGGGAGAAAAGATATCAACTTTTATTTATAAAATTTAGACGAAGTAATTAATTTCTTGTCCGTTTTGTTCGGATTTTTTTTTCTTTGGTGTCAAATTGAGATTTGATTATTTTTTTTTTTTTTGTTCCAATATTTTTCCTTTCTATTAGGTTGATGTAAAAATAATGACGTAATAATGTCGTTTTTTGACGTTAAAAATTACGTCAAAAAACGACATTATTACGTCATTATTTTTGCACCAACCTAATATTTCTGTCTAAAAACGGTGACAAAAAAACAAAACAAAAAACTTCAATTACAAGAGGTAGGTGCGTTGCTCACGACAACAATTTATTTTAAATCTTGAACATTATCTTTCTTGTCAATGCACTTAATTCAGTGTAGAATATTAATCACATCGACCGAACACAATACCATGAAAATTTAAAACCAGTTTTCAGTTAATAATCAACTAATATACATATATATATATATATATATATATATATATATATATATATATATATAGTTGTTGAATTCTTTAATACATAATAAAACATTATAGGGAGAAAACTATATGTCTAAATGAGAGAAAGAAAAGATGGAGTAAAAATCCACAGTTCGTAGCTATTAATCTTAAAATTCTGCTCAATACAAAGTAGAGCAAAATATTATTATAATATTTTATTGAAAGAAATTACAATAAAATAATTACATTACTACACAAAAACTTTCATGTTTCGGTACTAAGATGGTACTTCTTCGGGCGATGGTAGATAAGTAATGATAAAAATAATTTATTATGGTAATTTAAAAACAAATCTTTAACTCTTTTCGTAAGCCAAAGGCGGGGGTATGAGGTCAGAAAAAGTGCATATTATAAAGTTTCCTAACAATAAAACCATGTTAAACAAAAGAATTGAATTAACTGTTTTATGCCGGCATTGTCTACCTTTTAAAATATAGTTAAAAAATATTTTTTATAAATAATTACGTATTATAATTATACAGGCTTTATTTTATTAGTATATAACGGTCTGCCAAACATACATTTGATTTCTTCAACTATAATATTGCCATGTTTTATCGTCTATTCAGTTTAATTAACAAACTATATAGTTGCTTCCTCATTTTTAATGTTACCTATTGGCCTATTTAAGAAGCTTACTGAATATAAAATTCTTTTTTAAGAAAAAAAATTTATGTCTACTTCAACACATCGTCAAATCATACTTGGATGCACCAATAATACACTTATCATTGCAATTGTTTCCTAGTATCGTTGAATGACATGTCTAAGCATTAGTTTTTCTTGCCACGTAAAAACAACCCACCCGCCTCCAAAATCCGACCTTATTTTTTATATTTTAGCATAGGCCTGACGTTCACTGGTTAATATAAACATACCCATAAGTATATTTTTAATTCTGACCTTATTCACCGCCCCCTTTAACTTTCAAAAAGAGGTAAAGATTTGCATTTAAATTACCCTAATAAATAATTTTTATCACTAGTTATGTAACATCACCTGAAGAATTACCATCTTAGTACTGAAACATGAAAGTCATTCCCCCATCGATTTCGATGAAATTGTACACACATTTTGTAAATTTACCAAGACAGGTCAAGACCGACTATACTTTCTTCTTATGATTCAATTCTAAATTGGCATTAAATGCAAAGATTGTTTAAAAACGATTACTGAAGCGTTAAAAAGGAAAAATTTTCCGAAGAACCATATATTAACCCCAGCCTTACAGTAAACGTGCACAGAAGGACGGTGGCGTTCATCCATTTGCACCTGAAGTTGAATCAATCTTTTACGCTTCATCCCTATTTTTGTTTGATTATTAGATTTGTGCCATACTATTTGAAAGTTATTGCGGCCATAGGAAATTTACTGAATATCTAAAACATTGAAACAATTTAGCCCTAAACAACTATCACGCAAGAAATTTTTATCGATGAAATTCCTTTATTAAGAAGAAATCAAACACTTGCGAAGGACATAACGTAAAAATGATGACGAGGAGTAGCTTAGTATACCAACGGATGATGAATGCAAGTGGGGACGCAGCTAGACATTTCAAGACAGGGGGCGGTCGTATACAGGAGGAGGATGTGATTATACAATTTCAGCCATATTCAACCGAGCAATGCCGGATACATCAACTAGTATGATTAAAAACGTGTGCGCGACTTCACACACACACACACAGACATATATATATATATATATATATATATATATATATATATATATATATATATATTGTACGCGCGGTACTTAGTGGAAAGCGCTCAATATCATTGATAGAGTTAACATAATAAGTTGTGTTATTATGAGTGTGTGACCCTAGGTTTCACGATTTAGCGATAATCAAACTGGTTATTTTTTAAAAAATTGGATCTATTTCTTCTTGTTTGACATTGTTTAGTGGCGGGGGATTATAAATGCGTAAACATGCATGTGTATGTCTATGGGCATGATAGTACCCCCACCCAAACAAATTGACATTGTTTGGGGTCGGGGGGTTATAAATGCGTACACATGCATGTGTATGTCTATGGGCATGATAGTACCCCCCCAAACAAATTGACATTGTTTGGGGTCGGGGGGTTATAAATGCGTACACATGCATGTGTATGTCTATGGGCATGATAGTACCCCCACCCAAACAAATTGACATTGTTTGCGGGCGGGGGGGTTATAAATGCGTACACATGCATGTGTATGTGTATGGGCATGATAGTACCCCCACCCAAACAAATGCAGAAGTATATTCACCCACCCGCCCCAAACAGTCAAACAAGCATAAATAGTTCCACTTTTTAAAAAAAATAAACCAGTCTGATGATCGCAAAAGCCTGAAACTCAGGGTCACAAACTCATATCCATAAAATTATATATATATATATATATATATATATATATATATATATATATATATATATATATATATATATATATATATTTAAAAATATGCATTCATCGCGCCACAAAAATTACCATATTTCAAAAGCAAAACGTACATCGTAAATTTAATTTAATATTTAAATTTTTTGTTTCATTTTCAAGGGATGCTGAATAATTTTTTCCAAAATTATTTATACTTTTTATAAGCTAAATAGTATTATATAGTTCAAGTTGTTGGGTGAATGAGATTACATAATTTTTAAGTGGGTGTTGGTTCTTTTGACGAATCAGGATACGAGTATAATTCGCTTGAAAATTAAACAGGGTATGTACTCGAGTATTGTGTGAGGTTTTATGATCATTTTAAAGCAAAATATTGGAGGTCGCACTATACATAAGCAATTCTTTTGAAGGGGTTAAAAGTCATGCATTTTCGGTGACTGGTTAAGCTATACACGAATAAGTTTTTCTGGGGGGATTAAAATTTATGCAAAGAAATTCAGGCTTTCCATTATGCATAAAGTCGTCTTATAAACGTGTATATACACTATGCGAAATTTATGAGATTTACAAAATTAGCTAAGTACAAGGTCTAGCCAGAAATAATAATAATAATAATCTTATATCAATAGTAAGAACTCAGAGTAAAAGCTTCAAGTTTACTCAAAATCTGCTGTGTCATTTCAGGACTTCTGTGGTCATGGCTCTCCACAATTTCCTGTCCTTTGTAGATTTTGTCTTTTTGCTATCACTTCCAAAACACGATCCGCTACACATTCACTCAATCTGGGCAGGTAGGTTGTCTCTCTAAACATTAATATGTCCTGTGACTATCGAATTTTCCAAGCCCACTTCCCTCATTATGTGCCCCAGAAATTTCTACTGTCTCTTCCCGATGTTAAGTAGAAGTGTAATTTTTGTTGCTATTGTCTCTAGAACTTCGTCGTTGCTCACATGTTCAGTCAATGGTATTCTCATCGTCCTTCGGTGGAACCAAATTTCTGTTGTTTCAAGTAGAGATTGAAGTAATTTTGCCCATGATTTTACGTTTAAATGTGGTAAATACGTTGTCTTGTTTATACTATTTATATTTTAACTATTGTCCTCATCTTTGTTGTTGGTTTCGGACGTTGTTTCCTATGGCCTTCTTCAGGAGTATATTTATCGGGGTTACCTACAGAGTATTTTGATCTCAACCCTTTATTTAATCTAATGTAATAGACTCTCTTCGTTGCACTGTTCTTCTCTAGAGACATCGTCTTTTTCTTATTTTTCGTACCGCTCACCTGTTTTCATTAAATCCCGTTACAGACTGCCCAACGCAGCGATTGAACTCACAATTATTATGTCATCAAATTCATGATCCATTGCTTTAGGCCTTTGTCTCGTAGTTGTCTGTCATCTATACATGCTAGGAATGTATTAGTACGTGTATTCATCATGTAACTTAGTAATTCTTCATTTTAAAAAATCCCCAAAGAAATTTTCTTCATGTTTTCAAATGAAAAAAAAAAAGCGTATTTTAATTTTAGGAATATAGTTTATTACAACGTTGCAGTAACGTAGCCATCACGTGACATATCCTGCAACCAAAAGTTAACATACTTGCTAGATTCCAAGATGGCTAATATTACCGGAATGTCTAATCTGGAAATTAGTCGGAACGTATTCAGAAAACACCTACTGGTTTGAGGTATCCCTGGCTTAGGCGGAAATCAAACTGATAAAAATATGGTTTTCATACAGAGAGATGGAAAGCAGAATAGAGAAGGCCAAACTGAGATTTGGATACTGGGATGTGTGCTCCCCACCCATTACGCTATAGACGACCCATCTCTCAGCGGTACGTGACGAAGTGGATAGTTCTGATTTTAAGTTGGAATTAGGAGTTAAATGAAATTTCCTCTCCGTTCAGCCAAATGATCTGAAAGACGTGACACTCATCACGTATCTCCACTTAGAAATCAAAAGTAATAATGTTTTAAACTGATTTTTAAAGAAGACTTTAGGGCCACGCCTCTCGTCTCTCCTAACATCCGTATGCATTACTTGGCTATGCGTCAAGATGCAGATTCTTTAACACTGTCTTACCTTTCAACACCAATAAATAATATTTGTGAGTAGTCCAGGTTAAACTATGGCGTGAAATGATGGGTTTCACCCCAAAATTCTCAAAGGCCTGGGAGTCACACAAGGTACACGGTCACAGCACAGTTTGTGCGGACATGTGGGGATAACGATTAATGTTAAACTTGAGCAGGTTGGAATTGTAGGGATCAGGAAAACACCATATTGAGAGTCTGTTCCATAGAACAGAGGTTTGTAAAAAGGAGAGGCTCGAATGGAACTTACATCTCACAAAAGGAATATGAAAGGCAATGAAGGTGGTTCGATCCAATGTATGTGATATGGCGGGTCTTCAGTATCTGTCTATATTTCTGAGATGATGTATTATGTAAACTATTTACATTATTCGGACTGTTATCCTGATCGTTGTCGCCATATTTATTACAACGTTTCGGCCGTTGTACGCTTTGGCCTTCTTCGGGTGTTTGGAATGTCGAACTGAACACTTTATTTCGCTCACTGGGGTAGACTATTCTAGTTCCACGTGCCATGTTTAATGGATGTTAGTTATCAGTTACCTCCTGTTAATTCTCCACTACCTTAACCGGGTATTGAACTCACACTCTTTGGGTCCTGTCACTGGATCTAACCAACGCCTTTATCCACTGTGCTATGTGTCCTTAACCATGAAGGTTAGAACTCGTGGAAGAAAAGGAATGTAGTTCATCTGAACACTTTCCATGGAAACAGCGATAGAACAATGTGAGCCTTGCTGTAAGAATGTGTTGTCACGTGGAAAATGATTTGTTCCCTTCAAGGATGTGGAGACGCTTTTGAACTCTGTCGAGATTTCAAAGAGAAGACTTTGGCAGCACTTTCCCATATATATCAGCAGCAGTACTCTGTTTGAAGGTAGAAAATAACAGGAGGAGTCAATTTCTTATTCGAGCGGTACAGAGAACCGATCATTTTTTCCAGCCTCTTTACCGATGGATCGTATATACGAACTCCACTTGAAGTATGGGGTGAAGTTAAGGCGCAATAGACACGCAAGTTACCGGATCTCCTTATGGGAACGTTCTCTCATTTTGACTGGAGATCAGAGTTCGATTCGTGACGTTGGAATGAAACTAGTTTGGTTTTCGTGATAGTTTTCGCCACTGAGCTGTTAGAGTTAGGTCAGAGTAGAGATCAGCTGCCAATTTTAGTAATCCTCGTCATTGTAAAAAAGACTTACAAAAAATTCATAAACCCACACCATGATGTCATACAATCTACTGGAATCCTCACAGGATACATTCTATTCACGCTGGCGAAGGAAGTTCTTTTTATAGCTCATTTATCTCAAGGACAGAGTTCTAGATTTCACTATTTACATTGTTCAGATTATCGTTCTCATCTTTCTTGCAATATTTATCACAAGGTGTCGGCCGTTGTACGCTCCAGCCTTCTTCATCAAGGAGACATGGCATAGTGGATAAAGGTGTTAGTTAGATCCAATGACAGGAGCCAATGAGTGTGAGTTCAATACCTGGTTAAGGCAGTGGGGAACTTGCAGAGGGGTACAGGAGATAACTGATAACTGACATCCATTAGACATGGCACGTGGAACTAGAACAGTCTACACAGCCAGCGAAATAAAGGGTTCAGGTCGACATTCTAACCACTGAAGAAGGCAGGAGCGTACAACGGCCAAAACGTTGTGATAAATATGGCAACAAACATGAGGATGATAGTCCGAACAATGTAGGTTGGTTGGTTGGTTGGGTTTTATGGCATATCAACCACTGTGGGTCATTTAATGCCAAATTAAGGTATATATATACACATATATATATATATATATATATATATACACATATACATACATACACATATACCTATAGATATATTAAATATACAGTACTATTAAACATATAGCTGGCAACATTTTTTCAAAAGCGGATAGCTGGCAACATTATTCTTTCCAAAACATACAGCTGGCAACATTGTTGTTTCAAATCATAGCTGGCAACATTATTTTTTCCAAAAAAACGCATAGCTGGCAACAATGTTTCAAAAAAGCATACCTGGCAACATTAGTGTTTCAAAACGTATAGCTGGCAACATTACTTTTTCCAAAAAACGTATATCTGGCAACATTATTTTTCCTAAAACATTATGTGAAACCTTGTTGTTGGACGTAGTTTATCGTCATACCCAAGACGCGGATGTAGTTTATCGTCATACCCAGGACGCCCGAACAATGTAAATAGTGTACATAATACCTCATCTCAGAAATATAGATAGGTGTTATAAAGTTATTTAAAATATATATTTTGGATATTTTTCCGGATGAACTCCTGTTTTTGTAATTTATTATAAACTTCACTCTCATGAGATCTTTTTGGATGTTAAAATTTACTGCTTGTAGTTCGAAGAAGAAACTCATTTAAGTATTAAATTAGATATAAAGAAAAAATTTAATTAATTAAATATGTATAGAAGAACGCAGAGGAAATGAAAAATGGTACTAACAGAAATACGAAGCAAGACAATTCCTGATCTCTTGATCTTTATATCTTTTAATACAGACGCTATTCTTGAAAATAGTACAATTTCTGTCTTTTGAAATCCAACCGTGTATTGAATTCTTCTAAACAAATCAAGAGAAGTCTGCCAGTGAACTTTTCAATATACGACAGGTTAACTCTTAACCGATAGAAAAATAATACTTTGAATAAGTTTTTGAAATAGCATGAAATTTGTTAAAATTCATAGCAAAGTTGATAGAAGAGTAGCGATACTTACAAATGACGTGTTTAAAAATACAGAAATTAGAAAGATAAATAAACGCTAATATTTAGATTAAAAAATCACTGAGACTAAAAATGCTGAATGTATTTGAGATTTAAAAAAACTCAAATAGCATTAATAAAAAAACATGCAATAAATTTTTAATGAGAAACATTTTAGGTAGAAGCAAAGAGAAAACTGGATTGTAATTCACTTCAGAATGAATTTAGAAGTAGACATGCTTGGATAGGAATGACGATGTAATGAGAAGTGTGCTAACGTGTTGTATTGATATGTCTAGCAAAGACATAAATACAAAAACATTAGAAATCGTATAGGATAGAAAAAGTAAAATTACTCTGAAAGTAGACTTTGACTGGGTTTGCTTTTAGAGTAATTTTACTGCTATTGGTATGATACGTTTGATAATAACTGTTGCCGTTTCAACATACCACAGGTTGAAAATTAACAATGGAAAAATATATACAACAGATTTTAAAACATAATTCTTTATAGAAGTTCGGTGTATCTCTTTCAGTCTGTGAGTTTTCATTTTTTGGAGTTCTTTTATACAAAATTCTGGGCACCATCAAACTATTCTTTTTGAAAATCTACAAAAAGTTTTAGTATGTGAGATTATTCCAACTATATGCAAAGGTGTTTCGATTTAAGAACGCAAGTTAGTGTTACGTAGAACAGGACATTAGATTTCTCTCTTAATCCCCAGAGAACATCACAAAAAAAATAAATAACAGAAATGTTCTTATCTGACATCTCTGCCAAAACAAGTATTTTTCGCCTGAGTAAGTCTTCTAAATCTCGAAAAGGAATTTAAACACATACCCCCACCCATGACACGTACACAGATAGACCCATTTATATTTCGTTTGTATTTCATTTGTTAAAAGGAAGTTCTTCTCAGCCAGTTTTTACCACAGAACTGTTACCTTGCAGAAGAGGCTCTCGAAAGGATGCCTCCCCGATCACTGAGATTTTAACCCCTTCAAGTCTACTGTCAACTGCTATCTACTTTACATTTGCACTCAAACAACAACAACAATCAGTAAAATTCTACCTTGAGTGCCTCTTGGGCCATTAACTGGCTGAACAACATAATAACAAAAGCTATCTCTATAGATGCACCATGTTTACTTTTTTTAATATCCTTATTTAGGTTTTCAATGCAAAAAAAAAATGTTCATTTTCTTGTACAATATTTTTTGTGATTTTATTCTAATACATTGTGAAAAAAGAAACAATGCGTTCACAATACTAACATTAGCAAACATGTCTATCTCTTTCACACGAAATACATTTTTCTTCAGAAAGTTGTAATGTCCTTTACAATTATACCTTGGACTATCATTTTCTTTTCAATTTATATTTTACGTTTTATATTTCCTGTTTTACAAATCTTCCAAATATGGGTTACGGTTAGTTTTAGCGTGAAAAGCTTTCAGTATTTTGAAAGTGACATTTTTAAGCATTATCCCTGGCACACACGTAACATTCCCAAAGATCTTAGAAAAGGTCTACAAGAAATTATAAAAGGGAGAAGAGAAAACATTTCGATTTCTTCTTATTATTTGACATATTCTTATTTGATGTATCCAATCAGGATCTGAGCGTTCATGGTTCTCGAAAACTTCCACTTTTTTGTAGCTATTTTTGTTTGTACTATCACACAACTCCCTGTTCTGGCATCAATTTACAGAAGACGTTAGTTTGCTTGCTGTTTCTTTCTTTCTGTATATCGTTTATTCAATATGACATGTGAGTTTCAAATTCTCTTATCCTTTTTCTTCATTTATTTAAAAATTAAATAAATATACTTTAATAAAAATCTGTCATATTAATAAATAAAAAGAAATCTCTCTCTCTCTCTCTCTATATATATATATATATATATATATATATATATATATATATATATATATATATATAGATATATATATATATATATATGGGATATTTTTTATGTTTATACGTTCTGATAAAAATATAACTTTACGTTATGCTATATTTATGGGTTAAAGTGTTCAATAGGGACTGACGATTGCATTTAATCAGGAAATACATTGCCGACGCTGGGAAGGGGTGACCTCAATGCGCACAATATATATATATATATATATATATATATATATATATATATATATATATTGTGGAATTTCCTATCGTGAAAGATAATTGCGGGTCAACATAGGATAGCGCATTTCGTTTGACACTTATGCATGCTAGCAGGGACTATTGTGGAGAAAATCACCTAAGGGAAAGGCATATTTCATTTGTATTTTCTTAGGCGTGACACTAGCCCAGCCTTACTGCAAAGCCACACTGACAGATGGAATTTGTTAAAGCAGGATTTTGATGGCGTCTCTGGAGGCTCGATGGAGTAATGGATGCTCGGACTGAGGAATCGGATAGCCTAGTTTTGATTCCAATCCAATCCATTACATGCATTGACGTGCTATTACCCTTGCGAATGGTATAAATCCACTTCTACACCCACCAATAGCAAGGACAGACTGGATTCTCTCACTGTGCGTGGTAAGCAGACTAGAAAATGGGCAACTCTGAGCTACTTGACATTCGTCGAAAAAGACAGTATTATATATATATATATATATATATATATATATATATATATATATATATATATATATATATATATATGTATGTATGTATGTATGTATGTATGTATATGAATTTGAAGATTGTGTTCGGTGAAGCGCGTTTCAGTGCACATGAAAATTGAGAAGCTGTAAGGTCTAGTTAAATACTTAGTATTACTCTTGCACAGACACACACACACATATATATTTATCAATATATATGAAGAAATATAGTTTTAAGCTGTGTCATATGTGCGATAAAGTGCTCAATATCAGAGATAGATCGTATATAAATATAAATATAAAAGTGAACATTGAAGTCAACACTCAGAGGCGACAGGCTGTTTCATGCTAGACGCAATCGTCAGGATCATTGATGATAGCGTTAGCATGAAACAGCCTATCTGAGAATATTGACATCAATGTTATATATATATATATATATATATATATATATATATATATATATATATATATAAGTGAACATTGAAATTAACATATATATATATGTATATAAGTGAACATTGAAGTCAATACTCATATATATACATATACATATATATGTATATATATTTATTTATATTGTATATATATATATATATATATATATATATATATATGTATGTATATATACAAATATATATATATATATATTTATATATATATTTATATATATATATATATATATATATATATAATATATATGTGTGTGTGTGTGTGCGTGTTTGTGTGTGTGCGTGAGAGAGAGAGAGTGTGTGTGTGTGTGAGTGGTGCTTTTGACAGTTTCCGGTGAGGCCTTTAAAAGTTTTCTAATCTCATTTTGTTTGGCGATATTTGGCAAGTTTTTCGGATCAATGACTTTTTAGCAGACCCTTGTATGCATTCATTTAAGCGCTGTTATAGCAATAACTCTGTCTCCAACAAAGCCATCCTCACGTGGTACCTCTAGTTTCAGGCATGGTTTTGCGGACAGTTCGCAAGACACCACAGGATTACCTCGAGATACTGTCAAGTGCAAACAAATGCAACGCCTGCTGCTAGCTTGATTCCATTCTCCGTTGCTTTTAATCGACGATTAGTTAAGACATTTCAAGGCTGAACTTGAAATGAGTTTCCGGTATCTGACGACAACAGTATAAGCTTCAGGCGTGAAGAGAATATTTCTATCCGAATACCCAGAGAGACGAATGAAAAGACTATTTACTATTAAATATGCATCTAAGATAAAGACACAACAGGTAAACAGGAACGAATGAAATGTTCGTATAGATATACATACGATTAAATTCAAAAGGGAAACATTTCTTTACGCGTAGTTCGATGGATATTTGCATAAAAGCCATCAGAGTATGAAACATGTTGGTCACGAAAAGTAATGCTTTTGTCTTAGTCCATATCGCCTTTAAACAGATACATTTTATTTATATAGTTTTTACTCATAGAAAACACAAATATACACACACACATACACGCACACACAAAACACACACACAAGCACTCAATATATACACATACACATCTATATATTAAATTCAAATGTTAATGTTTCAGTGTGTTACACCTTTTTAAATTTACTCCTAGAGGTTGGCGTCAAACATATAACATTTTGGAATCATGCCGACTCTCTATGCAAATTAAAAATATTCCGGTTCGAATCCGGACTCGCAATCCTGAAATTTTGGATTTCAAAGTTTTCATTACTGTGATTGTTTTCGGCGAGATTTTTTTAAGTGAATTTTTTGCGAGGTACTTTTTTGGAAATAAATTTAGTAATAATCGAAATTGATTGCGAAATCCATCAAAAGTCATGAAATAAAAATAATTGTTTTTACAGAAAATAAGGACATACATAAATCAAACTGTCTTTAAATTATGTGACGGCAGAAGAATTATCGTTGAACTTTTAAAAGGTAAGCTTAAATAATTATTCAATACTTAATTACAGCAATCAATTTTGAGTTTTTCTGCAATTTATTGTTACCTATCGCATCTACTGCACCCTACCTATTGTGATGAAGGCCCAATTAAGAGCACACCGCAGGAGCTAGCTCAAACGCCGGCTAATGCGGTGGCTTTTAAGCTAATATATATATATATATATATATATATATTAGCTTATATGTATATATATATATATATATATACATATATATATATATATACATATATATATATATATATATATATGTGTGTGTGTGTGTGTGTGTATAAATATAAGCATATATATATATATGTGTGTGTGTGTATTAATATAAGCATATTTATATATATATGTGTGTTTGTGTAATATATTATTAATATTTATATATTATATGCTCTCAATATCAGATATGTCCTATTATGAGGAACTTTGAGGACATTGTTGGGTACTATTTTGCTTTTAGTACTATGCTTTTTTACTGGCGTCCTCCTATTCTTCATGGCATCAATGAATCTTTCGATACAGCTGTAACCTTTCTTTTATGGTATTTCCATCTTGGCTGGATGTCCTCACCTACATACACACATTCGTTGATTTAATTGGCGTCTTCCTGATGCTTTTAACATCATGGTCTTGCTTGTGTGGCTATAAAGATCCCATTTTCAAACATAACTGTTGTACGCCTATTTATTCATTAGAATTATTTGAGGGAGGAGTGTGGCAGTACAGAGATGGTTTGGTATTTGGAACTATAATTAATACATGCATTACATTGAATATATTACAAACATTCAACGTATTTTTTAGGATAGCAGAACTTTTGAAAAAAGATGCTTCATAAGCAACTAGTGCTATAATATTCCGTTAATCAAAAATGTTAATGTGACTTATCTGGTTTGCTAACTCATAAGTTAAAACACACACTTTCTCTGATTTGTGTCGATATATCATATCTGCTCTCAAATTTTAGCTTAAAAGCAGTAATTTGAGTTTTGCTAAACATGAAGTCCCTTCTTACTGAACAGTAATAGCACGTCAGCCTAAATGACGTTTCTGTACAGAATACACGTTCGATTGCTATCGGAGGACGCATATTTTCTACGAAATTTCTCGAAAATTCAATCCTTTTTATTTTATTATGTTTTACGGCATATCAACCACAATGGGTTTTTTTATGCCGACATTATTTTTTAGTGCTGGTACTAAATTTTCCAAAAAATTATTGCTAGCAATATTTTTTTCTTCAAAAATTTATTGCTGGTAATAATGTATAGATGGTAATAATATTTCCTCAAAAAAGTTATTAAAATCTAGTTTTACACGATCATCGTGTTTTGACCACAATTTTGGGGCTAACTATTTGCCCATAGTAGACCTGGGAACACCAGGAATTAAGAGGTAGTTCCACACACCTCAAAAATTCCTGATCAGAAGCATTGCTGCTGGACATAGTTTATCGTCTTACCCTGGACGACAGGTAATCCGTATGGGTAGTCTCAAGGAGGATGAAATCTTGAGAGCACAATGTAAATTCAGAGCTAACAATTTAAAGAAAAAACAGCCAAATTTAAGGCTCTATTGTAATAGTTTATTTCACCAGAGACCTTTTAAAGTACCCTGGGTCATCAGACATCACTTTCAAACGGTGAAACGAAAAATGAAATGAAAATTTACAATTTACACTTTTGATGGGTAGTATTATGTTTATGTAATTTAACAGAGAGATTAGCGAGGAGTGGTGTGAGAGACATGGTCGAGTTTATATATATATATATATATATATATATATATATGCATACTAATTTCACGGCATACTTTGGGACGACAATGTTATTTAACTTGACTGAAAGCACACGTAAACGCAAAAGATAATCAGCTCTTTTGGAGGATTTGTCAGAAGACCTTTAAAAATCACATCAATTGTCCGAGTTAGATTTTTCCCGAAAAAAAAAAAATTTTCAGCATCCAGAATATTTCTTTGTTTAACGGGAGGAATTCGATATTTCTTAAACTGATTTTACAGCTCTTACAGTAGAATCAGAAAAATATGTAGAAATAATTTTATGTTAGAACTAAGACAATATAAAATTTTAATTTCTTTTTAATTTTATCTTTAATCGCATTAAAACACCTCAGAAAATATAGAATTACTATCCTACGTTTGAAGTACCACACGAATTCCCAACATCTGAGCTCTTGAAAACGGTTCCGAGAAATGCACGAAAGTGAGCACTATTGTCATATTATTAAATAGGAGTGCTGAAAATTTCTTGGACCGACCTAAAATCTGATGTGTGCAGATCTATTTAACTACACTCGTTTTATCATTATTACTATTATTTTTATATTTATACTTATAATATTTTTATATTGATCAGTTACTTTTTCCAGTAAAAGCCATGCAATATATTTTTAAAAATTTAAATTTCTTTGTTCGACATTTTAGAACGTTATGCGCCATGTTAACTTTTTTATTCACTTCGTTTTCAGTTTTCATTCGTTAGCGAAATAATATCTTAAATATAAATGCATTTTAAAGAAAATTAACCTGGAAATATTAGTAATTTTTGTAGGATTTTAAGAAATCCTATTGACTGAATAAATAAAACATTTTTGTCATTAGCTTATCAGAATATTTCAATAGGTGAACTAAATCCAAAAATATTCACGTCACTGCTCGTAAATATAATTTCTTCGTGTTAAAATATTCATGCGCCATTTGCATAATATGTCATTGCTTTGAAAGTTTAGCAGTTGATAGGGAAGAAAAGAGATTGGGAGCATTAGATTTATTAGGATTAACAAAGGATTGTAAAAAGTAAGGTCCCAGGAAAAAGATGGCGCAAAGTAGACTTGAATAGAAATGAGATTTTATTCACGGCGAGAAACTTTATCTGTTGAATTATTAAGTAATTTCTGCCAGCAATATTACTCTTCCATTTCTAAATGACATCGTTTCTTTTTTCCTCCAATTCTTCTGTTTTCCGCTTTCTATTTGTTTTACACGTGTCTGTCTTTATTTTTCTTGATAAAAGAAAGAGGCATTTAAACTCGATGAAATATCTTTCTTTGTTATATGGCTTCTTTCCTTTCTCCATTTGTTTATTTATTTGTTTTTGTTTTTTTTAATATTCTGTTGTTCTTTCTTCGTTACAACCGCGAATTTATGTTTTTTTTTCCACATTTATTTTTCTCTTCCTTTGTCTCTATTCTAGTTAACTTTATTTGTCCTTTCTTTCTTTTAAATTTCCAGTTTTTCTTTTCTTTTCTTTTCTTTCTTTCTTTCTTTCTTTCTTTCTTTCTTTCTTTCTAATCGTATTCCCACTATTAGTTTATCTTTTAGTTTTTTTCTAATTTCTTTCGCCACCATCACTGTCATCATCACTGTCATCATCATTATCAGCAGGAGGAGCAGCAGGGGGAACAGCAGCAGCCCCTCAACTGTTTCACTTGGCTGGCGTCATGAGGCCAGAAGAAACAGACTTTGTTTTTTTTTTTTTCCTGATGATCCTCTCAGTGGGTTTTCAAATAGATTGTGTGCACCCATCTCCTCGATAGTCGAACACCACGGAATATCGTCCCGGTTGCCTTATAGGCAATACGATATTATCTCAGGTTTTGAGTTCTTCTCGCCCAAAGCTAATGAACTCAGTATGTTCGGTGGTAGGGGAGAGATATGGATTCGTACCTTCCTAATGAACACGACCGGAATTCGAACTCATCTCTCCGATTCCTCGTCCGAGCCGCTATCCATTATCATAGCGCTTCGTTCTTTGTTTCTTTCTTTCTTTCTTTCTTTCTTTCTTTCTTTCTTTCTTTCTTATTCATGTATATTTCATATTTTCTCCGATTTTGATCAATCTGTCCATCATTTCTTTAAATTAACTTTTTATTTTCTTTCTTTCTTTCTTTCTTTCTTTCTCTTCACAACATTGTTATAAATGCTTTTCCTTGTTTTTCATCAAATATTTGCTCGCCTTTCTGAGATTTTCATTATTATTTTATACCGAATCTTATTTACTAAACTTAGCATAGCCTGGAGCAAAGCCAGCGTTGTGTGTCATTCAGTAAAACCGGAATCCATTGCAGGAGCAAATATCTCCATGAAATGCAACTTTTAAACATTAAACTACAACAAATGACTTTTTCTTTATAAACGGCTCGCTTTTAGTTCAACGATTTAAAGTTTTCTTAAATTTTACTTTAGTTTTACATCTTTTATTAGTTTAAGTGCATTTGTCCAATGTTTTATGTTTTTCGTGGATTTTTGCTTTTATTAACTGTCGTATCTCCTTCCTTCTTTCTTGAAATGTTACCTTCCTTCCTTCATTCACTCTAAGCTGTTTACGTGTCCTTTTTGCGAGTAAGTTCCTTTGCATTCGAATCACTTACTTTCCTTTCTTTTTATCGGAAACACTGCCTTTTTTTCACCCTCTTTTCTTTGTGTATCTTTCTTCCTTTTCTAACCGTCTCTCTTACAAGATTCATGCCCCCGTCTTTGCTTTCCTTATATCAGACTGCTTTCATTTTTCATTTCTTCCTTTCTGCTTGACTTCATGCTTGACCTTCTGTCTCTCTTCCTTACATTCTATTTCCGTCATTCGTTCCTGCTTAGTGTTTAGATGTGGAGGGGCCGCTTGGAAACACCAGCTACTGTAAGCGAGTCCCTACAAATCGAAATATGTGTCAGCTTAAATAAACCACAAAGATTTGATAATCCATAAAACCTTATCAAACAATCAAAACTTCGTTTCTACCTGTCGTCCGTTTCTTCCATATTGCCTCGCTTTTTTTCTTTCCTGATGTAATTAATTCTTTACCTCTTTATATATTTTTCATTCATTCATTCATTCTTTCTTTCTTTCTTTCTTTCTTTCTTTCTTTCTTTCTTTCTCAATAAATTTGCCGCCAACCATTTTGCTTCTTTTACCCGCTTTTATTTTTAGGCTTGAATATCCTGTGTAAACTTTTTCTATTGCGCGTTAATCTAGACTTTCATTGAGGTTCTTTTTTTCCCTTTCTGTCTGATTTCATTGATTGTGTGTTTGTTTGTTTGTTTCTTTCTTTCTTTTAAAACTAATTTTATTCCTACATTTTATAAACGACTATGAAGGCATTTCTTGTTTCTTACAATGTTTGTCTTCACCACTATATATTTTTTTAAATTCTTCCATTGATTCTTTCATTCATTATTCTCTTTCCGATATTATTTTCTCGCTGCTCTTCGATTTTTCTTTCATTCGTCCATTTCTCTCCACTTCTATATTTATATCTTTTTTTTATATCATTCTTTCTTTCTTTCTTTCTTTCTTTCTTTCTTTCTTTTTTCTTTCTTTCTTTTTTCTTTCTTTCTTTCTTTCTTCTTCGCTGTTTTATTCTCAATTTGGTATCTTTTATATATCTCTCATGTCTTTCTCATTGTTTTATCGTCATGTGCTTTATTGCTTCATTTAACTTACTCGGCATTGAGTTTAATAATTTGTTGATTAAATCTAATTTTGCATTATTTGAACGAAAATATTCCCAAACCAAAGCTTACGTAACAAAATCCGCGTGTACCAATAAAAAAAATTATTCTATCATTTGTACGTAAAACTCTCCCTCCCACTATCTCTCTCTCTTTCTGTCAAAGACAAGGATATATATATATATATATATATATATATATATATATATATATATATATATATATATATATATATATATGAACAAGTATTGACGATAGGCTTACGAAATAATTTTAGAAAATCAATGCCGATGGCTAAATCTAAGAATAATAGCTGGATAAATAAAGCAAATGTCATTTGAAACGAAATATCTTAGACGTATTTAGCTAAAGTGTCCGCAGATTTTTTCAATTCAAACCCGAATCCTTTGCTTAAGTCGCCATTTATTTACTAATAGAAAACACATAATTGGAAACATTTGTCAAAACTTTATGAAGTAAAAACAGGATAATTGATATCGTTAAACAAAATCAATTAAGTAACTGTCTGTGTTAGTTTAGGCAGCTGTCAATAATCACAAAGGAAAAATGATTTTGACTATTCTATTTGATTATACCGTACATCCATATTAATAATTCAGTCATCTCCGGATGACAGACCATTTATTTTATATATATGGCTTGAAGATTGCGTCCAGCATGAAACAGCCAGTTACCTCTGAGTATTGACTTGAATGTTCATTTTATATTTATATTTACATACGCTCCATCTCTGATATTGAGCACTGTATCCCATAAATATAGCACACAATGAAAATATATTGTTTCATATATATATGTATATGTATATATGTATATATGTGTGTGTGTGTGTATGTATATATATATATGTATATATATATATATATTATATATATATATATATATATATTTATATATATATGTATGTATATATGTATATTTATAAATTCATGAATCATTCATACAAAAAAACAAATATAGAGGTTAATGATTTAAATGGCGAGAATACATCTTCGCAAACTTTATAGATAAGATACACCAACCCCGAACCTGTATATGAATGATTTATGTATTTTCAATTTTAAACATTTTCATTTAACACTTTCAATTACATAGAATTTTCAAATGTAAATATCAGATTAAAATATAACTAATAACTACGTTTGCGGATTTATTGACATTATATTTAAGAATACTTATACATATATGCATACATGAATAGTAATTAAAACACCTGAAAAAATTGAAAATGGCTAAAGAATGTCCAAATATATATATATATATATATATATATATATATATATATATATATATATATATATATATATATATATATATATATATATATATATGTATGTATTTACACAAATGACCGGCGTGTTGCCGAAGGGCTATAAGCTTTTCTTTCTGACTTTGGTAGGTTACTCAGGAGTGTGACTTCTTGATGTTATCAGCATAGGGTGGTGATTCCAGCTTGTGTAACTGTTAGAAAGTGCCGTAAAAAACACACACACACACAGAAGAGGTTGGAACGTTAAAATTTTAAATTTAAACATTTTAGACGTAGTCTTACTGATTTTCCTATAATTTTATTCCCAACATTGGGATACTAGACAATCCGCCAAGAATGCAGTAATGTAAACGCAACTTTAACGTGGATGATCCAGCGATCAAACCGCTTCGCTATTAAACAGATCAATTTTTTCTGTTTTATGCCTGATTTAGGCAAAGCCATTTTTTCGAATGATTCTAGTGGGGATTGACATCAGGTTAATTTCTGAAGATTTTTCAAAGATATGCTCAGGTAGGAATTCATGCTTTTCTAAAAGGTGAGCTGATTTTTAATCATATCAGCCTTGAATTCCACAAAAAAACGTGAATAATTTTGTGTAAATCTTGTAAATCGTGTTCACCAAGCCAAACCTTATCAGAAAAATTCAAAAATGACATGCACAGTTATTAAAATACCTCGATCCCATCACTGACAGTATGCTCGTTCCAAATACTGCACATTATATTCTTGATTTAGATGTTTGCAGAAAACATTGCAAGTTGGGATATTCAAAAAGTTTCAGTCGCTGCCCGCTCCGGCCTTCTTCAGGTGATTGGATAGATTGTCTTAGTTCCGGATGGACGAAATAAAATGTTTATTTCGAAATTCCAATCAGGTGAAGAAGGCCGGAAACATCGTGAATATGGCAAAGAAGATGAAGACAACAGTCCAAACAATGTAAATAGTGTAAATAATTACAATATCTCATCTCAGAAACATAAATGAGATTTGAAAGTTTACACGTTTCAGCACATCAAGTGTATATTAACGAATGTCGATCGGCAGCTCCGTTGGTTTGGGTACCTCATTTGCATGCGTAAGAAGCAACAGCTGCTTTCTTCGGCGAATAGTGACAGGGGAAAGAGAGGAGATTGCTTAGTTAAAGCGAAACATGGAACACACAAAAGTCTTCCTGGAGACCTGGGATATGTTTCCTAGCGCATTAGAAAACTTGAGCGTGTTGACGGCATCGCTGCAAGGATGATGTTTAAAATCATTGAAGCAAGATTGATCCTGCGGTCAATGTCAAACCTGGGTTGGGAGTAAAACTGCTGTTTCCAAACGAAAACATATGAACGATGTTGGGAACAAGAGGGATTTGTCTTAAAAGAGGTCGACATAGGTGACAGTGCCTGCGGTATATTTGTCTCCAAAGCTGAGCTGTTCTTTGCCAATATTCAAACTCAAGCTAAAAATTATGATTTTGCAGGTTACTTTTCTTGTTTAACTGAATGATTTTTACTCTTATTAATATCATTTAATCTAATGCAAATTTAAATCTCCCTATCTATCTATCTATCTATCTATCTATCTATCTATCTATCTATCTATATGCCTCTGTACATTATCTATCTATCTATCTATCCACACACACAGATATATATATATATATATATATATATATATATATATATATATATATATATATATATATATATATATATATATATAAGGGTAACGGGCAGCACCGATCTTCACCCATCCTCTAAATCTCTCACGTATATATATATATATATATATATATATATATATATATATATAATGTCCTGGGTATGACGATAAAGTACATCTAGCAGCAAGTCTTCTGATCATGAGATTGGAGGATTTAAGGAGGCGTGGAACCAGCCTAATTTCTGTTGTTCCCAGGTCCTCCCTGACGCGGGGTGGTAGCATCTGTTAAGGTCCAAGCTAGGGTCAAATAATGCCTTTTAGGGCTGACCAGCCTCTTTAGTGTTATAGAACAAGACTGGTATAGGAAATGGAAAACTATTACACGAAAAGCATTTATTTGCACCAAGTGAGTATATCAGCAGTAGTGAAAAGTTTGTATGTTTCTGTGCAAGCCCTCATCACTTTAATCATATCACTTGTGTGGGTTTTGTAGGGATTTACCCTGATTCCACACAATTCACTTGCAAGGTCCGTTGGCAAGGGAGTGAAGGCGACTGGGTTATTTAAAAGATATTACTGGAAGGCTCTAGATGGAGCTCTACACACTGGCAGACCGATGGTTGATGGTCGTTCTTTCGCAAACCCATGAGCAATGGTGATGTCCGTGTCCTCCATCGGTAACAAAGCAGCCCTATTTGGGATCTGCACTGATTTCTCTATTATGAAGAGGGGGCAATAAAAGGAGCCCTAAACATTGCTTGCACACACAGAGACATGGCAGCCCGGTGCATCTCTCTGGTTATCCAATAGCGTTGTCGAAACAAAAAGAAAGATCAAAAGAAATATAAGAATTTAGATTTTTTATCCTGGAATGTTCGCACCCTCCAGGACAACGATTCTGCACCAGAGCGTAAAACAGCTCTTGTGTCTCTCGAGTTGAAGAAGTATAACATCAACATAGCAGCCATTAGTGAAACACGTCGGGCTGGCATTTCTCAGCTTAGGGAAGAAAAAGTGGATATGTGTTTTTATGGGCCGGCAAGACTGAGAAAGTCTTAACTAAAGGTGTATCAGATCGTATAATCATATTAGACCTTAATCTGCAATGCAACACCTATGTGACGATAGTTCTCTTCTAATCTCTAACCGTAGGTTGTTCAGAGCAATAAAACGATGGTTTTTACGATTTCCTTTTGGATGCCATCTCCAAAATCCAACGTAAGGATAAATTAATCCCTACACGTGACTTCAATGCTGGTGTTGACAATGATTATCATTCTTGGAAGGACGTTTTTGGTCGCCATGGTACTGGCCGAGTTAACTCAAATGGATTACGTCTTTTCCCTATCTGCAAGGAATTTGACCTTAGTATCACTAATACCTTCTACCAGCTGTCGTAAGACCACGTGGATGGATTCTCTTTCAAAAGACTGGCATCTGATCGACTAAGTCATCATCAAAAGTAGAGACATAAAAGATTTTAAGATAACGCCTTCATTCCACACAACATGCTACCTGTCACGCTCTACGGAGTAACAAGCAAAGGATTATAAAATCTACAGTGTCCAAGCGGATTAACATACTGCCTCTTTAATCGAAAATTAAGCTCTGTGACAAACTTGATGTTGCACTTGATTCGGTAAACATTACAAATGATATAGAATCATCTTGGAAGGCTCTACGTGATGCAACATATACTACAACCTTGGAGGTTCTCGACCTGCCACATCGTAAACATCAAGACTAGTTTGATGACAATAATACAGAAGTTCAGCAGCTTATAGATAAATTGCACTCTTCTCATAAAACATGGATTGAGGACAAGAACTCGTCTTGTTGCGACATGCTTTGAGTAGGGCCAACATCAAATAAATCGATTCTCAGATGCATGTAAAACCTTTGGTCTTACACTTAGCATAAAGAAAACTGAAGTTGTGCACCAACTTTGTCCTACTGCGAAGCAATTGTGTGATGAGAAACAAAAACCACCTGTCTACAAATTTCCAAATAAACCATTGAAAGTAGAACAGAAATCCCTGAACTATGTAAAGTCTTTCACCTATCTTGGTAGCAGAGTCAACTACAGTGGAACTTTAGATGATGAAATCATGCATCGGATTGCTAACGCTATCAGAGCTTTCGGCAAATTTCGCCATCGCTTTTGGGATATGTGGGGTATTCGACTGGATAAGAAAAATAAAATAATCCTTGATATTGGCTAAGAGTA
>OZ010579.1:125409783-125442283 GCA_963932145.1 Acanthosepion lycidas | reverse complement strand
CTCACCAAATTTTATGTGATAAAAAGTACATTTGAAAATTAAAAAAAACAAAAAAACCAGAGTGGGGGTTAAAGGGAGACAACCGATGATTTGACAATGTAACATAATCATTGATAACTCTCTCCTCCAATTTACAGACACTAGTTACTATATTCTTAATACTTTATATAATACAAAATTATGACAGTGATAAAATTGGTCAGTAATTATTTATAACAATTTATACTGAAAATATGCAAGTAATCACAAGTAATCTATAATATGTTAAATTTTGAAATCATATTCATTTTTCATATATGAATTTTGTAAAAAAAACTGTTTTATAATCTTTTATTGTCTTTCAATTATTCCTCCTTTCCTGCTATCCTCTTCCACCGCGCACATGAGGCGCGTTGCACTTTTTGGGAAGCCACTGGTTAAAGGTCATTAAATTTAAATAAACTCTTGAACATTTTTCCATTTTAACACTAGTGACAACCATTGCTGACAATGTTGCGAAAAATGCGGAGAGAGTTTGATAACTGCTACAGATATTTCCATTTAAACTTCTTTCATGTAACGTGTCCCATCATGCAATATGCGATTATGGTTCTCTCAATATGTTTCTATCTTTTTTAACTCGAAGCAATTAATATCCCCCCCGCCACCATTTTCTGTCCAGTCATTCATTTACATAAGTTCGTCAAGATTGTTAATCGTTTTTCCCTCCGCCGACCTACACTATGTGAGGTGGATGTCAGATTCTCGAAATTCTGTATTCAATCCGTGAGCTAGAAATTTCCCTTTGTAATTCTAACGATGAATGCTTATATTAGGAGGACAACTCTATATTCACAACAGTAGAGAAAGCATTAGGAATCCAATGCATTGTCTTTTCCAAGAAGCAATGGCGAATTTCCAGATAGAAAAGAAAAAGTATCTGTGGAAGAGATAGGCATTAAAATATTTATATTTAGAAAACTCTGAATTCCAAATCACAGAAAAAGCAACAGGAAATTGCTTTCCTTAGTGATGGCAGTTCACAAATGACAAAGAAAAGGAACATATGTCGAGCTGAAATCCCCTATGTCTTGAAGGGTCATGGTATTTTTTAAAAAAAGGAATGTTACAAGTTTGTGAAATTTTTGCTTATTTATTTGACTTTACGTTGGAGCAAGTGAAAAGTTTGATGTACTGAGTTCAGTCATAAATAACTTCTATTTTTACCTATCAATTCTATTTTTCAAAAGTAAAATTACATTTTCTTCAATTACACATTCAGCATTATTTGCAAAGACTTGTTGCATCTTTTCAGATCACACTTCAATATCATTTGAATAAAATTCCACATGTTTTGATGTGAAAATGATTTCCATGAACTTTTGAATGTCGTTTAGAGTTGAGAGAGTTTTCCCCATTAATACGTTTTTTTTAACTCTAAACAAACAATATCCCCCCACCCAGTTTCTGTCCAGTCACCCATTTACATAAATTCATCAAGACTTTTAATCGCTTTCTCCTCTTCTACGCAGACCTACACTATGTCAGATGAATGTCAGATTCTCAAAACTATTTCCCTTTCTGATTCTAAAGATAATTGTCGTTTTTATTCCCATTATCCTAAAAATCATGATTCTGTTGCCTCGTGTCTTCGGCTGTAAGGAAACTATTCAGAATTCAATTTTATATTACATATTCGGCATTCTATTGTTTGAATTGTAAACTGAAAATTGGGTATAAATGTTTCTAACCCTCTTGTAATATTTGGAAATCGTGTGGTCACTGATTTCCTTAAATTATCTAATGTCGTTGTTATCACTCTTCTTCTTCTCTCTCTCTCTCTCTCTCTATATATATATATATATATATATATATATATATATATATATATATATATATATATATATATATATATATATTAATTTCATTAGAAAACAGACAACCTTAAGGGTCCATTGATTATATTTTATTTCCCCAGGACCGTGTTTTTTCCTGGTTCCTTTGATCACATTTCCAAGGGTATGAAATGGTTCTGAATTTACGCAATTTTGATATATATATATATATATTCTTTACTTTATTACTTTTATAGATAGAAATATTTAAGTATATGCTCTGTTTATAATGAACAGTATTAACAACATTTACGGACCTCAATGTCCGAGGAATCTCAAAGAAAATACATGTTCCCCGGCAAGAATCGAACCTGTATCCTATACGGAACCGTGATATGACCTCACGTGCTATACTATTAGGTTGGTGCAAAAATAATGACGTAATAGTGTCGTTTTTTGACGTTAAAAAAATAGGTCAAAAAACGACATTCTTTTTCCACCAACCTAATATTTACCAACGGAGCAAGCATCTGGCTAGGAAGGTTAAACTACTATTTTTAAACTATTTGGTTGGTGCAAAAATAATGTCGTTTTCTCACATATGTTACTATGTGAGAAAACGACATTATTTTTGCACCAACCTAATACAAATTTCGCATGTCGAAGAATATATATTTTCCGAGTTTTCTCCGACATTCAGGCCGGTAAATGTTGTTAATACTGTTTATTATAAACAGAGAATTTACTTAAATATTTGTATCTATAAAAATAACTTATAAAAAGAAAATATATTAAAATAATTGTCAGATTTATTCCATTTCATAAAATATACTTTTCTTAAATTCCGAGAGTAGTTTTTGGAAAGTAGCGCGAGAATATCAGCAGGTAAGTCTCTTGAGTTTCAAAAGTTCAACCAATTTTAGGATTGTTTTTGTGAAGGAACTGTTAGCCAATGCAAGCATGAATTTTCATTCCTTAATTATGCTTACAAAGAACAAAAAACGAATATAATTACCTCTGGTATATTTCAACTATTGATTATTCATTGAGAAGAAAGTTATACAGTGTCTACAAGGGCAACAGAAATTCATTCTATGTCCCAAAATATATCTTCATAAAATAAATATAAAGTACTTATTGTTGACAACCCATTCACCGAGCTCGATTTAAAAAAAATATCACTTGAGACACTGGAAAAAAAATGGAGCTGAGTTATTTTGAAACTGAGAAACTTTTTACGTTTATCTCTTTTTTCTTGTTCAATTTGAATAAACAATAAGTAAATTTTTCAAATTCATACATTCAACAAATGGTCTTAATTATGCTATTTCTTTACTTTTTCGATATTATTATTATATTTTATAATGATCTTCACATTTTTTTAACATATTTTTCACAAATCCGTGAAATTTGCTAAATTAATTTTTATATTTACTTATCTTTTGCAGATTTTCAGCAATCGGAGATGTTGTAATTCAGAGTATTAAAAAGCAAACACAGAAAGTGTAAAAATATTAGGTTGGTGCAAAAATAATGACGTAATAATGTCGTTTTTTGATATATTTTTAAACGTCAAAAAACGACATTATTACGTCATTATTTTTGCACCAACCTAATAAGTGTTGAATACTGAAGAATGAAAATTTCCCAGCCAAACTCTGACGGTTTTTGGCTTATCCACAAAAACAATTGGATTAGTGCTAATTTCAGCACTTTGGGTAGAATACATGTTTTCGATACACGCTGTAAATTTGCAGATCGTGTGAGATTTTGACAGGTGTAAAATGATCCGCTCTGACGTTATTCGAAAGAGATTAAAAGTGTGATTAAGAAAAATATTATGCGGAAAAGCCGGTGAGCGTAATAGTCGACATGTCGCTTTCGTTATTATCTTTTACTTCCTTGCGTTTAACCAAATCCCAAGCTAATGGCAGATGAAAAATTGGCAAAAATTTCACGACACAATGCCATTTTATTAACATAATTCCGTATAAGTCTTTATCACACGTAATTGTAATTGGTGTGAGTTGCGTGCAGAACAGATTAGGTGTTTAGCTTATTTTGTCTCTTTCTTATACATGTGAAATTATTCTTCAGAGCTTCTGTGTGCGTTCGACTTACAACGGATATCTTACACTTGTAGTATAAAAAATGTTGCTAATGTAGGCCCATACTTCTGTTTTCTAAATTAGTTTCCGCACGTAAAGAAGTGGAACATTCCTAATTCCTAATTGTGTCTTGTAGGTTTTTGCAACAAGTCAGGGAAGAACGAGAAAATATATTTAAAAACTTAACGGAAATAAAAGGAAAATCGAGATTCTGTGGATAACAATAATTAACAGAAACCTATATCCCGACTATGTTGGAAGCTATTGTACAAAGTGTCTCAATTTTTTTACCGCGATTTCTAAGAAGTAGGACTTCAGACAATTTTTTTTAAAAGCAGAATCTACAAAATGGAAATTCTAAAACAGAATCTACAAACTGAAATTGGGTTGAAATCAGTAATGGCACATCATATCATAAACAAAGTTCCACTTATGGAATTAAGTCTAAACATTCCAAATAGATCTCAAACTTGTTGCGTAATAAATGTTACTAATATAGACACAAACTTCTGTTTTCCCAATTAATTTCTGTACGTGAAAACGTGGAACATTCCTAATTCTTAATTGTGTCTTGTAGGTTTTTGAAATAAGTCGAGGAAGAACGAGCAGATAATTTTTATAACGTAACAGGAATATAATTAAAGGCGAGAATCTCGTGAATAACACAATAAATAACAGAAATTTATATCCCGATTGACTATTCATGTTGAATGACATTGTACAATTGTCTCCATTCTTTACAGTGATTTCTAAGAGGTAATAATTTCTGACAGACATTTCAAAAGCAGAATCTACAATCTGGAATACGTAAAACAGGATCTACAATCTGGAATATCTAAAACAGTGTCTACAATCTGGAATTGGATTGAAATCAGTGATAGCACATGTAGCGGACCTTGGTTTTAATAAGCGTTGTGAAATGAACACGTGTTGTCTCCTGAAATAAAGTCCACAACAAAAATGGCGGGCTCAAGATGAGTCCAGTCTAAAGAAAAGTAAAAGAAAACAACCAAGAACCGATATATATGTACAAATACGTGTATTAAACAAAAGAATTTACAATAGAAAAATATATTAACGTGTGTGTGTGTTAAAATTTTGTGTACCAATGCATGTTTGTTCGTACGTACGTGTGTGCATAATTGTTCAAAGTCTTAAAAGTGGGAACGCGTATTTTCTGCGAGAGCTTACATGGTCGTAGTTCGCGAAAAATGAAAGAAAAAGGGAGCGAAAGGGTTTTCTCAAGTATATATAGTTTAGGGATATGAATTCATGGGATATATAGTTTAGGGATATGAATTCATGTCAATATTTAGGAGGAATTAACTCTGGCACACATCATATCATAAACATAATTCCGATTATGAACTTCATTAATTTAAAAAATTTCAAATAAATCGGTGTATGGATCAGTAATAGCAGAATTGCTATAGAGAAAAGAAATTAAACTCAGTATACGCATTTCTAGAGAAGTTTTGTCAGAAAGCAGTAACTTAGAAACGCGACTTCTCTACCTGTACAACCACGCTCTATCTACACTCGCATATGGATGACAGGCATCACGTCCAACTCGTTCCGAAATGTCTAAGCTATCAGCTATATATCTATCTATATATATATATATAGAAAAAGTTGCAAATTAAAAAAATAATAATGTTTTATTTTGTGAAAGTATTAATTTATATATATATATATATATATATATATATATGATATTTCAGATTGCCCACAATCTTTCATCAGAAATAACTGTTTGTTACAAATAAATTAAAATTACTGTTTGTTAGAAAGTAGCGTCCGTCGCGAGAGGCGGACGTCACGTGATATGGAACGTCACTATTCGAATATTCCTAACTTAAATCTAACTGTAATAAATATTTTAGATGTTGTTTAAAAAAATAAAAATTTTTTTTAACTATATCTAAAAAAATGCTTAACTATTGAAATATTTATAAAAATTTAAAATACCTAAGTCTTTATTTAACCCTAGTTTATGTGTATTTAATTTTAAAATCCAATATGTTTTTTTTTTCTGCGTGTGTATGTGGAACTAAAATCAGAATCTATCAATAAACATTTGCAGTTTTCTAATGAATGTCCTGATTGATTAAAGTGTTTAGCTATGGGGGAATAAGGATTCCCCCATAAAGATTGAAAGCAATTGAAAGATTGAGGGCAATCTGAAATATCAAATATATATATATATATATATATATATATATATATAAATAAATTAATACTTTCACAAAATAAAACATTATTATTTTTTTAATTTGCAACTTTTTCTATATATACATATTAAGAAAGTATACGTGGCTTCTCCTCATGCTATATATATATATATATATATATATATATATATATATATATATATATATATATAAACATTCAACAAGCCAGTGTTTAACAACAGATTCAATCTATTGATAACTGGGGTTGGGGTCATGTAGAGTACGGTCCTTCGTTGGATCTAGTAGGGTGGCCTTACAACAAATAGATTTACCTTTTAACAGAAACTAAATCACTTAATGACTTTTCCCCAACAGCAACAACTACAATAAATTGCACAATTAACTCGGAAAGAAAATAATGATAGTGGAGTTAAGGTAGTACTTAATAGTACCTTAAACAAAACAAAATCAATGCTATAAAGAGCTAATGAACTTGAAAAGGCCATTTTTCTGAAAACTTGTTTAAACAGAGAGATTTTATAAATCCCAAACTACAGTAACGCTAAAAAATTACCCCCTATCGTTTGAGCCAATATCTTACAATAAGTTTAATTCACATAATAAATTCACCAACTAAAATCAACGAGGTATTAGGTTGGTGCAAAAATAATGTCGTTTTCTCACATATGTTACTATGTGAGGAAACGACATTATTTTTGCACCAACCTAATAGAAAATTCTGATATGGTGAATGATAGAAGAACCCAAAATCTCGATTAATCATGGGACGGAAAAACATACATATATGTTTACAATATGTTGAGCAACACATGATTTTCAGAATAACACTTGACACTAAGAATATGTTATTGCAAAAACTTCTAATACGTTTCAGTTCAGTTTAAATAGTCATATAAACTGAAATTTCCAGTATTACCTTTATCGAATAAATAGTTCTGAATTTATTTAACCGACATCGATTTCCTAATAAAAATTGTATGTGGAAAAACTTAAACACGTTAATAAAATTAAACTTAATGAAAATATTATTGTGTTTATAACTGTCCGTAAATAGATGATTTTTATTTGAAGGAAAATTTCTCTTTGATTATAAAAGCGATCAGCAAAATAAAAATGATTTTGATAAAGATCACCCTAAACAAGTTTGAAAATGAAAATGAATTAAAATGTAGAGGTACCTAATATCTTCAGACTGGGTCGCTAATTAGGCTGAAATTATTAAACTTAATTTTCTTCTAATCATACGGGCAACGGACTTTAGATATAAATAATTTTTAAGTTTATTTTCACACACACACGCGCACAAAGACACGCACGCACACACACATATAATTTTTTTGATTTAAATGTATGTAATAAAACGCTGAATAACCAGACACTGTTGGTGGAGATTAATAATAAAATTTCTCTGTATATATATATATATATATATATATATATATATATATATATATATATTAGGTTGGTGCAAAAATAACGACGTAATAATATCGGGTTTTGACGTTAAAATACGTCAAAAAACGACATTATTACGTCATTATTTTTGCACCAACCTAATATATATATATATATATATATATATATATATATATATACAAATATTAATTAATAGATATGTATATGTACAAATATCAATTACTTAATATATATATATATATATATATATATATATATATATATATATATATATATATATATGTGTGTGTGTGTGTGTGTGTGATGCAGTGTCACATAAGAACATGCGCATATCTACTACAAGATTGTACATTTTTGTTTCAACGTCAAAAAACGAAAACCATTTTTAAACATCTCATCAAGTAGGGAATAACAATGTTACAAAGGACTTTATTTAGAAATATACTTATCGAAGCAAATATCACCTACTTCCGTCCTTTGGAAATTTCTCTAGGATTTAGCTGTGGAGAAGAACGGGAATCCAAGTCATTAGTAATTGCGGACGAAAAAAAGGAAAGGTAAAGGAAAATGGGAAAAGGAAATGAAAAAAGGGGAAAGAGAAAAAGAAAAAGTAAAAGAAAAAGAAAGAGGCCATGGAAAGAGAAGGAGATGAAAAGCCCTAAGAAGAGATAAATCTGGCCATAGAATTTCATTAGAATGTATAATTTGAAATTTAACGCTCTCCTAGTTTGGTTAGGTCGATGCTTCAAGTGAAAATGATTTGTGGTCAGAGACAGTTAAAGTATAGATTAGACTATTAAATATCTTTTTTTAATCTTCGTATTATTTTTGGAATAAATAGTTTTTAAGGAGAAAAAATAATTCGAGTAATATAATTTTTAATTTTTTAGGAGCAAATACGTGGTGAAATCCAAATAGAAATAAAAAGCTAAATAAGAATAAAAATTAGTATTGAATTTCAATTTCCATTAATGTAAGTTGGAAAAGTGAATTAATACTATTGTATATAGAAAGGTAGTTATAAAGAAAATATGAGCTTGGATCGAAATCCCGACCATTATGGTGCCAGCCAGAATCGTTACCACTTGTGGCATCCAAACTCTTTGGAGTGGGGGTGGGGGCGGATGCTAGTTCTCTGTCTATTTTTCTTACGTACGCAAACGAATATTTTAATTTTGAAAATTTTTACTCTTCAAAATTTCCTTATCTTTTTTAATATATTATTATTATTATTATTATTATTATTATTATTATTATTATTATTATTTATAAAGTATTATTATTCATATTTGCTTTCCTTTACATTTGTTCTATTTTCATATGGTTTTCATAGTTTTGTTTGGAGCAGCGAATGGATAAAGCATAAAGTTAGGTTCAATGAAACTAGGATTCTTATATTATTACATTTACAGGAGTAGGAATAAATTATTATAATTTAGCTCTCCATTTAATATTGAAAGTAAATCTGACTAAAATGAATCCTGTACTACAAGTAGAACAGGGTATAATAGGCGATGGCTTCGGTAACATGTTTACAATCAGAAGAGGATTCATTCGTAATTTCAAAATTTCTTTAGCAAGATTGTAATGTTAATTCTTTTGTACGTTTACAATTTATTACTGTTTCATATCTTCAATTTAATAATTTTTCTTCGTCTGGTTATTTAATTATTTGTATTTTCTGTAGGCGAAGAAAACACAGTTCGTTTAATTACCTCAGGATTCTAGCCTGTTTTAGTATTTTCTATTTAAGTTTGGGTGTTTTTCCTTTGTCTTTTAATTCCCAAAATACTTGGAAAGTGAGGTCATGTTTCATTTATCTGTGTTATTAAAAGATGAGATATGTTATAAAAGCGTTTTTTGAAATCATTCATCGTGCTACCAACGTAAAATCTTACCGGAGTTCCAGAATTATCAACAGAGCTAATATTACACTGGTATACTATAGATTTAGTTAAACATCTGTTGGATACCAGGCACTGGTTGAGATACCTATAACTACACTGGTTATTTGTAGGGGACCCAGTAGGGTCAGTCTTAGTGTTCTTGTTACTTTTGTTATGTTTTTAATACCTTAGTGTTCGGTGATTTAATTATTTTTTTCTAAATTATTTGTGTATCTATAGATAAGTTTTAGAGTTATGCCCCAATTTAGTACGTACTAATAGATTATATAGGGGAGTGTACTATATGATCTTCCATTTTTTTTGGTTTATTCTCTTGGAAAGATTATAATATTCCATAAACTCAAATTTTTGAAGAATTATAACGACTAACCTTAATAATTTTCTCATAGATTGTCTTTTGTTTTTCAAATATTTCTTTGAAGAGTGCTGATTAATTCACCTTTCTATTGATGGTGGGATATGTTTGATTACGGAGAGTGGGTGGCTGGAGCTTGGATGAATGTATACTGGGTTCGCGTTATTTTTCACGTTTGGTTGGAAAATGTTCATCGTTAAATTCAATGTAACAACTAGGAAATGAAATTGTTTAATTCTAGCGTTTATAACTATGTTAAGACGGAAGGATTTAAATATCCTATGTATTATTTTTCTAATTTTAACTTTACCTCTAGTATATTTATTAACTATCATCAGACCATCGTCTCTATAAATTCCTATCTGATAAATGTTAATTTCTTCATATGCCCTAAGGTTATATAAGAGAAATAGTTCTGCTAGGTCAGAATATATATATATATATATATATATATATATATATATATATATATATATATATATATATAAAAGAAAAACAGACAACTTTAAGGTGCCATGATAATGCCATGATAATACCATGATAATAATTTATTTCACCAGAACCCTTTTCAAGGACGCCGGATCATCTCATAACACTTCCAAAAATGAAATGAAACGAAAAATCATATATATATATATATATATATATATGGATAAATATAAATATAATATATATATATATATATATATATATATATATATATATATATATATATATATATATATGTATGTATATATATATGTGTAAATATATATATATATATTGAAACCGGTTGTTTATTTTAGTTCTTAGTTTTCATAATTATGTCCTTTCCATTCCGCTTATTCCTTGCTATAATAAAATTTTGTACCTGTAAGAATCTTTTCAAACATATATATATATATATATATATATATATATATATATATATATATACAGTGTAACCCGTATATAAGAGAGTTGTCGGCACCGGAGAAGAATTATCTTATATCGAGTTTCTCTTATATCAGGGTTTCTCTTTTATCAGGGTTTCTCTTATGTCCGGGTTTGGTCCATTTTGTTTAGGTAAGTATGGCTCTAATTTAGGACAAGAGAAAATCTCTCTTATATCCGGTTTTCTCTGATATCAGGGTCTCTTATATCCGGGTTACACTGTATATGGGTAAAGCTGTTCCCATAAAAAGAAAATAATGTGTAAATCCCAAGCGAAGTAATCCCCGAATTTGGCGAAATCAGAGATTTTCCATCTTCGTTTTCAGGATTTTTGAAATCTTTTTATCGGCTTTATTTTCCTTTAGTTAAAATATCTCTTTTTTATCATTCTATTTCATTCTATTTCGTATTCTTTTTCTCTTCCGATTGATTTAATTTATTTTCTCCTTCCTGGTTTCTTCGCATGCAGTTTTGGTTTTACAATTTATATTTGTTGAGTTTCTTTTTTTTCCTTTCCTTGTTTTTTTTTTATTTTCATCTAGTCGCTACTTCTTAAACATTATATTTCCATGTGGTTTATATTTAGTCAAGGATAACTCATTCAAACGGAATATCAAATAATATAAAATTAGGTGAAGACAGTCTATCGATTAGATCGCGTCCAATTCTCTGAAAATTAAACATATGAAATCCTGTTTTTCACTGGTCTCAATCACTAATACCACAAGCCAGTGTGAAATAAAAGATTAATGAGCGGAAGCTTACGTCATTTGCTTTATTTTACCATAACCATTTTATTTTATAGAGTTTGCTTTCGTTTACATTTATTCTATTTTCATATGGTTCTCATTCTTCTTGCTTCGTTCTTTTTTCATATAATTTCCTTTCTTTTTCCTTCGTTCTTTTGTCATCTTCAAATCTACAAATCAGCCATTTGCCCTGGCATGGATTATCGCTGCCATATATGGTCTGGAGCCGTTTCTTTTTATCTCAAGTCCTTGATAAAATCCAGAGACGGATATGCAATATAATTGTCGCTCTCACAGATGTGCGGTCGCCTCCCTCTGTATTTTTTTACAAATACTTTCACGGTAACTGCTCCGATGAGCTGCTTTCGCTGATTCCCAAACTTCATGAATTTAAGCGTTCAACTAGGCTGGCATCTCGCTCTCACCCTTTCACTGTCGAAACTGTTAAATGTAGCTGTCTCTTCTACTCCAATAGCTTCATGTCTCACACCTCTCGACTGTGGAACTCCCTCCCTTTTTCTTGTTCCCCTGATAGCTATAATATCCAACTATTCAAATGTAATATCAATCGACGTCTCCAGATGCTTTGATCTATCACCTATCCTTCTCTTCATCCTTTCCTCTATAACTCCTCTTTGCTCTCGCTCCAACTCTTTGTTACCCCTTGCGTGCTAGTGGCTTCCCGCCTTGCTTGGGGTGAAACGCTTTAAAAAATATCCTTTTATTTCTTTATCATTTTTTTTTTCAGATCCTTTTTTTTCTTCTTTCTTTTTGTATATAGTTTTCTTTCTTTTTCCTTCATTCTTTTTCATATAAATTTCTTTCTTTTTCCTTCATTCTTTTTCATATAAATTTCTTTCTTTTTCCTTCATTCTTTTTCATATAAATTTCTTTCTTTTTCCTTCATTCTTTTTCATATAAATTTCTTTCTTTTTCCTTCATTCTTTTTCATATAAATTTCTTTCTTTTTCCTTCATTCTTTTTCATATAAATTTCTTTCTATTTCCTTCATTCTTTTTCATATAAATTTCTTTCTTTTTCCTTCATTCTTTTTCATATAAATTTCTTTCTTTTTCCTTCATTCTTTTTTTTAAATGCCATTCTTTCTATATCACCCGTTCTTTTTTCAGATCCGTTTCTTTCTTTTTCTTTTGTCCTTCTTTTTCGTTCCTTTTCAGATAATTTTCTTTCGTTTTCCCTTGTTATTTTTATATACTTTCATTTATTTTTACTTCGTTCTTTTTTTATATGCATTTGTTTCTCCATCTTTGGTTCTTTATTCATATCTTTTTCGGTTTTTTCTTTCGTTCTTTTTTCATATACTTTCCTTTCTTTTTCCTTCTTTCTTTTTTCATATAATTTTATTTCTTTATCTTTGTTTCGTTTTTCACATCCTTTTCTTTCTTCCTTCGTTCTCTTTGTATATACTTTTCTTTCTTTATCCTTCACTCTTTATTGATATCATTTTCTTTTTTCCTTTGTTCTATTTTTATATACTTTTCTTTCGATTTCCTTCGTTCATTTTTTCATATATATCCTTTCTTTTTCCTTCTTTCTTTTTTCATATACTTTTCTTTTATGTTCTTTCTTCTTCTTTCATATCTTTTTCTTTCTTTTTACTTCGTTCTTTTTTCACATATTTTCCTTTTCCTTTTCGTTCTGCCTTTTTATATCATTTTCTTTCTTTTTCCTTCTTTCTCCATATCATTTTCTTCTTTTATCCTTCGTTTATTTTTCATATCATTTCTTTTCTTTTTCCTTCGTTCTTTTTTCTCATCATTTTCTTTCTTTTTCCTTCATTCCGTTTTTATATCCATGTTCGTTGTCGGTTCATATCGTCTTCGGAATTTTAATAAAAAAAAATCCTCTCCTTTGGTTTGTTTCTTGTTTCTTTCTTCCTTTTGTATTTCTAAAATATTTTTTGCATTTCTTTGATTTTTGCTTATTTATTGATGATTATCCATTTGCTATCTTCATTACCTCTTTGCCCATCTATTTTGTTAGAAAATTAGATTGACCCAATTAGACATTTCCCTTTTACTGTCATCATTCTTCACCATTTGACCTCTGCACATTCGTTAAATATCTGTTATTTCAGTGTGGCTAATTATCTTAATCCTCTTTTTTCCTAATGTATTAGCTCCGTATAAGTTACCATAATCTTAACAAACATTAAATATAAAACAATGCAAGAAGGAAAGTCTCTTATCAAAGAAAAATGATTTATGTTTTTCTTGGGTTCTTTTTTATTCAATGCCACAGAATACAAAAAAAAAACAAAAAAAACAAAACAAAACAAATACAACCCCACCCCAAAAAACAACAACAAATGAATAATGTTATGATGAGGCAATTAGTTTTTATCATCCAATTTATTCTTTCGATATGCCGTATTGGTTGAAGTTTTCCTCATAAAATAATAAAGAAAATGCAATTTTATTGCACGACATTTTCGAAAGGAGAGTCTTTTGCCAGCGAAACTACAAAATGCTAATAGAATGAGTCTTTTAAAATGAATTTATCTTCAACAGTAATAGATTTAATGAGATGAGAAGAAATAATCTATAATTATGCTAGAAGTGCATACGTATCAAGTTATTTTGTTAAAACCTTTAATATATAAGAGGTAGCACTGGGAAAATATGCAGGCGAGAGTGCAATGGAAGGATTCTCTGTTGGAAGGCGATCTCCGTTGATAAACTAAAATAAGGGAATGTTAAATAATGCCGAAAATCATTGATAAAATCGGTTTGAACAGCAGACCGTGACAAACCTGCCCCCCACACTGATATATACATATATATATATATATATATATATATATATATATATATATATATATATACTCCTTATTATAGGATATTATATTCAAACAATCGGGCTTATGTTCAAATGTAATATCTTCTAATAAAGAATTATTGATCTAGTGTTGTATTGAGCTCTATTTTAAATTAATGTTATGAACGTTTGAATTTATATTTTATATATACATAATAACATTTAACGAATAAACCCGTGGCCTAACATAGCCGACGTCATTGATTAGTTCACTAAAATAAAAAAAAAGAAAAGCGAATGCTTCTTATACAATTTGATATTGTAGCTTTTATCCGACTATCAACTAGGAGCTGATGATTGCTGCTATAAATCTATCTAATAATTACTGCCCCAATATCGACATAGACATTAATATCATAAGACAGGAACAAACCTATTCTTTTCCATGATGGCTGCGTGTGGACTAAAAGAAAAAAAAAAACAGATTTTTGCATTGCTATGTATGCATTTGACTCGGCGGTGGCTTGTGAATTAGTAGGGATTTTACTAATTTGCAGACTAATGTTCATTTTTGATATAAGAAAAAAACAATGGGTTTGTTGTGGATTCCGAGCTGAATTCGGTCTCCAAGGAATGACAAACACAATAATTAAATATATGAAATAAAATGTATTTACACATACAAAGAGTAATACTGTTAGTAAGTCCAGTGGTTACTAGCAAATACAGATAGATATATATAGTCTCGAAATAGAACTTCCTTAGAGCCTACGTGCTAGTAACTGACTTCTACAAGAGGTTATCTCACACTATCTCCGTTCGTATATTCTCACATTTTCCGACTGCCGACTACTACCACTACTGCTACTACTACTACCACTACTGCCCTCACTGATTGTAACTCTGGGTATTTAACGGCAGCAGTCCAGGTACACTTGGTAGAGTCCACTTATATGGAAAAGGGGTGGTTCCCATAACACCCCCCTCCTTAGTTCACTTTTTTTGGGTGGGGGGTAATATGTTTTGGTTCCGGCATATTTTTAATTTCATTTAGGAAAAAAAAAATCACACTTTTCTCTTATTACTTTGAAGCCGAAGTCCTGAAGTCTTCTAAAAACTTCTTTTATGTGTGCTTTTCAACATTGTCGCTCTTAATTAGAATATCATCCAGATAAGCGGTCGCGAAATTCTGGCCCGTGAGCATTGTGTCCATCGTTTGCTGAAAAATTGCAGGTGCAACTTTTATTCCGAATGGTAGTCTGTTGAACTTGTACAACCCTTTGTGCGTATTAATGCAAAGGATTTTCGTACTCTCTTCTTCTACTGGGATTTGTAGATAAGCCTCACTAAGATCTATTTTTGAAAATATCTTACCGCCGTTGAGCTTTGTAAATACCTCCTCTGGGCTCGGTAATGGGTAATGGTGGTCTTTTATTGCTTTGTTCAGTCCCGTCGAAAAATCTGCGCATACGCGAATTTCTCCTGACTTCTTTTTTACGTAAACCACTGGCGCAGCCCACTCACTAAACTCTGTTTTAGATAGAATCCCAGTTTGTTCAAGTCTCTCCAATTCTTTGTCTATTTTTTCTATTTTAGCAATCATTACATTTCGCTTCTTTCTAAAAATTGGTTGGCCGTTTTCTTTTAATACTATTTTGGCCTTAAATTTGTTGCATCATCCCAACCCACTTGAAAATACCTCAGGAAATTGCTTGTATAATTCTTCCTTCAATTTTATAGTATCTGATTGTTCAACCTCTAACTTTTTGCAAAACGAGTTGATAGGTAGGTCCCAAACGTTGAATTTCTGTGTCCAGTCGATACCTGCTAAATTTTCAGTATCTTTCATGAAGTATATCTTAAGTTTTTTGTTTTGCCGTGAAATTTAACATTCACTATTATTTCTCCCTCAAATTTTATACGTTTGCCTGTAACCGACTTGGCAATTTTTTGAGTGTGTAACATGGAAGGTCTGTTGAGTTTTTTCCATGTTTGTAAGGTGATTATCGTGATTACCAGTTGTAATTTAATCATTTTGTTTAAAATTTCCAGTTCCACATATTTTCATTACATTGATGTTGTCATCATTATGCATCCTTTTAGCTCTTATTCTATTAGTATCTTTTCTATTTCTACATCGGGATGCCTTGTGACCATTTTTATCACATTCAAGACAGTTTTTATATCTGAAGCGACAATCCTTGTTCCAATGTAATCCTCCACATCGATAACATGCTGATGGAGGGGGCTTATATTTCTTTCGATATTCGTCATAATTTGTCCTGTATGTTGTACTTTTTCTCTTACCATAAAATTTTATTTTTCTTTCCGGGGAGGGTGAGAATCTTTTTTCATTGTCGTAAAATTTTAGTTTTCTTTCCGGGGAGGGTGAAGAACGTAGACTTTTGTTTAACTTACGTATATGAGAAACAGCTGAACTTCAATGTCCTTTGCGTCTTTCTTTGTGCTTAAATATCTCTGGCAATCTTCCGATAATTGCTGTAATGTTAGACCCGGTTCATTTTGTAATTTTGCAAGCATTCTTCTACGCATTTCGCTATCTTTTGTAGAAACCAGACCTTGAACAAAAATGAGACATTTGAAATTGTCCGGTGTTAATTCCGCTAGTATGAAGTCGTCACAATGTTTATTTACTATTGCGGCAAACCTGGAATAATCCTCATTACTGGCCTTTACCAGGTTAAGCCTTTTCCACCTACTATGGAAGAGTGATGTTTTGGGGCTGAAGAGTTCTTTAAGACATGTCACTGCTTTGTCAAACGTTAATTCGTTCGTCTTTTTTGGCACGATATAATCCACGAACTTTGTATATTCTTCAGTTCCTAATTTTCTAAGCAATAGACGTAGCTTTTTTTTACTTCTGTCCAATTTTGACAGTCTATGTTAAAGATGTCTTCATGTCTTCTGAAGTAATCTCCAAAATTTTTGTCCTTATCTAGAGAATATTTGAAAATCTCTATGGTATTCTACACTGCGTCTTGCGAAAATGTTGCTTTTTTTTCCATATCTAATTGCTTGTTGCCCGCTACTTTCAATATTAGTTCCTGGAGCTCTGTTTGTCTATCTTGATTTTTCTTTTGCGTTTGTAATAATTGCTTTTACCATATTTCTTGTAGCTGTAACTGTTGATCATTTTGGTGTATAATCAGTTCTAACAACATATTTTTAAAATCTTCCATGATAACTCAATTTTATGTATTTTTTACTCCTCGAAAATTGTTTATCCCTAATTTGTTGTAATAACGAAGGAAGGATTTTTCTTTTGTTGATTAGTTTTCCGCGTGTGTTCGCCAAGTTGTTTGTTGTTTAGGCGCACGAAAAGTTTTTCTTTCCCCGTGTGAGTTTCGAATCCTCGTTTGCCAATATGTTGTGGTTATCCGCGTGAGATAAAATGTATTTATACAATCATACAAAGAGTAATACTGTTAGTAAGTCCAGGAACGTGGTTAGTAGCAAATACAGATAGATATATACAGTCTCGGAATAGGACTTCCTTAGAGTCTACGTGCTGGTAACTGACTTCTACAAGAGGTTACCTCACACTATCTCCGTTCGTATATTCTCACACTCTCCGACCGCTGACTACTACCACTACTGCTACTACTACTACCACTACTTCCCTCACTGACTGTAACTCTGGGTATTTAACGGCAGAAGTCCAGGTACATTTGGTAGAGTCCACTTATATGAAAAAGGGGGGGGACCCCATAACAGGATTCCTTAGAGAAGACAGTATACTCCTTCTGCGTGAAGTAGGTGCACAAAAATAGACTACGAAAAATATGACTGCATTCTTTGAAGAGAACCGTCTGAGTATTAACACCGTAACCAACTCTAAAGTAGTCAGCTTCTTGGATGTAACCGTAAACCTGTCTAATAGATTTTAGAAACCATATGTCAAAAAACTAACAACTATAGATAGGTCAACAAACAATCTAAGCACAATCAGATAATTCTAAACAATTTACATAAATCGGTGTAATTTAGGCACCATAAACGCAATATAATGTAGTTTAATTCACTGTTTAGCAGCAATTCCAAAACTAACATTAAATTTTTTCCTGAATTTAATCCATAAACATTTTTGCCATTCTCAAACGCTAAAAATATATTCAATAAAAACAACGTTAAAGTTAGCTATAGTTGTGCTAAAAACATTGACCAATATATATCACAGCACAACAATATACTAAACAATCACTTAACCAAACCACAAAATAAAATTAACAACACAGCTGTCGAATGCAACTACCGAAAAAACAAACTGAATGGAAAGTGAATGACTAAAGATATCTTTTAAAGGAGATGTGATGGCGATGTTAAATTCTATTTTGGTTCAACTGAAAATCTCTGGAAATCACATTTCTAGCATCAAAAAATTAGGCAATATTAAATATAGTAAAGGAACTGCGTCTCTAATTTTTTCTGAAAAACAACAATTAGAAAAAGAATCCCAACGATTATCTAGGATTACGTATCAAAAGCCAAACCTTTCAGCGGCAAAGGTAATAAATGTCATTTATATCTTTTAGAATAATGTTAGCATAGAACTTACGGTACATCTAGCCATTTTAACTGAGAATTGATAATACCTAGACGTACTGTGTTTAGGTTCGTGAGATCCATGTACCATAGAAGAAAGTTCATCAGAAAAAAACGTCGATATTACTGACAGCATTCTTGTAATTAATCATAATCTGTCAAGAAAGTCGAGAGTATTAATGTTATTCTGCATAATGCGCCTCTTGATGTAATTAAAATGTTGATTCTTCCGAGGCATTTTGTAGGTTCTTTTTTTTTAAGAATTTCTGGTAGGAACTGAAAGTTAATTAACTTCAGTAAAATTTTTACGGTTTTTACATTTGTTCATCTCGTAGAGTTCATTCTACTTTAAAAAAAAAATGAAACCTGATGATATTATGGAAAAAGACGTGAAGCAAATTACCTTGCAACCATTTACTGATTTAAAAAATAATGATTAATAATATATTTCAATTTACATTCAAGGTAGAGCATGTTAAATATCAAGATACTCTTTGACGAAATATTTCTAACAGAGAAAAGACTGCGTTAAGTGGAGCCTTATTCCATTCAATCGAACTGTTGCTCTCATCTTTTTATAGATGTTTCATAGAAACAAATTTCAGACAAATATCGTTAGGTCATCTTCAATTGTTCTTTATTTTGGCTGATGTGGGAAATCTTTTATGTATTGTTTAACAATGTTAAAATTTTGCATTTCTATTATTCTCACTCTTGTCCTCGTGTTATTCATTTTTATAGATAAAATTATTCCCAGGTTATCTTCAGATGTTCATTATTTTCTTTTATATGTGATATATTAGATGTTTTGCCTTTTGTGTGGTTCTGACCCTGTGGTTATATTTCAGGTTCGTATATTATTTCGTTACTTGATCTAAAGAATAAACTAATTAAAACTAAATGATAACTCCAAACATATTGACAGTTCTTCATCTAAAAAATCCGAATCAAAATTAACCAAAAACTCTAAACACCGTACGTGTTAATCAAATCTCAAAACTCATCTCATATTGAATTTAAATCTGTCTATATTTCTGAACTTTTAAGATTGGACTTAACAGGAGAAAACTGATAAATGACACCCATTAAAACATGGCACATAGAACTAGAACAGTCAACCCCAGTGAGCGAAATAAAGGGTTCAGTTCGACATTCAACCACCTGAAGAAAGTAGGGGCGTACAACGACCGAAACGTTGTAATAAATAAGACCACAAAGATGAGGACAATAGTCCGAATAATGTAGTGTAAATTCATCAAAATTCATTAAACTTGTTGTTTTTAGATGCCTTGTCCTTTCAGAACGTAAGCGATTCTGACACTCCACATCTTCTTGACCCTTGTAACTCTTAATAAGTTTTGTCATTTTGTTATTAATCCCAAATTCTGTTCTACCATCGATTTACTCAAACTCTTCCAGTATTTTACGCGCTGCTTTCCTCTGTCCCTCTTTCGTTCAATATGCCCTGTGAGTATCAGACTTTTCATCCGTCTATCCTCATTAGATACCCCAGAAAAAATTCAACTGCTGCTTCCTTATGTCATGTATAAGTTTCCTTTTCTTGTGTATTTCGGCCCATGGTAACCTCAGCATATGTCTGTAGAGCAACATTTCTATTGCTTCAGGTCTCTTCTTCATCTTTGTCGCAGAGTTTATTTATCTTATCTTTCAAATTTTAAAGGACTTGCTACTTTCATCATCACTGTTAAACGTGGGAACTTTTGCCACTGTTCGATGAACTAAGAAGCTAAGACCGCATAATCTATTTGAACGAACCAAAGAAAATGACAACAGTAAAAGTCCTGAATAAGTGCTACCAACTATTTACCTGATAATTGAGTAAATGTAGGAAAATCATTCAATTCGGATCTCCTAATTGGAAAAAAGAGAGCCAACCTTAAAAATCACATTTAATATCCATAATTTCAACCGAATGCATATATGTGATTCCTTTATTTTCTTGCTAAGCAAAGAATTATTTTTTAAAGTCCCTATAAGACAAATAAAATATATCTGTCATGCAATATCAGGTAAGAAATCAATGTTATGTGATATCTAATCGTATATTATCTTACATATTTAATCAAAATTATGCTCGGAATTTAGAAATATTTTGATATTAGAGCAACTCAATAAATTTGTCATTCCATGTTCAAAGTACAGAAATTAACTTCGTTATGTATAAATTTCTGGAAATATGATTATTTATACGTGGACTAAGATCCCCATCTTTGTTGATTCTATCACACCATTTCATGCCTTCGTAATATTTCATCCATTCAGTTCTATCATAAGTTAAATGAACGCTATATTTAGGCAAGGAAAGGATGGCGACCGAAACACTGTGATAGGAACAACAAAAATAGGGATAATATTTCGCGTTTAAATAATATATATATATATATATATATATATATATATATATATATATATATATATATATAAATATATATATAGAAGTGAACATAGAAGTCAACACTTAGAGGCGACAGTCTGTTTCATGCTATATGCAATCGTCAGGCCACGTGTGCTGTTATTTTTCTCGGCTATTTATATATATACGGGTTAGTGGTGCATTGTGGGTATTCTGTTATGGCGGTTATTTCACCGGAAGTCGTTTGTTTATCTATTTAGGTCAAATTATATTGCTTGTTTTTATTTTTGTTTCTTATTTTATTATTTATTTATTTATTTATTAACGTAGTAAGAATTTGTTTATATCACTTATTTAACAGTTTTGTTTTGGTTTGGGAATTTAATTAAAGCTATTTGTTCAGTTTTGGGGTTGATTGTTGTAGTTCATTCTAAGTATTATTTTGGCGGGAACAGTTTTTAATTGATTATCTTTATTTGGGATTGGTTTGTTTATTTATTTACTTGGATGAATTTAGGTTAATTTATTTTACTTGTATATTTTCTCTTTTCGGTTTTCGATTTTTAAGTAACATAGTATTTTTTTATGTTTTATTTCTATTTTTTTTTTTTTGCTTATTAATATATTTATTTGTTTTTATTTTATTTTTTCCGTTTTTAATTTTTTAAGTTACGTAGTAAAAATTTATTTTCATGTCTGCATTTTGAGATGAGTTCGGATCTTTTGTTTAATAATTTATTTTGGTCGGGAAACGTAATGATAGCTATTTTTTCCTCCGAGCAAAGTTTGCAAGTTTTCGATTGGTTATTGTAGGCTGATGATTTTTTCCTTATCTTCCAAGATATTTTTGGTGTGATGTTCGTTTTGTTTTTAATCCCAGATATACTTAGAAAGCATTGTACTGTTTGCATATTTACTATTTGTGAAAGATGTTTTGTGTGTATAATTTCTTTGTTTCCAGGGTCCTTCAGTTACTCCTATGTATACTTTTTCTTCATTATCTGGTGATTTTATCGTGGCTTGGTATATTACGTTGTTTTGTAAACAATTTCCGTTTAAGGGACATTCGTTCTTTATTCTGCAGTTGCACGTGGGTTTAATTTGTTCGTGTGGTTTGTTGATAATTTTCCTATTGTGCTTTTTTATTATTTGTGCCATGCTCTCGGTGCAGCTGTAGTTGATTTTTACAGTGTTTTTGTTGAATATCTTGTGTAAGGTGCTTGATTCTGGGAAGTGTTTGTGTAAGAGTTTGAAGAATATTTTCCCTACGTTTGTTTTTACGTTCTTGCTGTACGGTGGGTTGAACCATATGATATTTCTTCTTCTGTTGGTCTTTTTTGTATTCTGTGGTGAGTATGTGAGTGTTTCTGGGAATCCGCTATCTTTTAGCTTTTAGCTTTTCCCGACCAAAATAAATTATTAAACAAAAGATCCGAACTCATCTCAAAATGCAGACATGAAAATAAATTTTTACTACGTAACCTAAAAAATTAAAAACGGAAAAAATAAAATAAAAACAAATAAATATACTAATAAGCAAAAAAAAAAAAAAATAGAAATAAAACATAAAAAAATACTATGTTACTTAAAAATCGAAAACCGAAAAGAGAAAATATACAAGTAAAATAAATTAACCTAAATTCATCCAAGTAAATAAATAAACAAACCAATCCCAAATAAAGATAATCAATTAAAAACTGTTCCCGCCAAAATAATACTTAGAATGAACTACAACAATCAACCCCAAAACTGAACAAATAGCTTTAATTAAATTCCCAAACCAAAACAAAACTGTTAAATAAGTGATATAAACAAATTCTTACTACGTTAATAAATAAATAGATAAATAATAAAATAAGAAACAAAAATAAAAACAAGCAATATAATTTGACCTAAATAGATAAACAAACGACTTCCGGTGAAATAACCGCCATAACAGAATACGCACAATGCACCACTAACCCGTATATATATAAATAGCCGAGAAAAATAACAGCACACGTGGCCTGACGATTGCATATAGCATGAAACAGACTGTCGCCTCTAAGTGTTGACTTCTATGTTCACTTTTATATTTACACACGCCCTATCTCTTATATTGAGCACTTTATTCCATAAATATAGCACACCTTAAGACTATATTTCTTTATATATATATATATATATATATATATATATATATATATATATATATATATATATATTTATTCATTTATTTATTTATTCTTGTTGTGTTGATGCATAAGAGAATGTAGAATTCTAAAAATAAAATGTTTGTTTTGTCGAAGAACTATTACAAGAAAATTAAAGATGAATGTAAAATTTAGTTCATTCTATAGATTGTTTATTTGCGAACTTGTAAATCTGATTATAAACTGTCTTGGGTTATACGATAAACTATATCCGCGTCCTGGATAAAACCATAAACTATATCTGACGGCAAGGTCGTTGATTAGGATGTTTTGGAGAGCATGGAACCACCTCTTAATTGCTGGTGTTCTCAGATCCACCCTTACCGGATTGGTAGCACCTGTTAGGGTCCCAGTTATGGGCAAATAGTTAAAAATACGGGTCAAAACACTATGAAAGTACAAAAATAGGTTTTAATACCAGCCGTACTCTTTTGGAAAAAAATTACCAGCAATACATTTTTGGTAAAAAATATTACCAGCAATAAAAAATTTGTCGCTATTAAATAACCCATTGAGGTATTAATCAAACGTAAGATAAAGCCAAACCAAACCAACCTGATTATAAAATGTAAGGTACATAAAGAAGACCTTACCCTGAATATCAGAGAGTCAGATTCAAATTGCGAGGCTAAAATTTAAGCCTTAGACCAGACTCAGCTCTACTTAATAATTACCGAAAGCTTGATCTAAATATATGTCATTGTTATCGGTTTGAGAGGATGATTTTCTGGCCGCAGATAAAATCCGAATTCCCAATCTTATTTCAAAGAATAAGTCATTATCTTTTGGAAGCTATGTGCAATATAATCCTACTTTTGGTTTAATGTATCAATAAACTTCCCACCAGGAAAATATTAACTGAATAGAACTGAGCTTTCTTACAGAACATTTTCACAGTATCACACATGGTTGGCTAATTGACTCAAAAGAATGTTTGGTAGCAAATGTCGTTATTCCAAAGTGCGCTTCTTAGCGGTATTTCCACAACATTCGTAAAACATGTATACCAGTCTGTCCCTGCTGCTAAAAATCAAATTAGCTAACTTATCTCAAGATATTTATCACATTGCACTATTAAGAGTGGGAAGATGCTTTGGTTTGGCTAAGTCATACGGCATAACAGCCTCTGAAAGACATTGTTGAAGGCGGACGCAAACAAGAACAGCAACACAAATGCTGGTCAGGCAACCTCAAAGAGTGGACGGAGACGAAAATGCCGGAATTCCTGAGAGCCACCACTAATAGATAATCCTGGGGGAGGTTGTCTGTTTCTTCTGCTTTTAGATTTTCCCCCAGAGAAACTGAATTTGAAAATTTTTTTGAAGGAACTGATGCTGTTGATGACATCAAAAAAGTCTTTTTCCTCATAGTGTTAAATAACACGAGTATCGTCTGTACTGACTTGCTGGTTTTAGTAGGTAAATATACCGACTGCATTTCCGTGAAAGAGAGAGAAATGGGGGAGTGTGTTTGTGTGCGTCTGTGTGTGCGTGAGAGAGAGAGAGAGAGAGAGAGAGAGAGATAGAGAGAGAGCGAGGGAGACCTTCTGCAAGAAAATCTGTCTAGTCAGTTATTAATCCAAAGATACACGATCACCATGAGTGTTTCACCTATGGCATTTAGCTGACTGACTGAATTTCATTATCAGTTGATTTTTTATTGTTTTGGATTGGAAAGGAACTTTGTAATGATTAGATCAATATTGGTAAATGTTCTATTTCGGCGAGCATCTTAAACAGGATATGTTGAGAGTATTTGAAATATCATTCAAAATATTTTTTATGTGAAAAGGACACTTATTCTATTTTCATAGTTTAATATTCTTGTTATTTTTCGGTTTTCTTCACATTTTAACAATTTGTCTAGCCTGCTTGGCTTCATTAATTTCATTTCCAATTCCCTGAAGATAATATTTTCTCAAAGAATTAATTTTTTAAAAGAAATTCCTTCGTTAATTCCCTTCCATCAGTAGTAATGTGTCAAACGTTATTTTATCATAACAAGTTACAGAAATTCCTGGAGGTGTATTGTCTCGCAATTAAAAAAAACAAAAAACAGTACGTAAAAGAAGAAATAATTTAATTATAGGAACTACCAACAAACTATGTTTTATTTATAAACATTACAAAATGCCGAACTATTAGGTTGGTGCAAAATAATGACGTAATAATGTCGTTTTTTGACGTTAAAATATGTCAAAAAACGACATTATTACGTGATCATTTTTGCATCAACCTACTAGAAATTATTGAAAAAGATGATTTTTAAGTGAATATGTTATTTTCTTATTTCTATTCAACAGCCTCCACTAAGGTGGGTAAAGTATATGGCACATGTTGGCACAAAGAAATGGTCAAACAGTATTACTTTATCTATATTTCTGAGATGATCTATTGTAACTATTTACAATATTTACATCGTTCGGACTCTTGTCCACATCTTTATTGTAATATCCACGACGTTTATGCCGTTGTACGCTACGGCCTTCTTCAGTACATGTCTGTATTTCTGAGATGAGGTATTTTAACAACGTACACTACTTAAATTTTTCAGACAGTTATCCTCATATTTATTGTTATATTCAGGACGTTTCGGTCGTTGTACGCTCAGTCCTTCTTCAGGATTTATCTATATTTCTGAGATGAGGTATTGTAACTATTTACACTATTTATATCTTTATTGTCATATTTTTTGACATTTCGGCCGCTGTGCACTTCGGCCTTCTTCATGAAATATACGTTGGAATTTCGAACCGAACCCTTTATTGTTCTAATTCCCCATGCCATTTCTTTTGATCTTAATTTCAGTTAATTCTTTTCAGTAACCCAATTCTCCAAGGTATTGAACTTGCAACCCTTTGGTTCAAGTCTCTCTCTGGATTGCTTAACTAAAGCTTTTATCTACTGGATCATGCGTCCTTGAGGAGATCGGTGACTGAATTTTATATTTTTTACCAGAGTTCATATAATAATATGTGTTATTGTTCTTTTTCTCTAGTTATTTGTATTACTGGTTATCATATTGTATTCATGCCTATGCATGGCAGGCTGAGGATATTTTCAGGCTAGCATATGCGCAGTATTCATTTGTATTCATATTTTTACGCAATATTTGCAATGTACGCAAACACACACACGTCGTCCTGTCTATGATGATAAACTACATCCGCGTCCTGTGTAAGACGATAAACTACATTCAACAGCAAGGCCTTTGATAAGGAGGTTTTGAGAAGCATGGGTAGCACCTGTTAGTGCCCCAGCTATGGTAAATAGTTAACCACAAAAATAAGGTAAAAACACACTGAAAGTGTAAAAATAGATTTTAATACCAGAAATATTTGTAAAAAATTATTACCATCAATAAATTTTTGAAGAAGAAATATTACCAGCAATACGTAAATATTAAAATTTATTTGTAAGAACCAATTTTGCTCTAATAATCAAGAAAACTCAATATATTTTTGAAAATGATTACCAGCAATACGTTTTTGAAAAAAAAAATGAAATACATTTTTTAAAATAATATTACCAGCTATACATTTTTGAGGGAAAAAATAGCACCAGAAATAGATTTTTGACAAAACAAAATATTACCAGCAATAAACAACATAGCACGTGGAACAAGATCAGTCTAACCCAGTGAGCGAAATAAAGGGTTAAGTTCGATATTCCAACCACCTGAAGAAGGCCGGAGCGTACAACGGCCGAAACGTTGTAATAAATATGGCAGAAAAGATGAGGGCAATAGTCCGAATAATGTAAATAATGTACATAATACCTCATCTCAGAAATATAGACAGATAATAAACAATTTTGTCGGCATTAAATAACCCAATGAGGTTGATATCCCGTAAAACAAAGCAAACCAAATAAACGCACACACGCACACATGGAGAGAGAAAGTAATTTCAACTTAATTTTATTAATTTTCAGTATATTTTCATGTATTACATGTTTCTTTTTAATTTTATCTAAATAGGAATAGTCTTATTGAGAGTATTGGAGAACGTGATGCTGACACGTGGGCGTCTTCTAAAAATTTAATCAGTATTCATGTCAGTTTTTAGCTGTAAGCTAACATTGACTTTTAGCGCTCTTTGCCTGGTTGTGACGGTATACACCTGTTTACTGCTGTCAGTGTTGGTAAACCATGATGACGAAAGCTTCTGAAAAATAAATTGTATTTCAAATAAGTAATAACAGTTCTATCACCACTAATATTCTAGAGGATGTTCTTTAGTCATTTCATTTGAAGTAATAGGTTTCGGAAACATTTAGACATATTTGTTTTAATATCCTGCTTAATTCGAACCATTTGATTGGCGATTGGCACTCAAAAAATCGGCCTGTTCAGCTAGTGTCTATCCTATTGACATTTATGCGACAATTGTGCAGAGGAGTACCATTTTTATTTCCAGCAGTTCAGGCCTTTTCATGCATGACAGGACTTATGTATTTACTCCCCCACTCCCGCACAGGCTTAGGTTGGGACACATGGTCGGTTTAATGTGGAGAGCCCGTGCGCGTACACCCGGGCTAGGAACAAAAATCTCGAGCTACCGTCGGTTGCGTTGGCCTCGGTGCGTACACTGATCACTCTCTCTAGTGCAATGAGAAGGCGTGGCATCGGACAGTTGTTCGTCAGGGCCGGCACTTTTCAATATAATTTTTTCAGTTGCTATTTTGTCCTTTGAAAGAGTTTCCCCTGAGTGCACCCTGCCCAAGGACAGAGATGCAAATGAGAGATGTTACAAACCACGTCAGAGTGAGTAATTTAGACAGTAAATTATAAACAATTTAGATGGATAACAGGACTTACTACGTCCACATTGTCGGATCCTTGCCATTTCTTCTGTGCACTTAGGTACTACCACATAATTGAAAAAAAATCCCAGTATTTTTCTTCCTGAACACTACTAAAATCAAATAAAGGGTCAAACTTTATCCTCCTTATCTTCATAATCTCCACTTCCAGTTTCATTCAATTGAGGGCAACCCCCTACCTTCAGTGGTATCGAGCCCGTATTGGACAAATGTCAGTAAACCAAACGTTGTTCCGATTTTTCATCGATTTTCCTGGAATTTTACACGTATATATAGGGTGTTGGAGCCAAATCCGACACTTGACAAAAAGAAAACGAAATAGGCAATAAAAATAAAAGTTGTATATGCAGAGTCTCGACAGTATATTTAGCAACAGTCAGAGTTATATATTAGGTTGGTGCAAAAATAATGTCGTAATAATGTCGTTTTTTGACCTATTTTTAACGTCAAAAAACGATATTATTACGTCACTATTTTTGCACCAACCTAATACTACATTATTTTTCAATGTAACGGCCGGCGGCGGCGACGACCGTCTCAAGCCGGGCGCGAAATGAGTCACACGCTTTGGTGACTATGTCCTTTTTCATACCGGCGAACGCCTCCACGATTGTAGTCTTCAGAGATAGAGATGCGGTAGACTAGTTGATACTATAGAGCCCGGTATATTTACCCATAGCTGAGAAGAGAAGAAGAGGATTCATATCTTTCCCAAGGTTATTAGCACCTAAGTGAATGTAATGGATTTGACTGGAATTCGAACTCGACTCTCCGATTTCTCAATCCGATCCGCTATCCATTACTCCTATATATATAGTAATAATAGGAAAACATCCCATTAGTAAAAATGAATTCCATCATGGATGGGACTCACGTCAGTAGTTAAAGTTCAACTATATTATTGTTAAAGATCACTCTAATCTGATTTATTCTCGAGACATTTATTCGCTAAAATTCGTTAGCTAAATTTCTGTTAAATTATTTTGTTAAGCATCGCTCTAACAGAGGCCCAAATGCTTTTTGTTTTCATTTTTATATAATATATCGAATAAAAACTACATTGATTGTCTACTTAAAAATTCGTGTTTCTATTTTTAATCATTTTAAAAAGATTACGTCGTGGATCAATCTCACGACGGTAACAAAACGATTGACGTTGCATTTAAATTTTTGAAGATAGCTGTTATCAGGGAAGCAATAAATGGAACGGTGTTCCACAGACAGAAGAAGTGAGAAGTGCAAGAAAAGAACCTTTTGGAGAAGAAGTGGCGATTGCATTTAACTATTTCAGCTGAAAACGGGTGGGACTTCGATATTAAATCCAGAATGCACATTTTTAATCAACTTTCTTAAAGTACTCCATATTGAGGAATGTAAATTAATATCAAATTACGATATAATTTATGTCTATTTAAAAATTTGTTTATTTAGTTTTTTTGCGGATATAATTTATGACATTATTCAATTGGATATCACTTAATAAATGTCAAATACAGTAAGAGAAATGATGACTTTTAGCATACATTTTTCCAGTGTCCGAGTTATTTGGGCTATTGTTTATTTTAAAGTATCATATGCTTTTCCACGTTTACACTTGGTAGTTCATGTTTGCTTATTTTGTACGCAACATTATTGATATATATATATATATATATATATATATATATATATATGTATCTGTGTGCGTGTGTTTTGTTCTTAAATTAGTTGGTGATTAAGAAATCTTTCTAATAATTAACAGTCATGAAATCAGTATAGGCTGACGATTCTGAATGTCGTATGCTGAATGTCGTATGCTACCTTACACCCACTTTTTGTCTTCGTTCTGACTTAAAAATTAAAATCTCCTACTTGAAGTTTAGTGATACATCTTTAACGGCTATCTTCTCCGTAGTAATCTTTAATTAACGTGCGCTTATCTAAAAAAAGGCAGGTTTTACCCCACGGGTAGAACGTGATGCATAAATATTTGATGAATTGTCTAATATCCCGGATATGGGGCAGATATGTACACCGTCATACACGGTTTGTGTTTGAGAATCGCGTACTTGTTACAGGTAAGTTAAATAGAATTGTTTTTGAATTGATATGTGTAAGACATGTGTAAGCGGGGCGAGTTCGAATTCCAGCTGAATTCGTTAGGTTTTCGCGCAAATACCGTTGACAAAGGAATGTAACGAATTATTTTTCCCCAGCTATGAGTGAAATAACAGGGTAGATACCGCTCTTTTGCTTTGATGTATCTGCCAGTAAAGTTGAAGTAAAACATTGATTTCAAAATCAGTCTGAAAAGGATGAACTGTCTCAGGCCATTTTGCTCGAAGCAAACCACTCCAACTATGGTGCAGTTCACGTGGGAAACCCACGACACTCATAAAGTGCGTTGTTTAAATTGTCCAAAATCTTAAAGTATGGTTAAAAAATATTAATTAAATTTTAAAATATGACTTCTTGTGATTTTTCTTACTTTCACGAAAACCATAACTCAAATTTAAGTCTTGCAAAAACAAAAAAATAACAGTTCACTTTAAATTAAGGTTGAATTAAACCGCTTTGAATTAAGACTTATCATTGATTCAGCAATAATCAACAATAGCCGTTATGTGATTAAATCTCGATATTGTCAAAACACAAAAATTAAATAATAGCAACATAAAATCAATTCTATGAGAAATATTTACTTTCATTTGCAGCAAATTTAAATACCCCAAAACATTTTATTTAAAATTTTCTGTAAAATATGTGCTTTTATATTTAAAATATGTACTTTTATATGTTTATATGTAAAATATGTACATTCATGTTTTTATATAAAATATGTACTTTTTTACGTTTATATATAAAATATGTACTTTTTTATGTTTATATATAAAATATGTAGTTTTATATGTTTTTATATAAAATATGTGCTTTTTTATGTTTATATATAAAATATGTACTTTTTTATGTTTATATGTAAAATATGTACATTCATGTTTTTATATAAAATATGTACTTTTTTACGTTTATATATAAAATATGTACTTTTTATGTTTATATATAAAATATGTAGTTTTATATGTTTTTATATAAAATATGTGCTTTTTTACGTTTATATATAAAATATGTACTTTTTTATGTTTATATATAAAATATGTAGTTTTATATGTTTTTATATAAAATATGTACTTTTTTATGTTTATATATAAAATATGTACTTTCATATGTTTTTATATAAAATATGTGCTTTTTTATGTTTATATATAAAATATGTACTTTTATATGTTTATATATAAAATATCGACTTTTATAACAAGTGTGACTCGATATGAGTCAATACCAGTCAAATGTTACGGATGTGTGTAATCTTCGTATTACTGACTCTGCTGAACGTGACAGACATTTCTGTTGACAGTTCTAGACGGAATGGCTTCCGTTTGGTGACCTGTAATACAAATCAATATTTTATGATGAAAAAAAAATTATGGTCACCTGTAATAAAAATTAATATATTAATTCTTTTAAATTAATTATTTTTCTGTAAGTTTGTGCTACTGAACATCAGGATTTTTGAAGCAATTTTCGTCTATAAACATTTCATTCTGGAAAGCATTCTGTGACATGAGGTATTGATTATGAAGAAACTAAGAAATATTCAAATACCTTTACTATATTTTGGTCTCAAGTCTCTAATATTCTTAGTGAAAGATATTATTAAGATATTTAATACACAAAATTTCGACTATGACAAAGTTTAGGAAACAGACATTTTATTTTCACAATGAAAAAGATCGTAAAGTATTTGGACAATCAGAACAAAAATAGACTTTCACTTGGAAGAATGGCGCAAATTATTTCAGTGCCTTTCTTGCAGATATAAAATCTATATCATTAGTTCAATTTCGTGTAAAAGCAGATTAGATCTGGAGCAAGAACTTCAAAGTTAATCTCACAGACGATTACTACAGTCCTGTGATGATCATAACGTGTTCCGATTCTAATCTTGCTTGTGGTCACGCAATTTTTAGAAACCAGTCCGTGCATTAATGCGTAGCATATGTACAATAACGGCCAGAAAATAATTTTAAGATGTTAGCATGCAAAATATATTGATATTTTAGTAGCGGTTATCTCGTTTCCGTGAATACTACGACGACTACTACTACTAACAATAATAATAATAATAACGACGGAAAATGAAAGAAATTGGTATGAACACCACCCAGACCAAGTTGTGAAGATAGGACCTATAACAATTATATGCGGCTACACAATACACATACAGAACAATCAAAGCTAACTGCCCGGATGTTGTTATTAGAGACCGCAAACAAAAAA
>OZ010579.1:125372283-125404783 GCA_963932145.1 Acanthosepion lycidas | reverse complement strand
CAACATGCCTTTTTTGTAATCATCTCCCAGCAAAAATAATAAAGCTAATAAGATGCAATGTGTAAAAATGACGATTAACAATGCAGTTAATTTTTTAAAGATCAAAATTGCTTAGAAATCAAAATGCCGGAAGCAAATACCACTAACGAGAAATACGAGAAAATAAACTCTTAGCATACAACTTACAGATACAAAAAAGACAGAAAATGCACACTATTTACAAGGACTCATGGCACAGTGGATAAAAGCGTTGATTAGATTCAGTGACAGGAACCAAAGAGTGTCAGTTCAATACCCAGTTAAGGCAGTCGAGAACTTGGAGAGGAGAATAAACAGGAGATAACTGATAACTGACATCCATTAAGCATGGCACGTGGGACTAGAACAGTCTACCCCAGTTAGCGAAATAAACAGTTCAGTTCGACATTCCAACCACCTGAAGAAGGCCAGAGCGTAAAACGTTGTAATAAATATGGCGACAAAGATGAGGACAATAGTCCGAATAATGTAAATAGTGTACATAATGTATCATCTCAGAAATATAGACAGATCCTGAAGGGCCGAAACGTTGTGATATGGCGACAAAGATGAGGACAATAGTCCGAATAATGTAAATAGTGTACATAAAACCTCATCTCAGAAATATAGACAGATATTCAAAGGCCGAAACTTTGTAATAAATATGGCGACGAAGATGAGGACAATAATCCGAGTAATGTAAATAATGTACATAATACCTCATCTTAGAAATATAGACAGATACTGAAAGGCCGAAACGTTGTATTAAATATGGCGTAAAATGTGAGGACAATAGTCAGAATAATGCAAATAGTGTACATAATACCTCATCTCAGAAATATAGACAGAAACTATTAGAATAGAACGTGTTGTTTCATCTACGTAATTCAACGGGGAAACGGTGAGACCTAATTGCCAATCTCGTAGTAAGTTTAAATTCACGTGATCGATGCATCAAGGAGAAAAGTTCGCAAAGTAATTACTATGAAAATCTTTATAGGAAAGATATAGTGGCGAGACGTCAAAGCGGTTGAAAATTGAATGAGAAACTTATTACAAAGTTATTAATTTCGTTAGAAAAAATAAATGAGTGTTGAAATTATACGTGATATCAATACGTCTATTCATCAATGGGTGCTGGAAAATTTCCTTCCAAATGAAGAGTCATCTATTTAAATCAAATATTGTTCTCTGCAAAGTACTAAATTCCTCCTACCATGTTCTATATTTAGATACGTTTGATTAGACCAAAACTAGAATATTGACGATATTTCTGGGTTTGGAGCTGCCGAATATTTACTTTCTAAGCTTGATGGCATACAGGAAACCCCCATTTCCGTACGATCGCCGAAGTTAAGCAACGCCAAGCCTGGCCAGTACTTAGATGGGAGGCCTCTTGGGAATAACAGGTGCTGTACGTTTGGATATATGAGTAGTGTAATGGATAATGGATCGGAATTGTTAACTAGAGAGCCGCGTTTCAATTCCAGCTGGGTTCATTATATTCATTTATTTCCGAGTATCCATAGAAAATGTATGAATCCACCTTTTATCTCCCACCTATGGGTTAATTAGCAAGACATGTATCACTATTCATTATTATCCCAGGAAAAAGAAAAAAAAACTCGATCCAAAATATTTAGATTTCGGTATTAAATAACCGATAGATGTGTTATATGTCGCTAAATAAAAACAATCAACCGACTAAGTTTGATAGTCCATAAGAAGTTTATTTTGGCGAAGGAACAATTTTACTTTGTGGAAGAGACCGATCTTAAACTTTTCCAGTGTAGGTCAAACAATATCTATCCTATATATACCATACTATGAGCTTCTTAATTCCTCCTCATACGTCCTTACAACAACCACATTTAGGAATTCTCTACCTTGAGTTGATCTTGAGCCTTGTATTCAGTGAACAATGCTATATAATAAAAGAAAGCGCAACGTGGAAGAATTATGGAAAATGTGAACGAAAATGACACTTTGATTTGAATCAAAAAGTGACAGAGTAATCTCTGGGACACATACAGCGACGGTCAAGACGCATATTATACTCACAAGATATGATATGGGCTAAGACGGGTGGAGAGTAATATCGAGTATCCTAACTAAAATAAAATATTTGGTTGTAGAACAGGTACTTGATAGACTATAAGAAAGAAAACATTGCTTAGAACGACAAATCACTGTAAGTAATAGAGAGCTATAACCCTTCGCGTCCTGAAGAGAGAGGGTACATATATCGCAGATTTACGTATGAAAAAACTGGAGGCTAGTTCCCTTAAAATACCAACAAAATGTATCAATTAAAAAACCGTCAATTCATTAAACTCATAAGATTTTGTCCCCGTTTTAAGCACGTATATTTGTATCAAAGTATAACACTTTTATAAATACCTGTAGAAGGACGAATATATGGCCATGAAGACACGCCAATAGAACGACAAGAAATATACATCCGCATGTCACTATAAGGCAACACACACACATATTTAGTGATAACGTCAATAACTAGAAATGTAAATGAAAGCAAGTTTTAATAAGCAAACGCTTTGAAGAAATTTGGCAAAAAGAAAACAAAAACGGGTTCTATTCGTTCTGAAAGCGAAGAGCCTGGCAATATCGTATGATCTGAGGGGAGGCGCTGATCAATTCCCTTTTGTGAGCGGTTAAAGATTGAAAGGATTTTTGCATGTAATTGGCGGGGTCTACGCTCCGGTCTATCGGCAAATAGCCAATGCTCTGCAAGAGAGCAAAGGACATCAAAGGCCGGCTTTGTTGTCGCATAAAACATAACCATGAGTTACAGGCTGTATATAGACACACATTCATGTATATGATATATATTTCGTTTAGTACACACTCACAGAGACACACAAAAATATGAGTGAATACATGAAGTTTTAGACTTATGCATGTATATATGCATCTATCTATCTAGTATATATATATATATATATATATATATATCTATATATATATATATATAACCAAAGTACTAATTTATGCATGTCTAATACATAAATCGATATTCTTTATGTTAATGTCTCTCGATCTTTCTCTTTCTCTTTCGCTCTCTCTCTCTCTCTATATATATATATATATATATATATATATTTATATAAACACTTAGACACACACATGCAGACAAAAACATATATTTTTATATATATTCTTTAGAGATATATCCAAATGTGAAGCTGTTACTCTTTTTCTTTTTCTCTCTCTGTCTCTCTCGCTACATATATACAAACACACACACACACACACATTTATTCTACAAGGAGTTAGAGCAGATAAATTGATAATGCAAGAGTTCATTATTGAAAAATATACTTCTATGAAATAGTTATATATCGCCTACACAGTCCTCATGTTTCTCCCGCTCCCTCATTATATATATATATATATATATATATATATATATATATATATATATATATATATATATATATATATATATATATATATTCCTTATTCTTTGACATCCCTGTATTTTCTATTTTGTTGATCAGTCAATCAACCGGCCTACATCGCGAAGCCCTACTGAAAAAAAAAATATTCCTCCGTCAACGTGGCGAAAGTGTATCTCCTTTTTTGCCATCAAGTTAACCACAATGTCTGATGCCAGCAGCTGCTGACTTTACCATGGTATCTCGTTGTGATCAATATATATATATATATATATATATATATATATATATATATATATATAAAACAAAATATATTTTATGGTTTGTTATATTTATGATTTAAATGTTCAATCAGTTACAGTTGCACCGAAGCCTTAACATAAATAATAAAAAAGCACAATAGGATAAAACTGTATACTCCTTGCAGAAACTAAACCGATGTGTAACTGCAGGGCAATGAACGAATGCTTGCGGAACAATGTAATATACCAAGTCACTGTAAAATCATCAGAGTACGAAGAAAAATATACAGTTTCAATGCAGAATAGTGTAATGACTTGCCGGATCTTTTGCACCGGGGATATTGAGTTTACCCCGTCTCTCGTAGCATGAGTTAAAGAGGCAATGCCTACAAGGCAGCAGTTGTTTTGAATTTAGAGTTTTCTTCCCATAATCTGGTGATGTTGTAGGGAGACTATGCTCTGCCGAGTCTACATGCCTCCAACCCCAGCTCTAGGCCACACAGACAAGATCCAAATTGATAAAGGTTATTGCATATGGCGTTAGCTTGACTGTAGGAGTTGTCGGAAATTTGTTAGTGTTAACTGTTTTCAGGATTGTAGTCCTAGTTTACTATCTGTATTACTTCCATAGACCTTTGCCGTATTTTAGCTGTGGCCACAGGTTAAAAATTAGGGGTTACTTTCCCCTGGATCTATTGCGTTCATTGGTTATCCAGATGCATCTGCCTGAAGCATCTGTCGAGTTTACCGCATTCGTACATTCTCCGACATGAAGCTATTTCATAGAAAATGTAAACTTGTCCCAACTTTTACCTCTGGTAATAACAAACTTTGGAAAATATATTATGGATGTACATACACATTTACCTAATTACGAGTTTTGGAATCTTTAAAAAATAATGGGTTTTAAATATATAAAACCATAGGTGAAAAAAAAGCTAGAAATTAGGCGATTAAAATGGACACCCACACACACACACACACACACGCACACATATCTCTATCTATCTATCTATCTATCTATATATATATATATATATATATATATATATATATATATATATATGGAGAGAGAGAGAGATAAAGTGTAAAGATAACAGTTCCGTTGGTATATAATCTAAGTTAATCCTTGTAATATAAAATATTAAGACTGATCCCCGAAAAGAGCTCAATAGATTTATTATTACAGAGAAATATGATTAATAAACAGTAAAATCCAAAATTTCCTCATATGGGGAATAGCCTATCCTATTTCGGCAGAGGGAGATCGTCGGTCTTATTAAACCTGATGTGGACTGAGTTCGGTTCAGAAATTGAAATTTAACTGTGAAAGCTTAAAAAAAAAGACGAAAAACTGATACAGAATTTTTCCATTTCAATTTTTCAGTCAGACAAAAAGAATAAAACAGGGGTCAGCGGAGGGTGGAAGGTATTTGTCTTAAAGGGATGAAGTTTTATAAAATTAAAACCGAATATTAAAATTATGATATTTATTTGGGGTTATATGAAGAAAGAAATATTAATTTATAATGAAAAGATGAATAAAAAAGGTTTAAATATAACTTGAAATATAAAGGATGTAAGGAATTAATGGAAAAAGAGTTAGGGAGATCTTAGAGTAGGGAAAGTTTATAAATTATAATTAATATAGATAAAGTTATAGAGGCGGGGAAATATAGAAATTATAATTAATTATACATTCGACATTTGATGAGTTCGAGGGGAGTGAACATTATGGAAATATAGTAATTATTTTAATTAAGTAATCAATTATTTAATTAAATATAGTAATTAATTTAATTAAGTTAAACATATATTATGGATATTTGAATTTGTTTTTCTATCTACATTTTAACACTAATTGATTCCTTTGATTCAATAGTTGGCTTTGTTTATTGTATTTTATTATTCAAAGTTTTTCTTCTAAACATAAATCACACTTATCTATAAGATTATTAGGAGTGCGGAACCTATAATCATTCAAATTATCTCTGGGTTCAAACCGTTCTCCTTCAATTCCCAAAATTACTTTGGACGAATTGTCTGTATTATATATATATACATACATACATACATACATACACACACATACACACACACACACACACACACACATATATATATATATATATATATATATATATGTGTGTGTGTGTGTGTGTATGTGTGTGTGTATGCTTTATAAACTAGATAATCAAGTAGTATGTGTCTTCAAAATTTTCCCTGCTGACGTGACAAAAGCTTTCTTCTAAATGATCACATGTTCCCTCCAAACTTAACAAAAAAAAATCTCATCTTCCTTCTTGCTTTGCAGCTTGTTGGAATTCCTCCTCTGTAGTTCTTGTATTTGTGAACTACGCGGAATTCTCGAATGTCTCAAATTATCCCCTATTACGTTTTTAACTCTTTTTGGATACTCGAATCTCTATTCTACGCCGAATTGTTTACGGACCGGCTGGCTTCTGCTTCGCCTGGTCGATGGCAGATGTGTAAACGGACATCACTTAATTTGTCCCTCCAGCTTCAGATAAGAACAGCGAAAGCATTTACGTAACATAATATATCTTTCTCTCTCTCTCTCTCTCTCTATATATATATATATATATATATATATATATATATATATATATAAAAAAATTAAGACATTTTTTTATGTTTTTTTTATGTTTATACATTCTTTTTATAAAAAATGTCTTAAAATAATTGTCGGACTTTGTCCATTTCATAATGTGTGGCGTCATTTGTTTACATTTGGATACGCATCGAGCGGATATGAATGTATGACAGAAAATCATCGAGAATTGTAGTTTACAAAAAGTAAAATCGAGCTTGCTAACCGAAACGCTCCTCTGTGGCTCAATCGTTAAAAGCGCGTCAGACTGTACGACTGTTCCGTATAGGATACAGGTTCAATTCCTGTCGGAGAACGCATATCTCCAATGAAAATCTCTGGGACATTCAGACCGGTAAATGCTGTCAATACTGTTTATTATAAACAGAGCATTTACTTAAATATTTTTTATCTATAAAAAGAACATATAAACATAAAAAAATGTCTTAAAATTATTGTCGGACTTTGTCCATTTCCTCACACATACACATACACACACACATAAATATATATATATATATATATATATATTGTAGTATAGACATATTATGTTTATTGATTTTTATAATATTATCTTTCTTGTTTTCTAATTATCTTCGCACTTCCTTTAAGCACACATTTAAAGTCTCCAAAACGAAACCGCTCTTTATTAATTACGTGAGAGTCTCTTTTCTACCTTCCATCAGCATGGCTAATGCTAGCCTCCAGGAAAGTGACTCGTTGCACCTTATCGAGTTAACGTTATCAGCTGACATGAAGTGCAAAGAATATATTGAATCCATTGCTAGGCCAGCTCCTAAGAAATTTCGCCCATTGTGTCATGCTAGACAACTGAGCTGTCCTTAATCTTACATATCTATATGTCTACAAATTGTCCATGATTACAATATTAATGTTATATATATTTTTCTACTTTTGATATATATCCTGATTCCCTTGGTAAAATCTAAAGAAAAATCAGCAGCATTATTGGTCGTAATTTTGATGTTTCGGCGTCAGCCATTTTTCTCCGTGTCATTGCGTCCCTTTGCCTTTTCTATGAATACTTTCATGACAACTTTTCGGATCATCTCTTCGCTAGAGTTTACGAGATTAAACGCAGTACTAGACTGGCATTGAGGTCTCACCAATATAAAGTTGAGTTAAATTTAATTGTAAGTTCTATGCTTAAAGTTTCTTTTCTACCACTTTGCGATTTTGGAACTCTTCGTGCTTCATACTCTCTTGCCAACTTTAATCTTCAAAAACTTAACCACAATGTCAATCGCTTTCTACGCTCTTTTTTTACTCTTTTTTGTTCTTGCCCCTTAATAAAATTTCTGTTTTCTAACTCTTCCACATCTAGTAACTCTTTGTGGTTTAGTGACTTTATTGCCTTTCTTGGGGTAAAATTGATTAAAAAATTCGATATTGACTAGCGGTTAAAATTTGCCACACTAGTGACTTTGGAGAGTTCAATACTTTCTGTTATGAATCAAACCTCATTTTATTTTCGATTTGAATAATACGTAGATTTAAAATTCTTAAGTATTTTCTTTTTCTTTATGCTTAGCTTATAAGTTCCACACGTATTTCCCCTCGAATAGTAACAGATGGTTTCCTCTTGAGTCACTAATTGACACTAAGTCTCTTCTCAATACTCTCTCCAGAGTAATCTGACGTATTTAAGCCGCGTTGTCATTTGGATGTTCACAATATTAAATCAGATATGGGATTATGTTACCTTTTTCGTTGGTTCTTCGAAACTGTTCCCAGTGTTCTGAAAACAGCCAATACGTCAGTTACCTTCAAGATGCACGGTTTTTTCAGTTCTATGGAAATATTGAGATATTTATTTAACGTTTCTCTTTCCTTTATGTTTATTTCGTGGGCAGTGAAATCCATTATCTGACAGGATGTTTTCTTTTCTACGTCCGAACTTCTATCCTGGATTGGTGGCTCTGTTTAGACGTAAAATCCCGCAGGAATTTACGCGTTTCATTCTGTACATTAGATTCTATTCTGCGATTAAACCATTGGCCTGTATTGTCAAAATACAGACGCTTTCCAAGTTCCAAATGGATTACACGTGTCCACCAACTGATGTCTATTCTTTTAATCTTCCTCAGCTACTACTTTGCTACATTCGAGAATCTGGTGGGTGATTTAACATCATACTGATTGATAACAAAAGCTTATATCAATTTAAATAATTGCGATAACACTGTTTGGACAGGAGAAGTATATTTTCTGACAAACCAATTTTAATGAATGGTTGTTGAAAGTAGAGTCTCCTATTTGTGAATAAATATTCTAATTTTGTTCAAATATATTATTACAATAGTTGCACAAAAATATATTAGCTATTCCAAATGATTATATTTTTCTCGTTGTTAATTCTATATCAATCCATTTCAGAATTTATTTTAATAATCTGTATATATTTCTGAGATATAATTATTTACACTATTTACATTATTTAGACTATTAGACTACTCTTTATTGCCATATTCTTAACGTTTTGTCCGTTATACGTTTCGGTCATTTTCAGGTGATATTTCTTGAAATTTCGAATCAAACCTCTGACTGAGGAACCAAAAGTGACTTAAGCCAAAGTATTGGGAATTCAATACCTGACCCCAGCAGAGAGAACAAGAACTTGGAGAGGTGAGTTATTAAGGGGAATTAAGTGAAATTTATATAGCCAACGGCATGGCACGTGAAATTAGAACAATCTATCTCCGTGCACAAAATAAATGCCTCGGTCCGAAATCCCAAGAAATACCACATGAAGAAGATCGGGGAGTATAACGGCAGACACACCGTGAATATAGCAATACATATGAGGACACTAGTCCGAATAATGTAAATAGTGTAAATATATATCCCTCATATTGAACACGGAAAAGAGATGCGTTTAATTTTGGGGTATGAGTTCAAAGTCACTGGTAATGCTTCTTAAACTTCTGTCAACATTAACAGATCATGGGGTGAATTATCCATTGTAATCAGAGAGTACGACAGTGATTTGTGAAGTTCCGCAATGGGGATACGAGACTTGACAATTGACAACATCTGAAACAAATGTTCGAACAAAAAAAAAACATTAATGTGCTGGAGAAATGTCTCAGATAATAGGTGCCAGAATTTAAACAATATTAAAGCACCTCAATAATATTGGTAAGATGAAGGCACTCGATAAATGGGTTCCACATGAACGAAATGAAAATCAGAGTTCAACGTTTTGAAGTGGGTTCATTGCTGCATTTGCGAAATTTGAATAATCCATTACTTGATAGAAAGTGACCTGATGAGGAATGGATATATTATCACGAGAATAATCGGTCGGTTCAATGACTTGATCACGACTTCTTCAAAACAAAAATGCAATAACAGAATATCTGTCTGGTGACACGCCATTGACGTTATCCATTACAGTTTTCTGGAATCCAACCAGAGCATCATTGCAGGAGTTTACTGCCAGCAACTGGATAAAATGTACATTCGAGATTACCAAGATGTGGGGAATGAAGACTGAGACTGTACCGATAGTTATCGGATCTGTGGACCTCGTGAGAAAAGAAATGGACAAATCTACTAACAGTGCTCCAGGCAACGACAATATACAATTTGCCCAACTAGGAACATTCTATATACTAAGAAATCTGTTATCAGTTAAATGAAAATTCTCTTGTAGGGCCTAAGAACCATAGTTTGGACTCAGCTCTATAGGATACAAAGCAGGAGACATAACACAGAAGCAATAATAATAATAATGATAATAATACTAATTTTTATATAGATGCAAAGAAAATAGCAGAAAGAATTAGTTCTAAGATATGTATAAACAAAACTACGTTTGCTATACGCTCCAACGCTGTAGATCTGTTATTTGTCACAGCGGAGGATAATGACTACTTTAGAGAAAATCGTAAAGCATAGTACGTGTAAGCGCAGATAAAGTAACCTTTGACGCCTTTTATAGATTTCTATTACAAAAGCATTGGAATACATAGTCTGTTATCGATAAGAATTACAAAAAATGGTTTCAAGTGCTCCATAAACGACTGGCACAAGTATTCTTTTCATGATCCATTTTCTCTTAATCATATATTGAATGCTAAGAAGAATACGTGGTATATTCAACTTTTATTATTATTATTATTCCCGAAAATTAAATTTAGTCTTTGGTTCCTGAGTAGAAGATCCGTATCCAGTATATGTTGTCTTATTTCCTTATTTTTTTTTTTTATAGATGATGTTATTTCACAACTGTTACTGTAATAAAAATTAACCTTATCATGATCATTATCATTAATTTTGTGATTATCATTGCTTCTGCTAGTCTAGTATAAAGGCATCGTATTTGGGAAAATGGCCGTATTAAATTAAAATAGCATGTAAACAGTAGTATGCAAAACATTGTCATTAAAATATCTTCCTGTCTACAGGAAAGTTATTTCATCTTATACGAACTTGGTATCTAAAATTGGAATCATCCCTCATTAATTCCATAGCATAACTATTTCGGTAAAGATTTTATGTAGTCGTTAGTATTACTTAAGTTCACAGTTTATGGACATTTTAAACTCGTATTAAATAACCTGATATTGAAATGAGTTTTCTGATGCTGTTAGTTTATCTTTGTAAAGATTTCATTAAAGCCGGTTTCTCTGAGATGACGTATAACACTGGAGTCTATGTAATGGATTTTAAATTTGGAGCAGAAACTGATGCTTATTGAGCGTAGCTTAGTTTTCCTGAATGGCTACAAGTATGAAGCACCCAGTGGGGATCGAACTTCATACAACTCGTCTAACATTCCAGTTTGATGAAGATTACAGTACAATTAGAAATACAAATGTTGTGAAATAATAAATGTATCTATATCTCAATATCAAATTATAGTTGTTTTGGTTGATGAGCGACGGGAACGTTTCCAAGACCTTGGACTAAAAAGAATCGAAATGATCCGAACGATAGAAAAAATATTTATGCTAAAAAAGTAAAGCATGAAGAAGCGCGAACCTGGTGAAAATAAGAAAAATAAAATCTCTGTAATCCCTAATAAGTAGCCAGCATTTCGATCAACCCTTATTAAAGGGATTAAGAATGAAAAATGAAATTATCAACAAAAGATGTCTTAACTGTCATCTCGTTATAAAAACAATGAATTTTCGAGAAAGATAGAGAGTAGACCAATGTATACTACCGCCAAAATTCTTCGGGTCACAAAACTGGATTTTATAATTAGTAAGCTTCATAAGAGTCACGGTGGAGTAATGGATAGCGGCTTGAAATTCTTGTCCAATCCATTACATTTATTTACGTGCTATTACCCTCGGAAAATGCATGAATCCTCTTCTCCCCACCAGCTATGGGTAAATAGCAGGGCAACTTTAGATGGCTACCGGCCTACTGCAGAAAGAAATGAACAGCTAATGCGGGAAAATATTTTTCTCGTCAGTCATGTATCGAAAGATACATGAGCACCTAAACGTGTATCACGCATTGAACATAACTGACAGACTGAAGCTTCATAGTTTGGATGTGCGGGTGGTGTAATTGATAGTGATTTCTAGCCGTGTTCATAGCTTCATTACATGGAAATACCCTTGGGAAATATATCTCTTCTCCCTCTATCTACGGGTTAAATATCAGGATAAACTGGGTCCTAGGATCTTGGTTGGTAACTATTGTAGAGATACAATCAACCGTCTTCCAGCAATCCTAGGCCACTCGTGGAGATGCATCGGTCTATGGAAACGCACAGTAACAGTAATTCTTTAGTTATGAGAACTGCGCATTCTGATGAAGGAAAAGAAAGTTTCATGCCTTTTGGGGGTTTAATTAACACCTTCCAAGCTAGGATGTTGAAACGCTTTAAACCGTTATTGCCTGAAGGCTAATTTTTTTTTAGAGAGAGGCTACCTAAAATTTGAAATTCACCAAACTTAAGATTACTATTAACCAGTATCTGTCTATATTTCTGAGGTGAGGTATTATGTACACTATTTACATTGTTCTGACAATCATTCTCATCTTTGTTCCCATATTTATCACGTTTCGGCTGTTGTACGCTGCGGCCTTCTTCAGGTGGTTGGAATGTCGAACTGAACCCTTTTTGAGGATACATAATAACAGCAAAAATTGCCATATGAGCACTTATAAAAAAGTCGCTGAAGACATTAGGTTTATAATACCCAGAAATTCATACACAGATATCCTTAAGGACACATGGAAAAGTGAATAAAGCCGTTAGTTAGATCCAGTGACGGGACCCAAAGAGAGTGAGTTCAATACCTGGTTAAGGCGGTGGAGAACTTGGAGAGGGGAATTAACAGGAGATAACTGATAACTGACATCCATGAGGCATGGCAAGTAGAACTAAAACAGTCTGTCCCAGCAAGCGAAATAAAGGGTTCATTTAGGCATTCCAGCCACCCGAAGAAGGCCGGAGCGTACAACGGTTGAAACGTTGTGATAAATATGGCAACAAAGATGAGAATGATAATACGAACAATGTAAATAGTGTACTATTAACCAACAAGGATAATAAGACACAAACACTTAATCCTTTAAGGAAACATGCAATATTTTTTCTAATCGAGTTCACCCCAAGCAAGGCAGTAAATACACTAAGACACAATGACTTTCAGTGCGTGTAAGTGTTTGAAACATAGTTAAGGAGCAATAACAAAAGAAGAAGAATAGATTGTGATTTACACTGCATTTAAAACTGGTTTAATTCTGTTGTTGTTATTATTATTATTATTATTATTATTATTATTATTATTATTATTATTATTATTGAATATATGACAAAACCCATCAGAAGAGAATACTCTTCTGGTGAGAAGAAGGGACAAAACCTTCAATTTGTAGCTGATTCTTCGAAATCGAGAGATTGGTTTGAAGTTAACCTTTTCTCGTATATTATATTATATTATATTTAGTATTTGATTTTAAAGTGAATACAGAAATCATCCTTGCATAGAGATAGATGGTTCTTGTCTAGAAATCAAAAGTAAGATATTTAATCATTCTTATATGAAGCAACAATTACATTTCAGAATCGGTCTTTTAAAGAAATTGTTTGCACAATAAGAGCTATCATTGAGATATTGGCCAATGGCTGAATCAGAAATCCTTTATCTCCCTGTCTATGTTGAAGTAAGAAACTTTTGGAAAAAAATGAAAAGGAAAAGAAAACCAGAAATCTGCGTGGATGCATGATAAGCTACTAAGATTCGCGGTCGTGTAATCTTCCCTAATTTTAATCGTTCAGGTAAGAGCGATGAAGAAATGTCTGCCGAGCTGAAGACTAGAAAATCAGGTATTACCGTAAGCTACTATTCTATTTCCAGTTTAGCGCTCTATATATATATCTGCGAGTGGAGATTTTTATTTTACCAGAATGGTCCGAATAAACAACAACAGGAATAATGATGAAATCTGTAATAATATATTTGTATTAATATGATTGCTTGTAGGTTCAACTGAGTTGTTACGCGATCCTCAAAGACACAACAATCGGATATAAATCTGGAAATAGCGAAGAACATAAAGAAGAAAATGTTAAAAGATTTCGCAAATGTTTGTTCGTTATAGTAACCAATGAATGCCAGTCTTCGATTTTAACTTATGTTGTAGCCTTAGAATCTAGAGACAGATGAAACAGCAAATTATATAATTTTAAAATGCATTCAAATTACGTTATCATTTTTAAAAGATTGATTTTTTTTTTAGATTTCTTTGCAATTAACCAAAGATCTATTATTCTTCACCTCTAGCTCTACGTGTAATTAATGTTACAGTTTTTTTAGATTTTGGTTAGGCAAACGTATTGACAGTCTATGATATATAGATAAATGTTAGCCTATCATCGCGCTGTGCAAACCTTTTTCATTAAAGATTACATCATTGTCTGCGCTGATTCGTGCCACAATAACAACACGAGTTCCACAAAGGCAATATTATAAATGTGCGAATGATATTTCTGATTTGTACATGTCTTTCCTATTTGAACGCATTTTGTGAAAATATTGTACAAAGTATGAGGAAATATTTTAATATTGAATACGTTTAATTCTATTAATGTGATATGTGCAGCTGAAAAAAAAGCCTTTCCATCAATAGTAAATTCTCGATAAACCTCGTCAGATTTTGGTAGAAGGAAAGAAAAAAAAAGAAATTACCTCTAATGTTTATCTCATGGGCATCTAGATCTATATGCAAGTTTTTACTGAGCAGATTAGACATTGACTTCAGCCTAGTGTGCAATGTACTAATCCAGGTGCCTGTAGTAGTATATAAGGTGATATGTCTATTTTGTCGAAAAGGGTTTCCTGAGAGCTCCGGTTCGCTATTAAATATCGAAATGTTTCGTTTTTGTTGTCATGTTTGTAATAGATTACTATGTCGCATAGCATATTAACACTATTTAACAGATTTTTTTATGGATATTTAAGATATAATGTTTATTTGCTCCGCTATCACGGGTCTCAGAAAATCGTCACGAGAGCTGAGCAGAGACAGCATATCGTAGTTCTCTCATTCCTGGTCTACCAGATGCGTCGATTTTATCTAAAAGATACAATAGAGAATTATGGTATTTTTCCTGAAAAAGTTGGTTTTGTATTAAGTATGGATTGTGTTATTCTATTCGGTTTAATCTAATGATTATTTGTTAAATGTGACAATGCAATTCCCTAGTACTTGCCTTCAGAATTCGCGCGATCGCAAATCACGTGACCGTAGGGTTACTACATGTACTGCAGCCGCAGTGGAAGTAGGGTTTCTTGGACAAGATAGCCTGACGGAGACCAACCGTCTCCAGGCCAGTTTTTGAATTCATTTACCTTCTCCAAGACCGGTTGCCACACAAGGCTATAGAACCCAGGCTTTTCTGCGATTTACCCATAGCCGGGGAGAGAAGAAGAGGCTTCATATATTTCCCAAGGATATTGGTACGTATGTGAATGCGAAAGTGACCCGACTGCAATTCTAACGTGTTTCTTCGATTCCGCGCCGCTATCCTTTACTGCACTGTGCTTTCTTAATGAATTCTATTAGAGTGATAGATAATTCCCTACTATTTTCTTTAGTGTTATATTAGGGGAATGATTTAAAATCTCAATGATGTTAACTCATTCCTTGTATGGGAAAATTCTTGAAAAATTATTTGGAAAAAAGTGACAGTTTTAATTTATTTTGGCAAACATTATTCCTGGAGCTAACATACATACTGTTTATTCCCAATTCTTAACTGAAGAAATCTGAATATCTGTGATGAAATGTTAGTATTATTTACATTTAAAATATTGTCCTTATTGTTTTTGTTAATATCACAAAGTTTCGACCGTTTTGCCATCTGGCTTTCATCAGGAAGTTGTCTATGCGCGTAATCTTCTGATTTAAAAAAAAAATCATATTGAAGATTATTTTCGTTGCGTTGCTTATGCCTACGGACATCTTGACTCGTTCGTATTTATTACTGCTCACTTATCGATCGACCTGTTTCTACTGCTTCTAGTCTACCTAGCCCAGGGAATGAAACCATAATTTCTATATCACGAATCGACTCTATTATACTCTATGTCAAACTTGAAGGTTTCAAACTTATCAGTCGGCTGGTGATGTTGTTGTTACTGCTTATCACACTTTATTAGCGGTTTCCATATCGTATTTATTTATACTAGTTTTGAACTCTGAAAATTTCATGGTTTTCCTATTTTAAATTTATCATGAATCTTAATGTTTCAGTTAATTATTGAATAACTTCAGGTCGAGTTTTACGTCAAAGAATATCTGTAGAAACTTCTCCAGTGCATCTTTAAATATTTGAGTTTAACAAATTTATCCAAATATTACAATAACAATCACAAGAATGAACACTATTCTTTATTTTAACAAGTAAGGGCGTACAAATGAAAAGATTTGAATTTGACAGCTTTTTCTATTTCACTGAAACAGACGTTAAACACTTCTCTCTTCCTTTCTTTCTTTCATTTTCTGACTAAATCTAAATCTAATTTGTCTTTTGTCTTCTCAAGAGATCAAAACAGAAGAGTCCAATATTTATGAGCTACTGGCGTAACGGTCGTGTGAACTAGGTTCTTTAGTGGCGTATCAAATCCTTTAAACGACATTAAATGTTGTAATTTAATTTTCATTGGAACATTAGTAAATTCTTTTACAAAAATGTATGTGGCTAATTATTTAAAAAGAAATATATTTGCTCGTAATTGTTTTGACCCCAGTCTCGAGGTTAACAATTTACTCATAGTAGTGACCCTAACAGGTGATACCACACGGGGTAGGGTAGACTTGGAAATAACAACTATTAAGAGATGGTTTGACGCTCCTCGATACCTCTCGATCAGAGGCCTTGCTGCCGGGTGTAGTTTATCTTCATACCTAGAACGTCTTCTTAACTAAGGTACTAACGAACAAAGAGACGAGCACAAGTATTATATGACAGTAGGGTTACTAACGAAGTCTACAGACGAGCATATGCGGTGATTATCTGAAAAGTATGACTTGCTAGGTCTCTTCTCTGGTGTTGAATATAATCTCAATAATGAGGAAATAATTTCAGAAAAAGGAGAATACTAACCTTCCTTTTAAAATGCGAGAAGCAATGGCAACTAATGAGAAGCAAAGGGACTGTAATTAAAAACATGTTTTGTAGAAAAAGTATTTGTGGTTATTGATGAATGAACTTCATCATTGTTGCTTCTCGCACCGCTCTCGCCGTTCCGTTTTTATTGAAAAATCTTGTAAAAATGTCTTAATTGAATTCAGTGATTCAACGCTATGAATACAGACAATGTTGCTTCATTTTCATTGAATTTGAAATGGACTTAATTTTTCTTCTTTTAAATATCGGCAAAAGTTTTCCTGCCATTTCTGTTGTCATAGCGAAAAAAAAGTTTTTTCTTGTTACTATATTTAATAGTAATATTTGTTACCGGTAATAAATTATGTTGTTTCCTCCTCTTTGCTTACTACTGCTTCATCGCAAACTAATCTTTGACTCATATAAAAGGCACGTTGTAAAAAGCATTTTTGAATCATATAAAAGGCTCATTGAGAAAGGCATCTTTGACTCATATAAAAGGCACGTTGAGAATGCCACCAGAAAAAACAGTTGGAATAGATAATATTTTGAATGAATTAATAATAAGACGTAAAATGGAAAATAAAAAAAAATAGTCATTAAACAATAAAATTTGCTATGTATTTTACAAGCCTTAAGACAAATTTAGAATCTAGGAAAATGGGTTCAAACTGTAAATTTTCTCAGCTGATGATTGATTTCTCTTTTTAATATGCGAGCAGAAAAAATGCAACCTCTTCGAAGTTCCAACTTCATTGACCAGTTAACAGAGTGCTTTATCTTTGTGCAAGGATTACTAAAATGAGACACATTGTTGGGTATTTTTATTCTAATACTTAATAAATAAAAAAAATAAATACATTTTGGTGTAAATAAAATCCTAAACTATTTTTATATTCATGAAAAGCAGCTTTGTGTCAGGAAATATTTCATGTTAGCATAATAAGTTTCCTCACATCTTGTAGCATTTACTTCCTATTATGTATCAACAGCTGATCATGAGATGTGCCTGTAGTATATGGGCAGAAGAAGGGAAATCGGCAAACCGGATTCAAATCCCGGGCAATCTCGATGGAAATAAAGATGCAATTGTTATACAATATCAATCAACTTATATGGGACTAAAAACAAGGCAATTTCCGCACAAATGAAGGTACGACTTGAGGCAACGAAGATGGTTCGTCATAAGATTACTGAAAATATCATTGACGGATCATGCAAGCAATGAGGAAGTTTTAAGGAAAACGGGAAAGGAAAGGACGCTTTTGCTTAAAATCAGAAAGAGTTGATTTAAATTTCTCGTGCATATAATAACAATATAAGGCTTAAAGAATTTAACAGCCACACGATATATTGAAGACAAAAGCGACAAGGGAAAGATTGAATAACGTACACAAGTTATAATATGGAAGACAGAAGATTAACAGGGAGGTATAGTAACGGAATAAACATTACTCTGTGATGAAATTAAAAAAAGAAGTTGTGGAGGGTTATTATCACATATGTCCTCAAGGGGCAGGGCACATGGAAAAAACAAGTATCTTGAAATGAAAATAACTTATTTTTAACTTAAATGTGTTTTAAAGAGACCTAACTACATCCGTTGATCAAGAGCTGCGTAAAAATATTTGAATCAAATCGCTAATATAGTTAAGAAGCGGCGGGGAATCACTCTCAGAGATAAAGTAATCTTCAGCCAACGAGGCGTCGTGGTTTTGTGCCCGCTTCGATTGAAATAATTCAACTTCCCAATAAAATGACGTGCAGTAAGTTGTTCATGGAAATCCGGCTCCAGTAGGAAAAGCAATTTCACGTTTTAATCACTTGATTGTAATTCCAAGTCATTATATACTTGTCTCCACCCTGTTGTCGAAATCGTTTTAAATATTTTCTATTGGTTTGTAAATTGTGCATAAATCTTTCTCCCTAAGGCTGAAGATTTATTTTTAGCGCTATTATGCACAATAGTTTGAAAATATTTTTCTATTCTTCTGGTTTCTATGTGGGTGAGTGTGTGTGTCTGTTTGTGTGTGTGTGTGTGTGCACGAATAACAATTCAGATATAAATAAATATATAAACATTTAACATGGGGGTTATTAACTCAGGGTTTTTGAAAAAAAATCAATAATGGTAAGAATAACAGTATTAATTTACTACAAAGTCATGTAAAAAATTACATATCCTAACACCATGCGAGGTGCCCTTACCTTTCCTTAACGTCAAAATATTTTTGATTATTTTAGAAGTTCATAATTCAAATTTCAAACGCGAAACTTTAATTTACACAAGAATTCTTTTCTTTGTACATATGTACAGGATAATAAATACAATTTCTACGTTTTAGAAATTTTATTTATTAATTTATACTTGTCTATATTTCTGAGATGTAGTATATGTACACTATTTACATTGTTCGGACTATCATCCTCATCTTTGTTGCCATATTTATGACAACGTTTCTGCCGTTGTACGCTCCGGCTTTCTTCAGGAGTGGAATTAACAGGAGATAACTGATAACTGACAGCCATTAGACACGGCACGTGGAAATAGAACAGTCTATCCCAGCGAGCGAAATAAAGGGTTTGTTCGACATTTCACCCACATGAAGAAGGCTGGAGCGCACAAAAATCGAAATGTTGTGATGAATATGGCAACAAAGATGAAGACGATATTTCGAACAAAGGAGTTTTTACTTAGATTTAATAAGCCGAAAAATTACATCATTTAACGTCCACTATCGTTTACCTTTCTTTTTTCTTTTATAATGTTAAATTTTAGAATGTTTTCGAGCGTTCTCATTGTGGACAATCAGGTTAGCTTTTAATTTTTTATAGTAGATAATTTAATATATATATATATATATATATATATATATATATATATATATATATATATATATTACAATGAATCATGAAAAAGTAGATTAGTAAAGTTAATGATATAAAATGGTGGAATCTTTACTAATCTACTTTTTGTATGAATGATTCATTGTAATATAAATTGAACTGCGCCACATGTTTGATTTAAAAGAACTGATCCGACGTGCAAATTTTCGGGATAACAACTGAGGCATTACTCTGTTGAACAATTTAGTTAATGTCACATGGACTGATAAACTTCTACAACAAAAAAATTCTCAAATTGCCATATTAGTAAAAAACATACACTCTTAAATTTTCTAAAAATTCAACCTTAGCGTTTCGACGGCACGCTCCAAAAGTTTGTATCCGTTAACAATAACACATTTCGAAACAAACAAAAAATATTTCAATTCGCATTATATTTGTTTTTGTCTTGGACGCTACCTGAATTTTACCAAAAACAAAATAATTTCCATGCCTGAAGATGTACAGTTAAATGTACTTGCGTATTCAAGAAATACCTTATACAGCTTATAATTTTTAAAAACAAGGATCATAACATTCATCGAATGATTTGTAGGTTAATGCACCTTTAAAATTTTGTTAGCGAAGGAATTTCGCCATTTTATATCATTAACTTTACTAATCTACTTTTTGTATGAATGCTTCATTGTAATATAAATTGAACTGCACTATATATATGTGTGTGTGTGTGTATGTGTGTTTGTGTGTGTGTGTGTGCGTGTGTGTGTGTGTAGTAATAATAATGATATTACGACTGAAAGGAACACATGGACATTATGAAGATTTAACGTATTTATAAGAGCAGGTCTTCTACCCAAAATCGCTCAGTAATGCCATAATATTCAATAAACGAACAAAAGTTCAATTAGCTTATTTGATTCACTGACTCAATTGTTTGATATCGAAACGCTCGAAAATACAATAAAAAAAATATTAAGAAGACTTTTAGATAAATGACATTTAGAAAACCCATTGCATTATGTGATATGTAGACCATATTGCAAGAATTGTACTTACTTTTTATTAGCCAATATTTATTCTTAGCATTTGTTTCGTCATATTAGACGTGGTGAATTTGTTCACCAAGGTACCCACGGAGGAGGCACTCTCAGTAGTCAGAGACAAATTGACCTCTGACTCTTCCCTAGAAGAACGGACCAGTATTCCAATAGATACTCTGATGGAGATGTTGACCTTTTGTACACAAACAACACACATTGGAATGGGATCACACATATATCGACAGGATGAGGGCTTAGCAATGGGCTCGTCATTATCACCAGCAATGGCGAATATATACATGGCATACTTTGAAGAAATGGCATTAGAATTTATATCGCTAAAGCCTACTATATGGTTAAGGTACGTAGATGACACCTTCATACTCTGGCCACACCAGGAAGATGTCCAGGTTCTACTGGACCATGTGAACTCAATAAGACCTTCGATACAGTTCCCAATGGAGAAAGAGAGTAACAACACACTCTCATTCCTGGATGTACTAATATCTCGAACAGAGCATGGGTTTAAGACATCCGTATAACGTAAACCAACATTCACCGGACAGTACCTCAATTTCAACTGGTCAGTATAAGTAGTACCCTACAACGTAACAACTACCCTGGGTACATGGCAGCAGCCGCCCAAAACTGGGATAGGCGGGTACAAGAGGATGAGGAGGAGGACAACAACACTCAGAAAACAGTCTGCCTGCCTTATGTGAAGGGATTATCACAGAAAATACAAAGGATCTGCGGTCCATATAACACCAGGACAACCTTCAAGAGCTTGACAACACTTCGCAGATATCTCTCTCGAGTGAGACCCCCATACAGGAGAACATGACTAAAGACTGTGTGTACGCTATCCCGTGCAGCTGCGGAAAGGAATATAAAAGAGAGACAGGCCGAACTCTCAAGGTAAGGCTTCAAGAACACCAGAAAGCTGTAACGCGAGGGGAAGTAGAAAAATCAGGCGTGGCTGACCACATATGGAGAGCGAATCACCGTCCCCTGTGGGATCATGTTGAGATCATAGACAGGGAACACCATTGGAAAATTTGTAAACTTAAAGAATCAGCACATATGCTAGGCCACAAAAATCTCCTGAGCCGACCAAGCATAGAAATAAATACAATATCGGAATCAGTAATAAGGAGTGCTAGAGAAAAGCAATGATAACAAAGTTGCAATATGAGCTCCGGTAAAAACATGGAATGATAACAGCAAAATCGCAATATGAGCACTGGTAAAAATTGTTGCTGAAAACATTAGGTTTATAGTACCGATAAATTCATACCCAGATGTCCTCAAGGACACATGGCACAGTGGATAAAGGCGTTGGTTAGATCCAGTGACAGGACCCAAAGAGTGTGAGTTCAATACCCGGTTAAGAAAATTAGCAGGAGATAACTGATAACTGACATCCATCAAATATGACGTGGAAATAGAACAGTTTACCCCAGTGATCAAAATAAAGGGTTCAGTTCGAAATTTCAACCACCTGAAAAAGGACGGAGCGTACAACGGCCGAAACGTTGTGATAAATATGGCGACAAAGATGAGGACAATAGTCCGCATAATGTAAATACTGTTATTTTCATTGGTTTTAATTTATTTCATTATAGAGACATTTTATCAGGATATTCTGGAAACGATCGGTGTTCACTTTATGGCCATATCGATTATCGTTTGTCTAAAAAAGTTAAGTAATATCTAAACAGGCGTTAAACCTCATCCAAAGGTTTTCCTAATTGTGCATTTAGATCTTTTAATATTAATATGACCAACTATAAAAGTTTCTGTCTTTGTTAAATCTTAAATCTAAGTAACTTTACCCTATATATTTATTTCCGTTATGATCGTAAATATTCTCCCAGATTTCGCGAGACAGACATCAGTAACTAAAGTTTGGTTTGTGACAATATTACATTAGAAAGTATTAGAAAAAATAATAACAATGTGGAAAACATTTCGTTTGAGGCGATTTCTTCATTGAATTGAAGTTGATGTAATACACACCCGCACGAAGGGGTGGGGATGCAGGATTTTAAAATTCAAAATTTTCATTTTTATTGTTCTAAACTCGTGGCCGTTTCGTTTACTATCTTCAGGTTTATCTTTTTATCAGTCCTACATTATAATAATAGAAGATCTGTCAAGTAAATTGCTTTCTATTTTAATTAAAGTAACTTTTTTTTCATAAATCGAAACTACAGTGAGTAATACACAGTGTGTTGTTTGTAAAAGATCCCATTAAGTTCCATATAATTCTCTATTTAAATTTTTCGAGGAATAAAGTGCATGTTCCCTTCGGCTGGATTCTCACCTGGGTCCACTTTATATATGGGGAGAGCACTTTATAACCCGGCGTGCTTTTAACCGGCTCAGAATTTCACAGGGAAATAAGGGACAATTAACCTTATGAAGAAATGCACCTATCTCGCTAAGCTATACTGAATCCTATTTCTGCTAATTTTATTTTGGTAGCCGGTTTAATGGGTTTTTACTTAATGGATACACGTGTTTAAGTAACCACCCACACACACGCATATATATATATATATATATATATATATATATATATATATATATATATATATATTACATGAATCATTCATACAAAACACAGATTAGTGAAGTTATTCATATAAATGGCGAGAATACATCTTCGCAAACAAATCTATTAAAATTATATTAACCCACAAACTTCTAGATGTAGAAAAACGCACTCTCTTTTAAATTTTCAAAACATTCAACCCCAGCGTTGCGACCGAACGCTCCAAAATTTCTTACAGTTAGCAATAACACATTTCTAAAAACAATATTTCGATTCACATCTAATATTTCGTGTCCCGTTATTACCTGGATGTATTAAAAAAAAAACAATCAGTTTCCATACCTGATGATGTCTGTATGAACAGATGAAAGTACTTGCAAAAAAAAAAAAGACCTTACACAAGTTGAATTTCTTAAAAAGACGAATCACAACATTCATCTAGAGATTCGTTGGTTAATGTAATTTTAATAAATTTGTTTGTGAAGATGTATTCTCGCCATTTATATCATTAACTTCACTAATCTGGTTTTTGCATGGATGATTCATGTAATATAAATTAAACTGCACCACATATTTGAAATATATATATATATATATATATATATATATATATATATGCAGTTTCATGCAGTCTTGCAATCTTCAGAGTATATTCTGGTCAGAATATATTCAAGCCCTGAAGATTGCAAATCAGCATGAAACTACGAGTCATGCTACCGACGTTGGATATTATAATATTATATGTATTCACTAATATAGATATTTATAGTTCTGTTATATAACAATGATCACTGTATTTATAACACCTGAGGAAGAGAAATGTTTTATACGTACGTCAAGTATATGTGCGTATATGAACATTTTTCACCATACCCATACCAATCTATCTCTCTCTTTCTCTCTCTCTCTCTCTATATATATATATATATATATAGATAGATAGATAGATAGATAGATAGATAGGTCACTTATGTAAAAGTGTCCTGAAGATTGCGTTTAAGCATCAACCTCTCTGAAGTTATACAAATCAATTAAATCTCAATAACTCAAAGTTCTGAACTAATATTTGTCAAATTAAAAGTATTTCCTTCCCCCACCCATGAGTAAAATATTTAATTAAATTTTCTGATATTATTAATGATCGGTTTTTGTGTTATCCGGAATTTACGAAAATGGATTGACTGAAGTTATTATGCAGGCTAAACAAATATTAGCTTAAGAACTCTGATAACTAATAAAACATTTTTTTTCATTTCATCCATAATATATCTTGAAATGTGGAAGGATCTAACTGCTGAGAAACAGACAATAACAAAGTTATTGAGTGCTGGAATGTTCACATTGTAGATATCATATGAGATTTGCAGAGATTATTAAACGACACAGAGGGCTGTTGAATATAAGTAATTTGAGAACTCGAAGCAAAAAGAAAAGGCTTTATGAACTTGCTTCGGCGATTTATAGTGAAACAACTTTTGACCAGATCTCAGTTCTTTGAAAAGGCTAGAATTGAGGGTGTTGAAGGACAAAAGGTGTAGAATACACTGGGAATTGGGTTTCTGAAAAAGAAATCTCCTAGGCAAACTTCTCTCACTAAAGTAAAGATTTTAAAGCTTCAAAATTGGGAATTGTCAACCAAACCATTATTGAACCATTCCTAGTCGATGAAGCAGTTTAACTTAAGAATGTTGCGATTTTATGAACAAGAATTTTTTTTCATGGTGCAAGAACCCATCTTGGAATTTCAAATCAAATGGGTATATATGCATGACAATGAACTTTATCGTGTGTCTAAGCTTAATAGTGAAATATTTGAGCATAAAAAATGTATAGGATAGAATGTAATAGAATCGCCACCATCAAGTGATGATATGAATCCGATCGAAAATCTATGGTCACTTGTGAATATGAAATTATATTAAGGTGGCAAGCAATATAACAGTAAGTAAAAAAAATAACTCACTAAATCAATGTATAATAAATTATTGGCTGTTATTGTGAATGTTCACCGTATTTAAATGTAAAGGATTCAAAGATTTATCATATGTGTTATTTGTTCTATTATAGTTGTTGATGATCAATTTTTGATGATTTTCTTGCCTTTTTATTGAATTATAATGTGAATATTTGGTTTTACCTAATAACATCAGACGGCAGACTTTTTTAGAATACATCAAATAACTTCAATAGAGCATATTGATATTACCTAAAATTTTAACTCTGGCTATATTTTGACATCTAAATTAGTTGCTTAAAATTTGTCAATTTTTAAAACCAAATTTGAATTATTGAAGTTTATATGATTTGCATAATATCTTCTGAGAGAATATACATACACACACACACACACACACACACACACACACACACACACACACATATATATATATATATATATATATATATATATATATATATATATATATATAATGGAATTGATTAACTATGGCACACATGCAAAAGAAAGGTTTCATTATGATTCTTTCTCTTCTAATGTCAGTCTCAAATTTTTCGCAGTTTGTCTTGCTTTTGTCCTTGAAATATTTTAAACAAAAGACAGTTTTTAAATTTGCGTGCGTTATATAAATCTTCATCGCTGAATGCTGGCTTTCTTTTCATAAAACTGAAAACCATTTCCATAGCTTTTTCAATTTCAGTTCATATTTCATCACAATTATGTTTTTCTTTATTTGTTCATGGCGACAGTCTGAACGCTGGAGAATACTTTTTTTGGAAGGTTTTATATCATACTATGTTGACTTTTCTATGTGGAAATTAACCATTAGTCACAATGACCTTTCAACGGCGTCTAGTCTCTTTAAAATTTCCACTTTTTGCGATAATTCGAAAGTTGTTCCTTTCCTCTTAATACTATCATCTTTTGCACCCATACAAGCCATTATGGAGAAATAAGCATAAGCAATTATCCAAAGTAAATTTCCTGAAAAACAGAAATTTGAAATCACTTACATATCACCCAAATAGTTCAAATCTACAGATCAAAATCAGGTCCGTGTATGAGGTATTCCGGATATGAGGCACTCCGAATATGTGAGATTCCGGATATGAGGGATTCTACAATACACACACACACACACATAGACACACACACACACATATATATATATATATATAGTTCACACTGTTTGGAGCAAATCTGACGGAAATCATCAGTTACATATTGAAAGCTGAGCGAGTGTAGAAAAATATTCATTTCTTTATTGTATTTAAGACTAAGTGTGAAACAAAACCAGAATGAACCCATTGTTATTTGGCAGGAATAAAGCTTTGAAGGACACAATTAAGACTTGCATTTGAAGTTTTTTTAAAAGTCGCAAGTAGAAGTAATTATCATATTATTATGTAAATCACATTTTACACGTTAGTTAAAATTAGTTTGTTCTCTGCAAGTATTTAATAGAATTTATTGTTTTTGCTGATATCTCAAATTCGAAAATATTTCACCAGATTAAAGAAATATATACGCGCAGCAAAAAGTTAATATTGATAATTAATATGACACTTTCCGTTACGAGAGTCCAAAAACCAAGTCATAGCTGCAGCTGCAAAATACTTACTTTCCCCCCTTGATAAGGCTCAAAATGTTTTATGGCAATATAATGAAACGCGTACTCGGCATTCAGCAGAAACATTTCTACACACTCAATGTCACAAGCCTTTCGCTTCTCTATCGTAATTTCTATTCTCACATGATATCGCTTCTTTAATTTCATGATTTCAGACATTCCACCGGTCCATAGGAAGCTACTACCACGAACTCCATTCACCTTGATAACAACCCTATTCCCAATGTAAGTCCCGTTTAGAATGTTTCCATTTTTTCCAAAACTGATATTTTGTGTCACTGACTCCTGCGTAGTTGCTTTCAAGAACACTACACTCTTAACTTATCCAAGTCAAGGTTCAATCATTATGTATCTTCGTTATCATTATTATCTTAATTAAATAATAATTAGTTCCATGGTGTATAGCCAATGTTACTTTAAACGAATTATTTATTCGTCTTTGAATGTCGTTTTATTCGTGAGAAGTTTCCCCTTGGGTTTTGAAACAGACAAAGGATGAAAAAATAACGATTTTTCTTAACATTTTTGATACAACCATTTTATAATCGTAACCGCCATCGCTATAAGAATGCATCATTTTGGCAACATTGATCTGGATGATTTATCTATAATGACTGTGTGTGAAATTTCAGAGGATAGAAAAAAATATTCATCTTCTCTATTCACACAACGTGACAGAGAAATACACATTTCTTCAGGACTTCTCTAATCTTCTGAGGATTATAATTTTTTTCCAGTTTCTATTTTTATTTGATATTTTGCTTCAGCCTTCATCCGAAGATTTTAATCTGTCACTTCGAGGCCTCAATTTCAACGTCTATTCAGCAATTTATTCTAGCCTGTGCATTAGAAAAATATTTTTTTTGACATTTAGGTGGAATCAGGCGAGGTGGAAATGAATGCATTTCCTTTCGCTTTAATGGATTCTGATTAGTTTTCTTCAATCTGGTCTGAGATATATTGTTGCCAAACTATTCTGCTGAACTTCTTAAAGAGAAGAGAAAATAGTAAGTTTTGCTGATTAAATATCATTCACGTCTCTCTTTTCAAAACCAATCTCTTTGGGATAATTATGCACTCATTGTATTCAGGAATATACTGCAAACAGCAACAAAAGAAAATATATCAGTAATAATAATAATAATAATAATAATAATAATAATAATAATAATAATAATAAAATGTGGCACATGGGAACATCAAGAATCCCTGTTGTAGTTAAAGCCCTAAGATTGGTTGGAAAAGATTCCAGTAGACTAACTGAAAGGAATTCCTGGAAGTCCATGCCTGAAAGAGATACAAAACATTGTTCTGACAAGTACAGCCCACATTTTACGAAGGGCTTTATATATGTAACTGTTTTTTGAAATCAAAGGAAATATTAGGTTGGTGCAAAAATAATGACGTAATAATGTCGGTTTTTGACGTATTTGTTAAGGTCAAAAACCGACATTATTACGTCATTATTTTTGCACCAACCTAATAATAATAATAATAATAATAATAATAATAATAATAATAATAATAATAATAGGTTTTTACGAGGAACTCCAAAGAATTTAAAAAAAAATATGACATCTTAGAGCAACTGTTATCGCAGTAATAGTATGAGCACTTGGAATGATTATGAAAGGGACTGGGAAATTTCTTAATAGGATCCCTTGAAAACCTTTTTTGCAAGAAGATAAAAATATTATTATCTTGGCCTGCCATATGTTACGTTACATCTAACATGTGTATTTGTAGCAGATTTTATTTGGTGGATGTTTTAGTTAGTGACAAGTCAAACCATTAACCATTTATTACCCTAGTTTTCAGGTTGAAACCCAGCAAATAATGTACCAAAGTAGAAATTTTAAATGAACTTTCTTCAATAGTAATAATAATACATTTTTAAAAGAACCTTCAAATAAAAACTGAAAAAAAAAATAGAGGACGGTAATAGTAGGAGTCCTTAGAATGATAAAGAAAGGAAAAGATACATTTCTTAACAGGACATTTGGAAAACCTTTGTAAGAAATCCAAACCTTGTTATAGGATGGCACTGCCTATGTGTTTCGGACAGCTCTGTCGGCATTAATACAGGCAAAATGATGATTTTTTTTTCATATTTATTTAATTTATTTACTTCCTTTGACTGACAAAAGGAACGATTACTCATTTCTGCTTGGCACTCGGCAAATAATGTTTCAAAGAAGTAATTTTAAAGGAACATTTTTCAATAATAATAATAATAATAATAATAATAATAATAATAATAATAATAAAAATCTGCAACTTCTACGGGAAGGAAACTGAAAGAAACTGGTACCAACACCACCCAGACCCAGTTACGGAGATAGGACCTGTTACAATTCTATGGGACTACACAATTCACACTGACAGAACAATCAAGGCCAACCGACCAGATATTGTTATTAAAGACCACAAACAAAAACGGTGTCTCCTTATTGATATGGCAGTCCCTGCTGACTGCAATGTATCTTTGAAGATATTCAAAAAGCTGTCAAAATACAAGGACCTTGAAATAGAGGTCTCGAAAATGTGGCATATGGGAACATCAACAATCCCTGTTGTAGTTGGAGCCCTAGGACTGGTTGGAAAAGATTGCAGTAGACTAATTGCAGGGATTCCTGGAAGCCCATGCCTCAAGGAGATACAAAAAATTGTTCTGACAAGTACAGCCCACACTTTACGAAGGGCTCTATCTATGTAATTTTTTTTTTTTTTTTTTTTTTTTGTCAGTGAAAAGGGTCATGATGCCATTTCTAACCTTAGGTCCCTGGGTGGGACCCGGAAAGAAATGTGTAAACGCCAGAAAGCAAAGAAAATAATAATAATAATAATAATCCATATTTATGTGAAATAAAAAAGTATTCATAAGTACTGCTCCCATACCTAGAAGAATAACTGTCAATCCAAAAAGCTCAAATAAACGATTAAAAAACAAATCATCTTAATAAGATAGTAATTTATAAATTTCTTTATATTTCGTGAAATACATTTGATAGTTCTACGCACAGCATCACTGATATTTTTAGCCGAGGTTCATTAGGGGTTACTGGTCCTTCAACATGATACCCACCTCTCCACGGTGATCTAGCCGATATTGACTGGGTATCGACTTGTGTCAGCTACAACTTTCTTCATTTTTAATCACACACTGCAATTGGCAATTTATGGTCCAATCACGGATAACTTCCAGTCCACCAGCAATCTACCTCTTCCATAATAAAGGAAGAAAAATCAGTAATGGTTTGGAACTGGTAAGGCAAATGGTGACGTGCTCAGCTCGAAATGGTAAGTAATTTATAGTGGTAAGTAAATTATATTTTGTTCACATATTTTTTATCTTTTAGATATAAAATTCTTGTTATGGCAAACTATAAGAATAGTTTTATAATCTCGTCAATGAATAAATAATTCGCAAATAAATTTCTGTAACTATTATTGAAATATTGTTATTTTTCTTACATATTAATGTTACAATATCGAAAATAAACACATTAATAAATTTATCATTTTTTGGCAATTGTCAAAAACATGTATGAATTCAGTTTTATTAGATTTCAAAAATTGCTTTTCAAACAAGAATTAATTACTGCGAAAAGATACAATAACAGCGTTGTCAACAAAAAAGAAAAAAAAAAGAAAATGATATACCGTTTTTTTCTATTTGTTTTTTTTTTTTTTGCCTGTTTTTAAGTTAAACTTTGTCAAATATTCTCTGTCAGATTTATCCTCGTGCTCACAAGAAATGACACACGGAGTCAAATCTTCAAAACATGATGTAACCAGTAAGAAATAAATCTACTGTTACACGTATTAAAAATAAAAATAATAGCGGCAATAGTAAGTAATTAATTCGCTATCAAAGAATACTCGTTTTGACAAGTATTTTAGGAACGGGAATGGAAGGTCGTTGGAAATATCATAAAAATGACTTCTATATGATGACAACATCAACAAAAATATCTAAAATGAAAGTCAAAAATAATTAAATAATTTTAAAAAAGGCAAATTAATAAATCGGTACTGACTGTGAGTAAAAGCATACATATAAAATAAGGCTTTAAGGTCTTCTTATTTCATACGAAAATTATGCAGTGTAAAACTCGAGAGTTACTCAAGGTAGAGTTTTACACTTTAAATGGTTATGATGAAAGAGCATGTGGTAGAAAACAGTGTTTATGCTTCCCATGCAAAAGCCACAGCACGGTATAATTTTGGCTATGCCGGTGACATTCTGTATTGGCATAAAGATGATGTTAAAAAAAATAATCAGCATCCTGTCAAGTATTTTAATCAGTAGAAAGAAATCAAGACAAAACTCCCCCAAAAAAGTAACTATATCTGGAATTGGAATAAAAAAAACAATGATATTGAGTACTACATAAACATTCAGAATGCTGAATTGGTAAATATTGGAAAATTCAAATACCACGGTTTATGGGTTAGTCACAACAAATCTAGTATAGGACATAAAGAAATTAAGCATAGAATAGGTTTTTTAATAGCGGTAGTTTCCCACAATACTTCAAATTGCTACAAAACAAAAACATTAACCTAATAACCTTGAGCAATTTTCTTAAATGGCCACGTCAATTGGACACTTCTTTATGGAAGCCATGCATGGCACCAACCTCATTCTGAAATCTTTTAACTGTCGACTGTAAACTAAGGCTTTCTCAGATGAATGGGTTCGGATGAGCAAAGCCTGTAGGTCTCAAGGCCTCAGCTAAGACCAAACTCTTTCTAACCTTCATTTCTGCTATTACAATATCACAAAGAACACTTCGAACTAACAGAAACACTTGAAGAGTTTCAACATATCGGCAGCATATGAAACTTGAAGAGTGATGTTTAAGAGAAGATAATGACCTTTCACATTGCCTCAAAGAAAAAAGAATTGGAAGGAGAGCTTGACTTGAGAAGCTAATTTTCCTGAAGAATTTTTTCCAACCGACTGTAGCACTGACGGGTCGGTAAATGAATACAAAAAGAAATGACTAATATTAACATTTATTATTGTTGTGGCCTTGTTAGGTCCAGAATTAAAGACATAAGAGAGGAATTGTGTTAAATAAATATATTAACAGAAAAAATAATAACGACATATACAGACGAGAATGTTACCAGGAAGAATTTTCGGTCCGACTCTCAGAGCTGACAGCTGAAAACTTCCCACACCAAAAGGCAGTACCTGCTCCTATTTATAGTTCGGAGAGTCCATGCGTGTGTGGGTAAATTAACATAACAAATATGTATACTGTTTACATTGTTCGGACTCTTGTCCCCATTTTTGCTGACATATTCACGACGTTATGGCCGTTGTACACTCTGGCCTTCGTCATGTAATTTTCACGTGGAAATAGAAAAATCTACCCCGATGGACGAAATAAAGGGTTTGGTTCGAAATTCCAGACATCTGAAAAAGGCCGTAGCGTTCAACTAAAATTCAGAAATGCGTGTCACGTGGAATCTCAATAAAGGGTTTGTTTCGAAATTCCAACGAATATCTCCTGAAGAAGGCTGAAGTATACAACGGCAGAAATGTCATAAATATGGCAATAAAGATGAAG
>OZ010579.1:125299783-125367283 GCA_963932145.1 Acanthosepion lycidas | reverse complement strand
ATATATATATATATATATATATAGTGGCCTCACGATTGCGTCTAGCATGAAGCAGACAGTCGCCTCTAAGTGTTGACTGCAATGTTCACTTTTATATTTATACACGCTCTATCTCTGATTTCGAGCATTTTATCCCATAAATATAGCACATGTTAAGACTATATTTCTTCATATATATATATATATATATATATATACATATATATATATATATATATATATATATATATATATATATATATATATATATATATATATATATATTATAGCAAGGAATAAGCGGAATGGAAAGGACATAATTATGAAAACTAAGAACTAAAACAAACAACCGGTTTCGTCTCAGTACTCTTCAGGTTTGATACACTGGGATTATTTATTCATATGAATTCATTCATTATTCATAATTATGTCCTTTCCATTCCGCTTATTCCTTGCTATAATAAGATTTTGTACCTGTAAGAATCTTTTCAAATATATATATATATTTATGTATGTATGTATATATATGTATATATATATATGTATATGCATATATATATATATATATATATTTATGTATGTATATATATATATATATATATTTATGTATGTATGTATATATATATGTATATATATATATATATATTTATGTATGTATGTATATATATATGTATATACATATATATATATAAATTTATGTATGTATATATATATATATATGTATCTATCTATCTATCTATCTATCTATCTATATATATATATATATATATATATATATATATATATATATATATATATATATATATATATATAAAATAACGCACAATAAGTGTTTTTAGTAATGTAAGAGTGTTCAATATAGCATAAGAGAGTTAAAATTTATATTAAATTTTATAAATTAATTTATATTAAAAATAATTGTAATCGTTCGATGCGAGTTAAAGTTTCATGACCATGGCAAGAAACTTATGTGCTCATTCCTGATTATTTCCAAGTGCATCATTCTACTTTTAGTATTCAGGGAATGATCCACTCGAGAGTATGCTCCATAGAGTAGCACTTTCTGCGAAAATGCTATTGAATGTAATTTTCTCTTAATATTTACAATATGGCGATAATAATGAGATTTCATTCCGTCTGTTATGTCCTAGCAGCATATTAAATTAAAGAATGAATCATCACACAGCGAGGAACAGATATATAATAATAATTTTTACAATATATATATATATCCTATTTATCTATTTTTACAATATATATATATCCTATTCTCTAACGTAGACCTGTTTAACAGGTGTAATATTGGAGGAATCGAGACTTTTATCATACAGTCTCAGTTACGCTGGACTGGTCATGTCATGAGAATGTCTGATGACAGGATACCAAAGATCCTAATGTACAGCCAGTTAGATCAGGGCTACTGGAATGTAGGACACCCATCGCGAAGATACAAAGACAAGCTGAAAAGCAATTTGTCAGCAGTTAATATACTACATAACACGCTTGAGCGCTTAGATTTGGAGCGGGTAGAATGGAGATCAACGTGTTTTAGTTGACTCAGCAATTTTCAATCTGCTTGTCTGAATCATCTTCAAGAATCGAGAGCAATATCTAAAAGGTCAGTCAATCTAACAGTGATCTCATCTCACAATTCTCACACCTGCTCCATATGTGGCATCCTTTGTAAATCACTAGCGGGTCTTAAATGCCACTTAAGATTATCGCATAAACTTTCATAACTGAATCAATAAGCTGGCAGATCCTCATAAGTCGAAACCGACGGGAGAGTCCATTAGATAGAAAGAAAGAGAGAGAAAAGAGCATAAACTTGACAGTGACAAAATTGTAAAAGAGCTCTTAGAGTCATCGGAAACAGAATGGAATCAATTATTGAACTTATACTTTGAGAAACCTTTACAACGAATGCCAAAAATTCGTGTTGCAGTAATCAAACTAACGGCGGTTATTTTGAAGAGAGCAAAATCTAAACATAAATTATTTTTTTGTTTTTGTCATAATAAAATTTCTAATAAAAATCATTCTTCACTTTTTAAACCATGTGCGTCATACATACATACATATATATATATATTTATATATATATATATATATATATATAAAGAAATATAGTCTTAAGGTGTGCTATATTTATGGAATAAAGTGCTCAATATCAGAGATAGAGCGTGTGTAAATATAAAAGTGAACATAGAAGTCAACACTTAGAGGCGACAGTCTGTTTCATGCTATATGCAATCGTCAAGCCACGTGGCTTGACGATTGCATATAGCATGAAACAGACTGTCGCCTCTAAGTGTTGACTTCTATGTTCACTTTTATATTTATATATATATATATATATATATATATATATATATATATATATATGGGAGGCGCGGTGTAGTAATGGATAGGAAAGAAACCGTAGAGTCGAGTTCGAATTCCAGTCGAGTTCATTATATTCATTTACGCTAATAACCTTGGGAAAGGTATAAAACTAACTTTTGTTTCTTTTCTCCTCAGCTATGGGCAAATAGCAGGAAAGACTGGTTCTTATAGCCTTGTGTGGTCAACGTACAAGGAGAAAGACAAATCTGAATTAAAACCTCCGCATGGTTACTTGGGTACATTGTGGCATGCTGGCCACCAGTTCTCTTTAACTCAGTTAAAATTTTACGAAATCTTCACAATTATTTCGATGTACACCCAGTTAATTAGAAACTAGTTACCTAAATCCAAGTGAGAGAGTCACCAGTACTATCTTTATATCAGTTAAAATATATACAGGATGATTGAAAAGTAACTCCCTAGTTTATATATAATCGAATCTCCCGTCTATGATTAGTATAAGACCGGAGAGTCCATTATATATAGAATAGGGAGTTACTTTTCAATCACATTTTATATTGACGACTGTGTCACAGTCGTTTAGCATTTCTTGTTAAAAATCCTTTGTTCATATAAAACCATGGTATTTACATTTACTCCGGTTATCCATATGCTACATTGTGTATTCTATCTTAAAAGAACCTTTCGCTATTGATGCGATCAATTTTTCTAGAAAATGTCAGTGATTTTGATGTTTTTTGAATTGCGCATCAAACAAGGGATTTTTCGTGTTTCTCTCTTCAAAACCAATGTCTTTGGGACAAATATGCACTCAATTTATTCAAGAATATACTGGGAGCAGCAACAAAAGAAAAAATATCAGTAATAATAATAATAAAATAAAAATAAGATAATAATAAAATAAAAATAAAATAACAACAACAACAACGATAATAACAATAATAAGAAGAAAATGTGGCATATGGGAACATCAACAATCCCTGTTGTAGTTGGAGCCCTAGGATTGGTTGGAAAAGATTCCAGTAGACTAATTGAAGGGATTCCTGGAAGTCCATGCCTCAAAGAGATACAAAAAATTGTTCTGACAAGTACAGCCCACACTTTACGAAGGGTTTTATCGTTGTAATTTTATTTTTTTTAATAAAAGGAAATAAATGTAATAATAATAATAATAATAATAATAATAATAATAATAATAATAATAATAATAGGTTTTTACTAGGAACTCCAATTAATTTTATTAAAAATATGACACCTTAGATCAACTGTTATCGCAGTAATACTATGAGCACTTGGAATAATTAAGAAAGGTGCTGAGAAATTTCTTAATAGGATCTTTGGAAAACCTTCTTTGCAAGAAGTTAAAAATATTATTATCTTGGCCTGCCATATATTACCTTACATCTAGCATGTGTATTTGTAGCAGATTTTATTTGGTGGATGTTTTAGTTTAGTGATAAAACAAACCGTTAACCATTTATTACCCTAGTTTTCAGGTTGAAACCCAGCAAATAATGTACCAAAGTAGAAATTTTAAATGAACTTTTTTCAATAGTAATAATAATACATTTTTAAAAGCACCTTCAAATAAAACTGAAAAAAAAATAGATTCTAAAAAATGTCAGTTATTTTGATGATTTGGAATTGTGTATCAGACAAGGGATTTTGCATGTATTGAAAACGTGACAGTCCTGGAGAAAAAAAAATGGATGTAAAAAAAATGTTTCTTGCAAAACATTTTCGTTTCAATGAGTCAGTTAAACAATTCGATTCAATCAGTTGTAATGTTTTTCATGTGTTGTTTGCGCAGAATATTCTTTTCAAAATCCTCCAATTCACCTTTTTTTTTTAATTCTAAAAAATTCCATGACGTTCATTGTGTTGATGTTTAAAAGCTTTTTATTCCTCATCGAAACCTGAAGAATAAACTCTGTTGCTCTATTTTCTAACCGGCTACATTTTCCATCAAAATAAGATTATAATTTCCAGCAAATAATTCTGAATGCCCATTCACAAAATAACAACAATGATGCAACCAAACTTCATAATCACTTCATTTAACATCATGCAAAATGGAAATATCCCTGAAAACATTAGCATAAAAATAACACATATATACATACATACACACAGACAAGAAAGTAATTGACAAAATATTGACGTTGCCCATTTCCTAACTAAAAGAAGGCCACAGAGATTTGGTGAGGGTCGCCTTGATCCTTACACGAGGCTATCAGGTATTTGAATTCAGAGTTCTTCTTCTCTTACACCGCATCTGGGGTTCCTATTTATGCCCTGCTATTTACCCAAGGATATTATCACATAAATTAAGCGAAATCAATCTTAGCTCTTCGGTTTGTCAATCCGAACCAATATGCCTCCACCATGCTTCCTTTACAATATTTAGAAAGATAAAATATAAAAATAAAAACGATATATGCAATTAAGATTTTTTTACAGCATGGTTCACCCTTTATACGGCCCGTAGGCCAATCAATGTAGAGCCTTGTTTTAGGAGACCATTTATTTGTTTAGGAGTGGAAGATAGCTATTGACCCTAGGCTTGAACAGATTAAGATTGTAGTGATCCGGGAAATACCCTACTGGTAGTCGGTTCCACAGTGCAATGATTCGCGGGTAGGGAACTACTTCAGTTACACTTACTTCTCACCAATGGACTAGAGAGGGAATGGGAGTGGTATGTTACTATGTAAATGGAATAGAATGACCTTGCCGTGGAGATTTGCCCTGATGGGATCAGGAAAGTAGTCCGTCCGAGCACCTTCTGTAGAAGAAGAGCCTTGTCACATTCTTCATGTGGGACAGAGATTCAAGAGTGGAGAATAATTCATCACCCACAAGATCTCGAAGAGTGAGGTCTGGAAAAATCCCGCCCAAATATAACACCAGTACTCCATTTTGGGTTTAATCTGCTTCTTGTAAATGTAAGAGAGAGCAGGAAGATTCAGGTACTTGTTGGAGCGTTGCAAGATGCCACTCCTTTTACCTGCATCCTGAGCAATGGATCGTATGCACGAGTTGAGGACGGATGTGAACTTTTTGTGCATAATGCGGACTTTTAACAGTGTTTATACTTAAAGATCAACGGTTCAGATTATTTACAAGAATTCATTTTTCAACAAATTAGCAAATTATGACCGAAAGAGAGTTATATTTATGTTATAGCTGGCCACTCGTATTTGAGGAAACCCATCTTCTAGGGCGGCTAGCCAATCCCTATTTACTCAGGCGCATTTACGTTTAGTTAACACCAACAGAACACACGTGTAGTTTTATACTGCAACTATTAGTTATAATTTCTAGGAAAGATCGTGTTATCTAGTGTGTTCAACAATTTGAACAAGGCCAGCACAGCTAACGACGTCCCCCCATTTCCGTCTACCCAATTGAACTCAAAAGGCTTGGGTAAACCTGTGGTATAGTTTTAGGGCACTTTACGAAGGTGCTGCACGCTGGGACCGACCCCTCCATTCCGATAAAATCAGCAAGTCTCCTTCCTCACAAATCGCCTATGGTGAGATTCGAACCCGCGTCTCATGTTCAGAATACAAACATTCTAACCATTTGCCTGTATTATATTTATGTTGGTTGAATAACAATGAATTCAAACTACTGACAATCAGTGCATTTCGTTTTGTAATAAGGATTATTAACACACATTAAACACATTTTAGTCTGCTTCCTTTCTAACTGTGTGAAAGTTAGATGTCATGATATTTTCATATCTTTTCAGCTTAGCAGATGCCTAAAGAAATGTGGTTTTACAGAAGGATGCTGAAAATTACATGAATGGCATATGTGGCCAGTAACGTCATTTTAGAGGAAATACAAGCAAAAAGGACACTTAAAATTAGCAGCAGAAAGAGACGGTTTGAATATCTACGACACATAACGAGGAAAGGAGGCTTAGAAAATTTGATACTCACAGGACAGTTTGAAAGCAAGAGGGACACAGAAAGGCAGCCATAAACTTACCTAACTTCTGTAAATGGATGGTAGATAAGTGATTTCCAGCGATAGCGAATAGAAAACATACTAAGAGCTAAAAAGGACAGGAAATTGTGGAGAACAATGATCGGACTCAGCATATGGAAGAGGGTAGATGTTTTTGTCATTATCTATTTCAGTATCATCTTGTGTTTCTTGTAAATAAAAGGTTTTTTTTTCAAACGTCCGCTTCTTGCAAAGTTTGTGTAATGCTGTCCGTGAGTTTGCTCCAAATAATATCTTCATAGTATGTGTGTATGTGAGTATGTGTGTATGTGCGCACGTGTTTATATTTGTAAGTATTATAGTAGCAAAATTATTGCAATTAACACAGTTCGATAAAATTTAAAATATTGGACTTCCGTTAATTTATATACAAGATGCTAAAACATTATAATATGCAGTAACTTTAAAGATTTAAAACAAGCGATTAAAAATTTCACTTCTCTTTACTGTCGATGTATGAATTAGTGTTTAATTGGTTCATTTTTTTTCGGAACAGACTACGGCATGTTTTGAAGAAAATACGCAATTTAATTCGAAATGGTATCAACATAATAATCGTTCATTTATGAACACCACAATATGCGTGATTGCAAACACATATTTATTTAAATATAATTTGAACAATATTTTATATAAATTACTTATTCGACTTTAGTAAAAAGCACTGAGTTTGTATGAAATATATTCAGGTAAATATAAACACGTGTACAACTTCCGTTCGATGTCAAAGTGAGCCCAATTTGCATTTAATATTGTTTCAGTATTTCTGTCAGACTCATTCGTAACTACGCACTCTCATCTCTCTTTCTCTCTCTCTCACTCTGACACACAAAAGTATATATATATGTTTATATCGATATATATATATATATATATATATATATATATATATATATATATACAGATGGTCTATATCTACATATATGTACATTTCTCTCTCTCTGTCTATATATATATATATATATATATATATATATATATATATATATATATATATATATATATATATATATATATATGTATGAGTGTGTGTGTGAGTGTTTGTGTGTGTAATGATACATGTTTCATTAAATAATATAGACAAGTTTTGTCTATTTTATGTAAACTCTTTTCATATCGTCTGATAAGCTTAATAACATTATCATTAAAAGATGAAAGAAAATCACAATATTGATACATATTTTTTTATCCTATCTAAGATAGCTTACAGAAGCCATTATCAAAGATAAAAATTACATTACAATATATTAAACAATACACGGACAACACAATAATGAATACACACAATATATATATATATATACATATATATATATATATATATATATATATATATATATATATATATATTACGGTCTTCGTTGTTCCAAGTGGGGTTTTTAACATTTACTTGGACTCTTTGTCGATGTTCACTAATCCATTAGTACAAGCTTCTGTAAAGTTTACTGTTTGAATGTCCTTGACCTCAATAAATTAAATTCTCTCGGTCATATTTGCCTATTATTCATCCGTCCAATGTTGTCATTTTGATTCTGTTTCTAAATATATGTAGATTTATTGTTTAAATTATGTCTAACTTATTACTCACTTATTTTGTCCATGAGATTCCTGGAATTTTAAGAAACTCATCTCACCAACTTCCTGTTCCTTCATTGCATATATATATATATATATATATATATATATATATATAAGAAAGAGGTTGTAGTGGTTCCAACGAGAGAAAAGTATGTATATTAAAAAGAAGAGAAGAGAGGTGCCGCAAACGTTTTTGGTTGTAATGTGGATTTATTTAGAAAAAAATATTATGGTTTGTTTTACATAATTTTACTACACGTCTTTCTGGTCTCGTGACCGTCTTCAGATAAAAGCGGAGATTTCCACATATTATTAAAAATAATTAATTTTTTCTTTTGTTTTTCAATGTTAAATATTCCCGATATGAGACATTTTCTGTGTTAGTAATCCTAATTTCTTTCTTGAATTGGCAATGAAGAGTTCTGCGCGAAGCGTCATAAAACAATTAAGGTTGGTCCAAGCGAAATGATGAATTACTTATCGGCTTTTTATCTTTTAATGTTTTACTGACCCCTATGTGTTCTTGGATCTGTTTCCATTTTTGTGTGTTTCTGTCAGCATGCGTGTATATATGCGTGCGTATATTCCCCCTCCATACATATACTGTCTTACTAGGAGGAATTAGTAAACTCATATATATATATATATATATATATATATATATATATATGTTTGTGAAAATATGTATATATATATACAAATATGTGAATATATATATATATATATATATATATGTGTGTGTGTGTGTGAAAATATATAAAAATTAGGAAAGAACTTGTTAGGTAAATAATCCAAAGTTCTTTACTATTTTTGTTATTATTTTTAAAAAATAGTGCTCGATACAAAAGTAGAGCATAAATATAATTATTTATTTAAAAATATGATTCCAACTCTACATGAGTTCTCATGTTTCAAAACAAGAGCCGAACACTTCAGTATAAGTATTTGAATTAAATTGAATTAAAATACGAATGTCTCTCTCTCTCTCTCTCCCTCTCTCTCTCTATATATATATATATGTGTGTACATGGATATACATACATATATATATATATATATATATATATATATATATATATATATATATATATATATATATAGGAAAGGGTAGGATAAAAATTTACATACACGCACAAATACTTGCACGTATATTTATTCCTCAGGTGTTATAAATACAGTACTCAATGTTATGAAACAGAGGTATAAGTATATATTATTGTCAGAAACTCCACATAGTCGTTTTTCCGATGCTGTATATATATATATATATATATATATATATATATATATATATATATATACACACACATAATGAAATGGATTAAATATGAAAATAATTTAATATGATAATATACTAATACGTGATTTTAATAGATAAATTTGTTTAAGTGTATGGTATTTTTTTTTATTCAACAGTATTACATTTAGCGGATACACTGTGCCTGATTAGGCAGCGATCTTCATGGAATATCAAACAACTTAATGAACATATGATACGCGGCTTTTGGAACAGTCTGCTCTTGGCTTCCATCAACATGTAGTAATGCCTTCAGATACGAGTGTAACGATATACGCGTTTTTTTTTTTATACGCGCTCAATTTTGAGATACGAGCTACTCTCAGTTAAGCATCCACAAGTTGGCACAGTGAGCGCCAAGCTTCAATTTATTTCCAGTAACCGTGTTCACCTCGCTCTGGAAATATTTCTGTTCTGTTGAGTCTTTTTTTCACCGTTATTTTGCAAAATTACTTTAGTGACACCATGGGTCCGAAGAAAGTAAATATAAAAGCAGAGGTGAAAATCCGTAACGTATAATATGAAAAAAAGTGATGTAGTTAATCTTCTATTTTCGTAGACTAGGCTGGCCGTTGCTATGCTACGTTAGCGGTTGCTAAGGTATCTATTCTTCTCCCTCTCTCTCTCTCTCTCACTTCTCCGCCAGTTGGCGCATGACTCGTCTGAACTTCATAGTTTAGTATAGTTTATTTCTTTACAATTTGCTCTCTTTTATTTTATTTTTTGTAAACTATTTTTCTTGTCTATTAACACATTTTTGGTTGTAAGAAACCAACAAATACAAAAATAAGGGTGAATTTTAGGAAAATAAGGGATGAATTTTTGGAAAATAACGGTGAATTTTAGGAAAATAAGGGATGAATTTTGGGAAAATAAGGGATGAATTTTAAGAAAATAAGGGGGAATTTTAGGAAAATAAGGGATGAATTTTAGGAAAATAAGTGGGAAATTTAGGGGGCTGTAACGGATCGGAAATATTTTCATTAATTTCAGTGGGGAAAATTCATTTGGCTTATGATTGTTTTGAGTTCAGGGTGTGGTCTTGGAACAAATTAACCAGTACTTAAAAGATAATTTAGAAAAATTAGGCAATGACTAGCTTAGATATAAAATCCTAAGATACAAACATATCAGTAAACAAATTTGAATTCTCTAAAGAACTAACATGCATAATTGTTATGATCCAAGGTTAGGACCCCGCGGAAGAACAACACGAACACAAGAGTAGAAATAACGAAGGTATATTACATGAAATAATAATACAAGATGTAAAAAGGTGTTAGTATGACTCAGTCTGGTTTGGAGGGAACTACTATCGGCTCGACTCGATTTGGCCCTCTCTCTCTTGAGAGGCGTAGTATACATAGTATTAGGAAGAGTTCATCCTGTAGTTAAATGTAAGGACCCATGACAATAATAAAAAATCTCTTTTTACCGATCATAAAATTTATAGATTATCCAAAAAATGAATCGAAATTGTACAAACTAAGATCAGTACTTATTTTATTACACATATTCGACTTTTCTAGACGTTCCTTTAACAGTATATTAAATAAAGGACCCACTTCAAATTTCTATGTAGCTTACCGAAATTGATATGCCCCTGATGAAGGCCTAAGGGCATAACGGCCTAAAAGTCTTGATCAAAGCAAAAATGTGGAGAATTGTGCGAATATAAATTGTGTAAAAACAAAAAAAAGGCATACGCTTCGAAATGTCCAGAACAATCATGTACCTTCCTTAAGTAGGGTAACTGAGCAATTATTTTGCTTAATGGAAACACATGTGTTAAACTTTAAAGCACAGTTGCCCTTACAGTAGTTTTCCATATTAAAAAAAAGGAAAGCACTTACATTTTACTTGCTAATTATGTGCATTCCAACACTGGAAGACATTATCTTGACCAGTTAAAAACAAGAATGACGACTCAAATACCAATATTCACTAACTATAACGTTAAATTGTAATAATGTAATTAGAAAAGCGTAGCTTTGTTTGAAAACATGTTTATATATATATATATATATATATATATATATATATATATATATATATATATATATATATATATATATATATATATATAAATGTATGTATATATTAGGTTGGTGCAAAAATAATGTCGTTTTTGACGTAAAAATACGTCAAAAACGACATTATTTTTGCACCAACCTTATATATATATATATATATATATATATATATATATATATATAATATCAATTGATAATTAGTAGGAAATAAGTCAAGGAGGACAAAGAGAGGTCAATGAAAGTAACAGAGCAATATAATAAGAATTTATGATCCATAAAAATCCATTGAGTTTTAACTTACTTCATGAATATATTAATATTCATCTCTTCAGTCAGGAGTTTTTTAATAAATGGAATCTATTTATCCAGACGTATATCGGCTCACATTTAATGCTTCCGTTTTTCCTTTCTTTTCTTTCCTTCTCTCTCTAAATCTCTCGTTTTCTTTCCCATCCCTATCTTTTCCTCTCTATCATTCTTTCTCTCCCTCCCCCGATTTTTAAAAACTTATATTTTACATTTTTCTTTTTTTTTCTCTTTTAATATTAATTTTTTCGCTTTTCTCTTTTTTCCTATCTTCTGGATAAGTTGATTTCATTTATTTCAAATCTTTAGCTAAAGAGATAAATATATGTATATTCATGAAATAAATTATAACCGAATAAATTTTTTAAGGACAGTCTCTTTCTTTCTTTCCCTCTCTCTCTCTCTCTCTCTCTCTCTCTCTCTATATATATATATATATATATATATATATATATATATATATATATATATATAATATTGCTAGAAATTTAAAATGGCACTTTAATATGTTGTTGCTATATTCGTTATACATTTAGTTGAGTGTTAGTTGATTTTAACATGGAAGTGCTGGAGAATTTTACGCTCGAAGATAATCTTAGAACAGATCGAAAGTACTTGGGCTAAAAATAATTACGGTGCCTTCATGGACGAATTTCATCTTAACATAAAGAATCTGTTTTTAATGACAGTAAGGTTAGTTTTGCGTATAGTAACAATGTTTTTAAAATTCCTACAATAGCAATGTGTTTAAAATAATCTAATCAAAGTTATCTCCCTCAGATAAAACACAGAACAAATAACGTAAGAGTTATTTTTTAAAATTAATTATAACGGAGGCCATTCATACGTGTTTCTAATTATAACAGATCATGTTTCATGCTGATTTTACAAAAAAATCACAACTATACCTTACATTTATTTTTTGTCTTAACAGTTCACCCTGAAGATGATCTTGGATGAGATTGAAAGTACTTAGGAAAATAAAAGAAATGAAAAAAAAAAAAACTACGGTGCATTTATAATGGATTTAACATGAATATTAAGAAGATGATACTAGAATTCGAGTAGATTAAAATTAAAATATCAAACATTATATATATATATATATATATATATATATATATATATATATATATATATACACCCAATAAATGAAAAGAAATTGGATTTGAATCTTATAAAACCCTTCATTCTACATTCAACACCATGGCTTGATAAGACGCTATAATTGTTGAAACAAAATGGCTATCTTTGTAGTGATTTTATACCATATTTATGTTATAATTTTCAAATAAATAATTATATATATATATATATATATATATATATATATATATATATATATATATATATAGTGTTGGTGCATAATTATCAGGCGTTCTCGTAGCTAGCTATTTGTTAATAAAATTGCTGATTGTTTTTTTATTTTTTCTAATAAAAATATTATTTTATTTTTAGCTTGTAAAAATACCTGTTGATAATCATACACTAGGGAATAATCATTTAAAAATGTTATTTTAAAATTGTTATGCTTCTTTTTGCATAATAAATATTGTTTATAAACGCTTGATAATTATGCACTAACCCACTATATGCGTGTTTAGATAAACTAAAATATATATTTATATATATTAGATTATCGCTGTCAATGACAAAAGACATTAAACGCAAACACACGAAACGTGATATTTAGCAAATAATAAACTAACGGCATTTATAATAAACGATATCTTTGAAAATTATTTTGAAAGCACTCAGGTGAAATTTGTTTTCTAATAAAAGACGACAATAAAAGATAATTATTAGAAATAATAAAAAATAAATTTAAATATTATTAACAAGTAGATTCCGTTTGTTTTTAATCACACATGCATAAAAGAAAAAAATGATTGCCTATATAAACATAATACGGTAATTTCACATGTATAATACGCCTTTATTAATCATACACAACCCTAAAATTCTGCTGAAGGTGTCAGAAAATGCTACTATGCACGCATAATACGCACCCTTTGTTTGATAATGAAACCCTATAAATTGTGCTTCTCCAATTTCATTACGGCAATCCTTTCCTACTCTTATTTTAAAAAAATGGTTTATAGTTTCCTGATAATTTTTCTTTTATTTTATATTTGCATGTATTGTTAATTGCATACGATTGTATTTGATATCCTTTATGGGGGTCGCGATCGCCGAATGTTAGTTTCAAATTGTAGTCTGTTTGTAGTGAGTAGTCATTTCGCAACTGAAATCGACCTATAAAACGGCAATTTTTTAAAGTTTTTTGTAGCTGTGCATAGTAAGCACACCTAATTTTGCTAATTATCTTTTTAGAAAAAAAAATCCTATTATACATGGGGAATTACGGTATGTATATACGCATCTATATTACAAACATACAAAAAAATATACATCTCCTCCGAAGATTTATGGCATTATTTTCCATGTTTTTTTTTTCTTTTTGCTCTGATGACACCGACTATACAGAAGAAATATCCAACACAATACTTGCTGTCTTACTGCACGAGATGTATGTAACAGGAGAAATCTATATAAAGTAGAAATTGCTTGAGCCTCGTTTCAGTTTGTACTTTTTTCCTACAATTTCGTTTCTTACGCATATAAGCGTCTCTCTTTGGAAAGTTAATTGCGTGCGTTTCAATCGAATGTGTGTTCCTAAGATTTTGCGCATTAAGTTTTAATGCTCTTTCGGAAATGCCAAAGGTTTGGCGTCGTGCTATAAAAGTAGTCTCTTGCAGGAATTGGAATTAGCTGACAAAAATGCAAATGTAACCTGCAAGTGCGTTAGATGACGCCATTATTGTTGCCACAATGGCTGTTAAAGTTTGAGAGGCATTTTTAACCAAGACAATCTAACAACATATCCCGTTGCTAATTTCCTTTAAGAAAAAAATTGTAAAGAAAGGAATAAGTAGCATTAGGAAAAATGCTTTTCTTTATCTCGACAAAATAATATAGAACACGGTGAGTGTTTGAGGATATTACGTCAAAGGACAATTGCAATGGATGTAAGAATGCAAGAGTAAAACAGATGAGAGATAAAGTGGAGCTGTAAATAAAAAGCATGCTCTAAAGGAAAAAAAAAGGATTAAGTTGGAAAATATCAGATGAAATGAACTGAAAATTGAAAAGTCCATGAGAATTTGGGACGTATGCAAGCGTGAAAGGTGAAAATATAGAAGGAAAACAGAAAGATGAAAGTGTGAGTGTTTTAAAGAAAGGAAGAGAAAAAAGACTGGGGAAAAATATGCGAAAAGAGAAACTAGTCGAGTCGAAAGAACGGAATGTCAGCAGACGTAGACGAATATATTTAAAGAAAAAAAAACATATCTAAAAAAGTAATTGCTGCAGAATTAACTGACATTACACGAGAGTGTACCAAAATTTCCATGGTATCGACTAAGGCAACAATATGTAAACGTATATATATATATATATATATATATATATATATATATATATATATATATATATATATATATATATATATATATATATATATATATATATATATATAATGGATAGTAATGGATCGCGGCTTGGATTGAGAAATCGGAGAGCCGAGTTCGAATTACAGGCGAATCCATTACACTCAGGTGCCTTGGCACAGGTGTGAATCCTCTTCTTCTATGATATGATTAAATAGCAGGACAGACTGGGTACTATAGCCTTGGATGGAAAATAGCCAAGGAAAAGGACAGTTCAAAATTCAAAACCTTCGGAGGGTGATTTGGGGACCCTGTGGCACGTAGTGCTCCAGGTCTTTGTATATTATATATATAACGATAACGTCTTTATATATATATATATATATATATATATATATATATATATATATATATATATATATATATATATATAACGATGCGGTCACGACGGAATTTATAATCGCAGTAGTAAACTGTTCAATTTCCTTTCTACTCATTCTTAAACACATATATACGTGCGTGCATGTGTTTTGAGATAGTTAAATAAATAGATAGAGATATGAATAGGGTGAGATAGAGAGATAGGTACTGATAACATGTGTATGATTCAAGTAGACCTGTTTAAGCATTTTAAAATTAATTTAGAAGAGAATCGATCAAATCCAGAAATCATTTATTTAATGCAATAAAATAGATTTCACATTTTTGTTTCTGTTTATATTTTATAAAATGTCACGTGTACATTAATTTCCTCAAATAGGTTTTAATATTTAAATCAAATGTTTTGCTTTATATGTTGCATTTGATGCAATAAAAATCTGCTATGTGACGTTGAACATAATATGAAATATTTCATTAAATTGATTAAAATGTTTACGAGAATATTCTATTTTCATAGAGCAAAACCGAGGAATATTACTTTCATTATCTTTATCCCAAGCATCGTCTACTGATCCTCAGGCAAATTATTAATATCAATGGATCTGCATATTATCATAGTTTTGAGAGGTTAAATAACAACGGAATAATTTTTGCTTTTCATGAACTGACTTGTTCATGAAATAGCAATTTCAAAATGCACTATCATTGCCTGCATTATTGATATTTTAATTATCCAACATTTAATTTCTAATTTTGTCTAGGAATGATGAGAGAAGTATCATATTTAAAGATTTTATTATGAAATCCGTGAATATCACATTTAATGTAATGTTACAAGAGTTATAAATTTTATTCCGTATTACCACAATGCTGTTACACTGTATAGTATAACTGGCCATTCGTATTCGTCTAGGGCTGATAGCCAATCCGTATTGCAGGCGCATTTGTGTTTATCCAAAACCTACGGAACCCCTCTGTGGTTTATACTGCAACTAAGCTGAGCAGATCTTCCTGACAAATCGACCATAGTGGGATTCGTACCCAGGCCTCATGGTCAAAATCCGAACGTTCTAACGACTTGACAACGTGCCCACAATGATGTTACACTAATGCGTGCGTAAATTCATTGAGTCGTTTTTGCTATCTGTAATATCACAAAGTGTATCATCTTACATTGCTACGTGGGAAATATTTTAGAACCGTTTTATATAAAACGTGTTATCACATGGGGCATGTTGTTAGACTGACGCGCTAGTTACATTTTTCGAGTTATATAATCCTTGTTTCCGCGTGTAGAATGATATTTCCCTAATATGTGAGATCCATGTTTCGAGTTATCTATTTAATATCTGTATGAGATAATGTCACATTAATAGGTGAATTTTTATTTTCGACACTTTTATCACATGTAGAATAAAGTTAAACAAATGAATCAGAAACTTTTTTCGAGTTCTCTATTCAATCCTTCACATCATACGGAGAATGATGTTACTGCAGTAAGGGAGATATATATTCATGAGCCATTTTCTAGGCTGTGGCTTTAGAAGATAGTTTATGATTACATATTCGAGCATATCAATAATATTGTGGTATAATGATTTTTATGCAGCAAATATATATCAGTAATAAATAAGTAAGATAAGTAAGTTCGAACATCATTCAATGAGCCTTTTTTGACCAGAATTAATCTGAAAATATGTTGGCTATATAGACCCAAACAAGACCTATATATATATATATATATATATATATATATATATATATATATATATATATATATATATTTTACTTTTTCCCAATGAAACTACCACCTACCTTAATTTCTGCTTTACAAATATTTGGCTTTCTCTCTAAAAGGTTTTGAAAAAAAAACAGATGACAGACCTTCCCAAGCATTCTGCAAATCAGTGAAATAGCTCACGCTCACGCTTTGGGTATTCTCTTCGGAATTCAATTCATCCCATACTATTTAAATGGGAGAAAAATCAGGCGATTGAGGAGACGAAATCATAATTTCTAAATAGCGTTTTATTTTTCAACTCTAGGTAATTTTGATATAATTTAGAAATGTCTGGATGATTTTCGTGTTGAAACGTGATTCTTTTCAATTATACGTAAACCAAATGGTACAGCCTGACTTTTAAAAACGGTAAGTTTTTTCTTGTTATGATTGCCTTGATCTGATTCAAATCTCCAGCACTTTCTCCACCAAGACGCACCTATCCTATTACAGAAACATCACCCTGCATAAAAGTGAAGATCGTTGTGGGTAATAAAGCATAAGAAATGAACATTGAAAGAATGGCAAAATATACATTATTTACATTATTCGGACTATTGTCCTCATCTTTGTCACCATATTTATTACAATGTTTCACCCGTTGTACGCTACGGCCTTCTTTAGGTGGTTGGAATGTCGAACTTAACCCTTTACTTCGCTCACTGGGGTAGACTGTTCTATTTCCACGTGCCATGTTTAATGGATGTCGCATGACACAGTGGATAAAGGCGTTGGTTAGATCCAATGACAGGACCGAAAGAGTTTGAGTTCAATACCCGGTTAAGGCAGGAGATAACTTTCAGAGGGAAATTAACAGGAGATAACTCATAACTGACATCCATTAAACATGGCACGTGGAACTAGAACAAATTTGAAGTTTTTGATAGTAAGATGATAGTGTATGAAGAAAGGCAGAAGAAAGACTGAATTATAAATATGTGGTTTCATTAGTTAAGTTGGTAAACATATTGGAGTAGACAAGTGTGTCTTTATTTTCTTAAACATTGAAAATAATATCAATCGGTCTAGAGAAGTCCTACAAACGAAGAACACACCACCCTAGACGAATCGAAACTGTATTCCCTTTAACCATCATGGACAAAAATTCTTTATCAATCTTTTCACCTTCTATGTGCAGTGTCCCTTCAGGACGCAGGCGATCATGGCTCTCCACTTCCTTTTATCCCTTGTAGCTCTCAATAAGTTTTGTCCCTTTGCTACTTCCCATCCACTTGCTTGGTATATCATACGTTACTTTCACTTGTCTCTCATTCTTTCTATTCGCCCACTGAGTATCAGATTCTCCAAGCCCTCATACCTCATTACGTGTGCCAGAAATTTCAGCTGCTTCTTCTTGTTAAGTAAAAAACGTCCTCCTTGTTTGCATCCTCTCCAAATCCTCATCGTTGCTCACATGCCCGTTCAATGACATTCTTAGCATTCTTCTGTAGAACCATACCTATGTTGCCACGAGTCACTTCTTCATCTTTGAGGAGACCGTCAAACATTCTCTGCGATAAAGGAGGACATATATCACGTAGCAGTTCAGTACTCTTTGTTACCAAAGAAATCATTTTGTCTTGTAATACACTGCCTAGATTTTGGAATGCGCCTTTGGCCATAACGATACGTCTTCGTATCCCAGTGACTGTCAAAATACTTCACAGATATTTAAGTATCATTTCGGACTCATCGATTTACTGATGACTTGTTGTGGTTATTCTTAGCCCCTTCTTCGCTTACCATCTGTAGGTTCTTTTGCAATTTCTTTTCCGTGTCTGCTATCAGTACTGTGTTATCTGCGTCACTTATATTGTTAAATTGTGCCCGCCATTGATGAATCCCGATAGGATTTCTAATTCTCTTAGAATTGCCTCGCTGGGTGTCAATTAGGACGAGCTGAGGTTCATCTTTTTAAAAGGCAATTCACCCCAAACAAGGCGGGAGATGCACTTGCACGCAAGAGGTTACAGAGGATTAAGAACAAGAATAAAGAGGCGTGTTTGAGGAAAGGATACAGAGAAGGACGGGAAACAAACTCAGGGTATCAAATGTCGATTTGCATTACACTTGAATATTTGAAGTTTATAGTAATCAGCGAAGCATGTAAGGGGAAAGGAATTGCACAGACGGAAAGTGCGGGAGAAGAAGCTGTCTGAGAAGAAGAGACGGTTACATTTAACCGTTTTGCCGGGGAAATATTAAACATTATTACCAAATTAAGAAATGCACGTCTCCAAATCTATATCTACAAGTTTCATTTTCCTAACTTTATAAAAAGTATAAATGCAGGTCAATATTTAAAGAAAGAAGCGGGTACGAAAGAAAACATTCAGAATTGACATGACTTTCCATTTCACCAGAGCAGACATTGTATACAAGAGAACATTCTTGCCTCCTCACTGTTAACTTTCTTTTAAAATAAAAACCAATCATCATCAGTGATATATATTGTTGTAGCATACTTACGGACGATAATAGGGATGATTAAAGAAAGCGTTCAAAAAAGGGTATTCTACAGGAAGACTATTTTTCATCACATCACATAGAGTGGCGATACTGGATCCCTAAAACTGTTACAAATCACAGAACTTAAATACTTTGATCTAATTTTTCAAAAAGGTTAGAAATGAAGGCCTATGACCACGAGGGAGGGCGAATGTCTCGAAACGTAAATACAGTTTTGCGTGATACAACTAAATTGTCTTAAACTTTTTTTAATGATTGTATAGTTCCAAATTAAAGTACTTTTGGAGGTAGTTGCATATATGTAGATTTAACTCATTGAAAATATTTTCTCGTTATCGCGTTTCCAATGAAAATATATTTAACTGATTGGCGCAATGTGTAAATTAAGCGAAGCAATTAAATTATTTTCCCTTAGCTTCAGATTATATGGATTATCTTCTCAAACACGAGATTTACGAGAATAAATTTAATACTACACAAAATGATGTTGCAACCCTCGCTGCACTTGCGATTGTTTTTGCGAGACAAGCAATGAAATTGCTCAATGTATATTTCTTCGTGTTCTTACATCATTTTTTTTAAAATTTCCACTTAAAGGTGACGGAATTGTGCAAGAGGTACTAACCACTAAATATTGCTGTATAGTTTTTGAATTAGAGACCGATCTTTGTGTGCTCTAAAACGCGTTCAATTAAAACGATGATACCGCATACATTAAACTTGTAAAATATTTGACAGCTAATACTGCGTCCTTGTTTTACGCTCGGAGGTACTTGTTCTGAACATCTGCTGCTTTTGTAACATGGTTGCTTGTATAACGGAGCTTTGCTTTATAACGTTCCTGAAAATTAATAAAGCTCGCATGATTGTGGCTCTTGGCTAGGATTCTTGTTTACTTTTCTGTCATTAACAAAAGTCTGCGTTCGAGGCTCGGTAAAAATTAATATTTCCAGTGATCAGGTTGTAAAGCAAATACGCCTCATAGCCGCAACACCACCATACATCTTTCTTTTTTATATTTATGTTCCCCTAACACAAGGCTAAAGAGCCTCTTAAGGTAGATGTTTACAGTTAACAAATTGGTAATGATGAATGCGTGATTTTGATATGAATGGGGATTAAGAAGATAAAGAGAAAAGATGAAAATTAGCCGTTGACAGGAGATCAAGATTGAATTATCCAGGGAGATAACCCTGCACGGTTGTCTTACAAAGAAAGGAAGTACATGATTAAAAGGCTACCTGAGTAGAACTTTCCTCATAAATGTCTAAGATGGTGGAATTTATAATAATTCAAATCCGTTTAAGTAGCATAGCGAGTCCTCAGTGAAAAGGTCTAAAATGATGAAACTAAAGGAATTAACCTCAACACACTGTCCTATTTGGCCTTACTGGATACATTTTCGAAAATATCTCTCATAAACTTTGAGCGACTCACAGGTTTGCTTTTTGTACGTGTTTTAATTATTTACGCTTTCACGTTTTCTTGGATTTTCATCCATCGTCTAATGAAAGACATTTCCTTTCTTACCATTATAAATTCCAGCGGTTACTTAAATAAAAGGTCGAAGGGAGAGAGGAAGCAGTAAATCTTGAAAAGAAATTACCCGCATTATTTTCTCTTATATTAATCATTACAGGATTTATTTTTAGATTTTGCCGTTGTCACTTCTGTTATTCTTAAGGAATAACCAATTTCCTTATCAACATTTGGGATTTGAAATGTTTAGATTTTTAATAAAGCAAATTTTTCAGAAGATCCCTTAACAGAATCGAATGTAACTGGGATCTCCATTTAAAAAGTGATATATTTGTTAAGGCTTTTCAGGTTAGGTTCATTATATATCGTCAAGGACAAGAGCGCCTTGTTTGCGATGCATTTAACTCTGTCTTCTGGCATCCATATTAAATTCTTTCTTTTTTAAAGATCTAGTTTTGGATTTATTCCGTCAACGCTTCCCTTGGCTTAGACATTTGTAGGACATATATATTTTCTAGCTACACCTGGTTGATACGCGGTAGTCCTTGGACCATTTGAACCCCATTAGATATGAAGAAAGACGAGAACAAATTTTATTTTTGATGTTATACTAGCGAAAGGCTGTATGGACCTGATATATACAACAACAACAACAACAATAATAATAATAATAATAATAATAATAATAATAATAATAATAAGAAGAAGAAGAAGAAGAAGAAGAATGATGATGATGAAAATAATAATAATGATGGTGAAAATAATAATAATGAAAATAATAATAATAACAATGAACATAATAATAATAATAATAATAATAATAATAATAATAATAATGAAAATAATAATAATGAAAATGATAATAATAATATTGATAATAATAATAATAATGGAAATATTCAAAATTCCAAGATTTGATGGTGGAGTTAAAGAAACTATTGAATATGACTGTTTGAGGTAATTCCTGTAAAAATGGTTGCGCTTTGAAAACCATCAAAAGGGTTTATAACTGGCTTAAGTAAAATTGAGTATTGATTGTAGATTTCCAGAAAACTGCCATCATTTACTTTGCGAAATGTTATTGAATTATGAAGAGTCTTGGGATACCACACCTCAAGAACGTCAATGCGTGATAGCAGCATACCATTATTAATACTACTAATACTACAACAACAACAACTACTACTACTACTATTACTAATTAATATTATTAATATTTCCTTTGACTTATGTTGTATACATATTTCCTTTCGGGTTCCAACCAGAGGCCTAAGGTTAAAAATTACTTTATGATATCTTCCACTGAACATTTTTATATAAAAAATAACCTCAAATCACACAATTTTGACGGGGATAAAGCTCTTCGTAACGTTTCAGCTGTTGTTGTAAGTAAAATCTTTTGTATTTGTTAAGGTATGCTCTACCAGGAATACCTTCAATCAGTTTATCGGAACCTTTTCTAATCAACCTGAGGGCTCCAACTGCAACTAGAATTTTTTATGTCCTTATGTGCCACATTGAGATTTCCATTTCAATGTCCTTGTATTTTGATAGTTCTTTTTAGATATTATTATTATTATTATTATTATTATTATTATTATTATTATTATTATTATTATTATTATTATTATTATTATTAATATAATTATTATTATTATTAATATAATTATTATTATTATTTTATTTTCTTTGTTTTATATTATAAAGCAAATTCCTTCAGGATATAAACCAGAAATGGTATCATGAGATTTTCATTGCATATTTGTGAAAAAAGACCAAAAATAAGAAACAAAAACAACATAAATAAAACCCCACTTATTTTACATAAATAAAGCCCTTCGTAGAATATAAGCTGTGTTTAAAGGAAGAATTGTTTGTATTTCTTTAATCTGTGTCAGGCAGTAATTCACCGATTCTATCTAGGACACCGATCACATGTGGAAATGTTGATATCTCCACGTGCCATATTTTTTTTAAGTTACACTTCAAGATCCTTGTATTTTGAAGATTTTCAATGACATAAAGGTCTTCTGGAACTGTCATTTAAAGAATAACTCAGAATTCCGTTTTTTTGATTTCTCTATCAGAGTGGTTAGTTTTGATTCCTCTCTCTGTGTATATTGTGAGGTTTTATAAAAAATGTGACAGGTTCTATGTCTGTAATCTGGTCTGAGTGGTGTTCCTATCAGTTTCTTGAAATGTTTGTTACAGTTAGATTCACTTTGTACAAGTAAGGGGTGCAACTTGGAGTGAGAGAATAAGAGGCAATTTATGCATGTAGGAGGGGAAATTAACGGTTAATTCTAGATTTGAACTGATTAAGATTGTAGTGATCAAGTAATGATCCTCTAGGGAGTCGATTCAACAGTGCAGTGGTTCCTGGGAAGAAAATGTTTGAGTTGAACTTACTTCTTACCGACGGAATACGAAGGAAATGAGTGTGGTGTGGTACAATGCAATTAGTATGGAGGGCCCTGGTCGTGAATGTTGGAACTGGCGAAACCAAGGAATGCAGATCGTAGGGATAGAGCAGAAAGAGTCTCGCCACATCCCATCTGAGACAGAGAGAGACAGAGAGAGAGAGAGAGACATAGAGAGGTTGAAGGATGGAAAATAATTTGTCACCCACAAGGACACGGAGACGTTTTTGGACTGGAAACTGATAACTGGGAAGTTCTTTCCCGAAATATGACAAAAACTGATCTGACTTTTGTAAAGGTAGAAAATAGCATAAGGAGACAGGTACTTACTGGAACAGTAGAGCGACCCGACCATTTTTTCTGAACCCTTTAACAATGGATCGTATGTAGGTAGCCCACTTGAGCTCAGGGGTGAGTTTAAGGCCAGTCTCTCAAGACTGGAGTTAGTTCGATGTCCGATCTGAGATGATGGAATGTAACTAGTTGTTTTTCGAAGCAATGATTTAACCATCCTTAGAGAAGTTAGAGCTAGCCCATATGTGAGGTTAAATGCCAACCTCTGGTCATCACGTATTTTGAAACTGCACCCAGATGTCGATGTAACATCGGCATAGATATTCACAAATGATCTCTCAGGCAAATCATTTATGTAAAGTAAAAGAGGGTTGGTTCGAGAAATGAGCCCTGGTGCAGGCCTGGGTTGATTTTCAGGGCCCTGAAGAACAGGTCGTTAACAATTACATTCAGGGTCTGGCCTGTTAGGAAGTATTTATAATTCACTATATACTTCCGGTAATTCCATAACTGGAGACTTTGAAGAGTAAACCTTTAAAACAAACCGTGTCAAGGTCCTTCGAAATATGAAATTTTTGATCCTTGAGTTGCATCTGTTTTCAAGAACCTCACTGATTCTGTGAGTATTTGTAGTTAAGACATTAGCAGTGGATAGGGCCGATCGAAAACCGTACTGCTTGCCGCTCAAGAGACTGTTATCTCAGGGTTCAACGACCTTGTTTTTGATTATAGCATCAGAAAGCTTACTAATGTCAATGAGGAGACTGATGTGTCTATACTGACACTGGGAAGAGCAGTCCCTAGCGTTCTAGGGTCGAGGGTAGTTCCGGGTTGGTATACTTAAGGACAACCACTTTAATTTTGTCTGGGCCAGTGGCTTTCTTATGGTCAAGGCTTTTGATAAACATTCAGACTTCCCGGACTGTAATAGAAATATTATTGATAACTTCGAGTTATCTGTCGAAGAAGATATGACCTCGGGGCTATTTTTAATATTGGGCACAGTCGCTTTGCCTCTGTTTATAATTTGGTTGGAGATCTTCCAGAATTTTCGGGATCCAATTTGTCTGTATCAACCTTGGCCTGGGCCGCTTTAGCATAACTACAATTTGCACTTTAGCGAACTTTGTTGCAGCGATTTCGGGCGCTTCTGAATGCTGTAAGATTCAAATTACATCGATTTTTACCATCGATATTGAAGTAACGGTTTCGGTTAGTTATTGTTGCAGCACCAGAGCTGGCTGCTTGTTTTTTTTTGTTGGAATATTTGTGCGGATATAAAAGGAACCATTCCAGAAATGATCTATTCAGAGTTTAAGGCAGCAGTGTTTAAGGCAGCAGTGTTTAAGGCAGCAGTGTTTAAGGCAGTGTCCCTGAGGTAGTTTGAGAGAGGAGCTTCCTTCCGCCATATACGGTCGAAAGCTGTCCTATTCCTTCTTTCCATAAAAGGTTTTCCTGGGGTTTGTAACCGGACAATGCTAATAACATTCAACTAGATAAAAAAAACTGGTCAATTCTCTCGGGATATAAATCACAGAATCTGCCTTTTGGGTCGATGCAATTTTAAGCTTGACAATTTCTCGTTAGCAACCACTCGTTCTGTGCAGCAAGAATAAAACCTTTAGATTCAAAGCTTTTAATCCTGCACACCCCAACCACTGTGGATTATGAGATTTGCCTACATAAGTAATAATAATAATAATAATAATAATAATAATAATAATAATAATAATAATCATAATAATAATAATAATAATAATAATAATAATAATTATTATTATTATTATTATTATTATTATTATCTCAGTTGCTATTGGGAATTTGGACTCTGTAACATCGAATCGGCCCAAAAGACCTACACTGCGAAAATCGGAATAAAGTATTGTATCTTATTGCTATCCAGACGGGCATGAGAATATAATAATAATAATAATAATAATAATAATAATAATAATAATAATAATAATAATAATAATAATAATAAAATAATAATAATAAAAATCTGCAACTTCTACGGGAAGGAAACTAAATCTGCAACTTCTACGGGAAGGAAATTGAAAGAAACTGGTACCAACACCGTCCAGACCCAGTTACGGAGATAGGACCTGTTACAATTCTATGGGACTACACAATTCACACTGACAGAACAATCAAGGCCAACCGACCAGATATTGTTATTAAAGACCACAAACAAAAACGGTGCCTCCTTATTGATATGGCAGTCCCTGCTGACTGCAATGTATCTTTGAAGATATTCAAAAAGCTGTCAAAATACAAGGACCTTGAAATAGAGGTCTCGAAAATGTGGCATATGGGAACATCAAAAATCCCTGTTGTAGTTGGAGCCCTAGGACTGGTTGGAAAAGATTGCAGTAGACTAATTGCAGGGATTCCTGGAAGCCCATGCCTCAAGGAGATACAAAAAATTGTTCTGACAAGTACAGCCCACACTTTACGAAGGGCTCTATCTATGTAATTATTTTATTTTATTTTATTTATTTTTTTTTTTGTCAGTGAAAAGTGTCATGATGCCATTTCTAACCTTAGGTCCCTGGGTGGGACCCGGAAAGAAATGTGTAAACGCCAGAAAGCAAAGAAAATAAAAATGATAATAATAATAATAATAATAATAATAAATTAAAAAAAATGTTCTCACGAGTACAGCCCACACCTTTTGAAGGACTTTATATAAAATATGTGATTTTTTTTTTAAATTGTTTGGTGGAAAATGTCATGATAACTTTTTTATAATCTTAGGTCTCTCGTCGAGGTCGGGAAAGAAATGAGTACACATCAAAAATCAAAGAAAAAAAAATAATGATGATGATGATGATGATGATGATGATGATGATGATGATGATGATGATGATAATAAAAAATTGTTATTAAAGACCACAAACAAAAACGGTGCCTCCTTATTGATATGGCAGTCCCTGCTGACTGCAATGTATCTTTGAAGATATTCAAAAAGCTGTCAAAATACAAGGACCTTGAAATAGAAATCTCGAAAATGTGGCATATCGGATATCAACAATCCCTGTTGTAGCTGGAGCCCTAGGACTGGTTGGAAAAGATTGCAGTAGACTAATTGGAGGGATTCATGGAAGTCCATGCCTCAAGGAGATATAAAAAATTGTTCTGATAAGTACAGACCACACTTTACGAAGGGTTTTATCTATGTAATATTTTTTTTTGTCAGTGGAAAGTGTCATGATGCCATTTCTAACTTTAGGTCCCTGGGAGGGACCCGGAAAACAATGTGTAAACGCCAGAAATCAAAGGAAATAAAATAATAATAATAATAAATGACTTTATATGTGAAGTTTGATTTTAAAGTTCTCTTTTATGTTAAAAAATATTGCATTGCGTTCAACACGTGGCAGATGTAATCATTCGAGGTTTTATGAAGGGGAAAATATTCTTAAAAAGATTATTAATCACCATGTTCCATTTGTTTGTTATGTCCCGAATATTTTTCCAAAGTGTGAATCCGTAGGAAAACCTTAATATCTCAAAAGATAAAACAACAACATGCAAACTATGTGTAAGGGGAGATAAGCAAACATAACTTAAGATTGCACGAACGCAATATCAGAATAGTTTTCTATAATAATTGGTCTCTGAAAAAATATATATTTCGTAACATTCCATATAAATGTAAGACAATTGAATATGGGGTAGGGGCCGTCAGTAGCCATAAAAGCTAGACTCGAGAAATATAAGAAAGCTAGAACGAATGAGAAACAAAAGAAATATCTCGTAAGACAAACTATATCTACCTTGAGAAAGATGAATATTACCCAAACTTGGATGAGTTCCAGGTAATTGAATGGGCGTACGACTGGAGATTAAGAAATTTGAGAGGCGCGAAAGATATCGGCCTTAAGTTTAACCACATAAATCAGGTTAACATTCAATTCAATGTCACCTGTTTTTCTCCCCCTTTGCAAATAAGTTATTTTATCATTCTCTCGAGTACAAACCTTTTGAAGCCTATTTTAATGGCGAAAGTATCATCATTAAATATATTACAAGGGATGATGAGAAAAGAGTTATATAAGACAATGTACAACCTCAATAGGCAGTACGTCCTGGGTATGACGGTAAACTACATCCGCGTCCTGGGTACGGCGATAAACTGCATCCAACAGCAAGGTCTCAGATAATGTTTTCAGAACAATAATGTTGCCAGCTCTAAGTTTTTGAAACAATAATGTTGCCAGCTCTGTTTTCGAAACAATGATGTTGCCGACTCTAAGTTTTTTTTTGTAAAAAAGTAATGAAGCCAGCTATACGTTTTTTTTTGTAAAAAGAGTAATGTTGCCAGCTATACGTTTTTATGTAAAAAAGTAATGTTGTCAGCTATACGTTTTTTGTAAAGGAATAATGTTGCCAGCTATACGTTTTTTGTAGAGGAATAATGTTGCCAGCTATACGTTTTTTTTAAACAATAATGTTGCAAGCTATACATTTTTTATTCCATACAAAATAGGCATTTAAAGTTCATATAAACTGGATTTGGCATTAAATAACCCACAGTGGTTGATATGCCATAAAACCCAAACAAACAAACAAACAAACAAACAATCAATAGGCAGTGAATTGAAAAAGATGAACATCCACAACCGATTCTAAAATTTGAGCTCAATAGGAGAGATATTATATTGTGCGTGTAATGACATCGTTTGGGTATTAGTCATTTATAATCTGTAAAACGCATTGAAACACTAATTGCACATTTTTACCTCCAGCAGCTGGAATGTGTTCATGAAATTTGATCACAAATGCCGTTTGTTTATCTCTATGACTTCATGCCAGGTGGCATATACTAAGATGAGCACATGAAAAAGGAAGAAATATTCTGTTGATCTGTACTACATTAGCCACCATATTCACCTTTACGCTTACCTTTTTTGAAAACGGTTTGATGGGAAAAAAAAAACTTTCCCTAATAGAAACCAAATTCAGGAATTTGTTGACAAGTATTTCGTGTGAGAACCTATGGAATTTTACTGAAAAAGTATCCAGTTTCACGAAGTCATTAGAAATAATTTTGAATATATAATAGAAATCAGTGTAATTTCCCTTAATTTGTTGAACAATAAAGTTGATAAAAAAACAAAACAAAAAACAGACGTTGTTTATGACTCATCCTTTTCGAATCTCCTGGGGATATAATTAGCATTATATTTTTTTATAGCTATTATTACATAGAACTTACAACTGTTTCGATACATTAGCCAACTTTTTTCTGTTGCATTTGGCTTAGTGTACATTTAGAATGTTGCTTTTTTGCTGATGGTTTACACATCTGAAGAACGTTTTTTAAAAGATCTGACGAAACGTTATGGCAACAACATTAAAAAGGCAATGTTACAGGCCAGACAGATTTTTAGACAAATATCTGTTATTCTTGCTGGTCTGCTTTATTATAATATCCGAGATTACTCTAACAGAGATTTCATCTTGTTTTATCTGAAATCTACCATTAATATTAATCTTACTTTTAGAGTCGTTTCCATTGTACTGGTTCTTTTAGTGATTATTTAAAAGGAGAGAGAAAATATAACATTTCTACAGTCGTAGCAATTGTAATGATGCTAAGGTCGGTTAACTTATTTATCTGTATTATTTGTCTGTTGCTACAGTTTATTGGATGTCCTTGGTAGTTTTTACAATTATTTGATAACAAGATACACCCTAAACCTCAGTTATTATCTGATTATCGTGTTGAGCCAAGCAAACAAAACTTCTGCAGCAAAAAAAAAAAAAAAATACTTACTGACAAATCTACTGATTTGAACCAAGGGACAAAATTCTCTGTCTCTTTTTCTAATGGTCTGATTACAATATCAGTGATTCATGGTCAAAACTTTTAGTATTAATTACTCTTCTCTTGGATATTGTCACCGGATGATGATGATGACCATAGCCCAGTTTCTACCCGGAGCTTAGAGATACCACATTTCATCTTCTTCTTCTTCTTCTTCTTCTTCTTCTTCTTCTTCTTCTTTATTATTATTATTATTATTATTATTATTATTTGCTTGGATTTCAGTTCTATACACTTTTCCTTCCGCTTTTCAGCCAGAGGCCTAAAGTCAGAAATGGCTTCATGACATTTTCCACTGATAATATTTATAAAAAAATCCCTCAAAAACCTAATATTACTCATATTTTACATAGATAAATCTTTTCGTAATGTGTGATCTTCTTTTTTTCTATTTAAGCCATAATCTACCAGGAATGCCTTCAATGAAGTCTATCGGAACCTTTTCCAATAAATCAAATAGGTCCAGCTATAACTAGAACTATTGATCTTTTCATATGCCACATTTTTGTGATTTCCATCTCAATATCCTTGAATTCTTATAGTTTTTGAAGATCTTCTAAGATATATTACAATCTGCAGGGACTACCATCTCAATAACAAAGTAGATTCCGTTCTTGTGGTCTTTGACCACGATGTCTGGGGGATGAGCTTTGATTGTTCTGTCTGTGTGTACTGTAAAGTTTCATAAAAATTTTACAAGTAATATTTCTGTATCCGGCTCTGGCTAATGTTTATTGCAGATTGTTGTAGTTTGCTTCTCATAAAAGTTGCATATTTTCCAGTGAAATTATTGGCTCTCCCTGTCATGCTGAGAATGATATACAGTTTGTAGTAACACTATGCAATCTAATGCAAGATTGTCAATTGTTTCTGGAAAATTATAACAAATTTTGCATTTCGGGTCAACACAATCTTTCGCTATGTGTTTGGTAATTTTTTGTTAGCTAGCATTGATCTTGTGCAGAAACATTAAAAACCTTTGTTTCAGCCTTTAACCATGCTTTACGTAAACACTGATTGGTACAAGGTTTATCTACATCTACTTGTTTGGTACGGACTGAGTATTGACCATGAAGAGGCGTATCTTGCCATCGTTTTTATATCTGCTTTTGCTTTCTTTTTTAAGTTATTAGGTGTTTTATGGTTTATTTGTACGTATTCACCTACTTGAAATTACCTTTGAATTTTTTGGATTACTTTATTAAAATAAAATTTATATTTCTCTCATGGTCTTGACACAGTTCATGATCCAGTCATCTGTATTTTTTATGTGTCTTTGAAGAACTATTGTAGTGATTTTATGATAATTCTAGTTGAACTAATCCTCTGCCCCCTTCCGAACTGCGTAGATACAAACGTAGAGCATCAGCCTCAGGATGATGCATGCGGTGGTAATTGAGAAGCTCTCTCGTTTTGATATCCCCTTTCTAAATTTCAGCTCTGATACAGATAAGGATGTTGAAACTGCATTGCACTACAGAAACAGCCAAGGTGTTTATGGCTGACATTCTCTTTTGTGAATTCAATTTGACATTCAATGCTACAAGCACATATCTATAGTATTATTTTCTTAATTATCCTTCATTTGGGTATGCTGTATTGTATCTCCTTCACTAATTCATATATAGTCTTCTTCTTGTTCCGGTTCCCTAATGTTTGTAACAAAATCTAGATATATCGAGTGTTGGGATTTTGTAAGACAATTCTACTTGAACAAATCCTTTGCATCTTTCTGAGTACACTATCAGCATCAGCCTTTGGATGTTGCATGCAATGAGTCTATTGGAATATTTTCCATTCAATCCGAGGGCCACAACTACAACAGGAATTATTGATGTTTTCATGTGTCACATTTTGAGATTTCGATTTCAAGGTACTTGCATTTTGATAGCTTTTTGAAAATCTTCAAATATACATTGCAGTCTGCAGGAACTGCCATATCAATAAGGAAACACATTTTTATTTGCAGTCTCTAAGAAAAACGTCTGGGCGTTTAGATTTTAATGTGCTGTTTGTGTGTATTATTCACTATGTGTGTTTGATAAATTTTATTCAGCGAGCGTTGGTCAAGAATAAAATTTTCGTTGTCAGTTTTAACAATTCTCTACGTAACCACTGATTGGTACAAGGTTTGTCTATATTAAATTGTTTGGTACGGGCTGTGTAGTCTCATAAAATTGTTACGGGTGCCATCTCCGGAACCGTGTCTGGGTGGTGTCATACCAATTTGTTCCAGTTTCTCTTCTGTAGAGGTTGCAGATTTTCCTGTGCAAGCATTGGCCCATTCTTCCATGCCATGTTTTATAATCAGTGGGTGCCAATACCATGCAACCTAATATAAGATGATCAATTGTTTCTCGATATTTATCGCAATATTTATCACATTATTATTATTGTTATTATTATTATCACTACTTCTACTACTACTACTACATGATTTTAGTGCTTTCTGCAGTCCTTACATATTTATCATTGGCACGTGGCCGAGTGGTAAGAACTTTCGCATTCTGGCCGTGAGACATGGGTTCAAATCTCACCATGGTCGATTTGTTAGGAAGACGACTTCCTGATGTTATCGGAGTGAAGGGGTCTATCACACCGTGCGGCACCTTTGTAAAGTGCCTGAAAAGCATACCACGGGTTGACCCAAGCCTTGTGAGTGAGATGGGGTAGATGGAAACCTCGGGGGCCGTCGATAGCTGTGCTAGCACGAAGTCAAAAATCATCGTGGCAGAGGGTTTAAGCGTGCTGGCTTTGTTGAAATTTTGATCACGCTAGAAAACACGCTCTTTCAGAAACTCTAAGTATCGCTGCAGTATAAACCACATGTGGGCTCTTTGAGTGTTGAATAAACACAAACACGCCTGAGCAAAGTTCTGCAATAGGGATTGGTTAGCCACCCTAGTAGACGGTTATTCTCGAATACGAGTGCCCAGCTATACACATATTTAGCAGCACAAATACATTAAATATTTCAGTGATTATTCAACTGAATGTCATATCTCCATTACAGAATAGATCATTATTAGCATGATTATTGTTACTATAGTAATACTGCCTTATGATTAGTTGGCATTATCTGTCAGAGCGTATTCTCTCTAAACAAGTCTTTCTTAACGTTGTTTGTTATGATATGGCGCCACATTGTATTATATCATTTTTACATTGATATTGTTAGTTGCAAAGCGGCATTTTCGTGTTTTTCAGTTTTAATTAAAGAATAAAAACATCACTCCGGAGTTTGATTATAAAAGACACTTCCTCGCGTTCTATGAAAGGAGTTATTAACAGCTAACGCAGACTTTATCTCTTCCTTTTTTTTTTGTCTCCTCACATGCGCGCCAGTCAGCGCCTTCCGGCCGTCGTGTCAAGCCGATCATTCTCTTCAACAACGCAATTAACAAATGTTAGCGATACAAAAACAGTAATTAGTTTAAATGATTCGTTTGCATTGTTCATATCATTGCTATAAGCTGTATCTTGGCTTAAGACTATTCTAAATTAAAATGTTAGAATCTTTGTCTTTAAAGTTGAGATGTGTCAATCGGATTCTAAACTTAGCGCATCTAATTAACTCCTTCCTTGTACCCTTCATTTTTAAAAAAATAAAATAAAATAAAATAAATAAAAATAACTGATCCCTTCAGGATACTATTTCAAGGCTAGAAATTGTACAAACTCTCGGTTGATTATTTACCTTAGAATGACTCAAAGATGAGTCGGCCGATATGATTTATAATCTGTATGAAATGATTAAAAGACACATTTAAAAATACTTATGTAATACATATCTAAGGAAGTCTAAACAATGGCTTGACCGATATGTTCTATAATTTCACAAGGAAAGGCGGAATGTTTTCTTGGGGATTAGACAAGGATACTTAAAGATTATACACGTGCAGATTGTTCGAGTGAATCATTGTATAATCCTTTAGAAAAGAGAGAGAAACAGAGAAATTAAAAATATAGAAAAAATGAGGAAGGCTGAAAAATATAGCGGCCGAAAAAAAAAATCACTAAAAAAATTGAATAAATAAAATTATTACGAATTATAAGCTTAATTAATGCTCAATGATCTGGATTAAACTTCATAAAACTGGTAAGGAAAGAAGAAAAACAAAGATAAAAATTAAATGATTTAAATTTACATTTAAGAAAGACTGAATAATCTATCAATCGAAACTTAGTAATAACGTAATGAAATGCATAACAGTGTTGCATTGTATGTTGTGCTGGATGTGTATGTAACGCAAATGTTATCGGCGTAGAAAGTAGAGGCAGGGAGTTCAAATTCCAGCTTCGGCTGTTATGTTTTGTTCGACATAAATGTCTATTAAGAAAGACATGAACACATCTTTATTCCTCTGAATCATGGTTTCAGTTACATTCTACATATTGGGCGACATCTAGTCTACAAGAAGAGCAACTCTGATTTCAAAACCAGGAAGCAGAGAACCTAAAGCCACTCCAATAGCTTTCACAAGAAACCATGGCCAAATAACAGATCGGATGGGTAATGGTAATAACTGTTTCCTTATAAGGGGAAATTCGACATTAATTGATTGAGGATTTGTACTGATATCGCTTGAAATTTATAAAATCTTTTTCTGAAAAAAATTTTTGCAGGAGAATAGGTTTCTTATGTCCAGTAGCTGTTATCTCTCTTTCCAGTATAGATGAACGCTACCATCCTAACCTTTTCAGGAAAATAAGTTTCTCATGTCCAGAAGCTGTTATAGCTTTTTCCAGTATAGATGGACGCTACCATCCTAACCTTTTCAGGAAAATAAGTTTCTCATGTCCAGAAGCTGTTATATCTCTTTCCTGTATAGATGGACGCTACCATCCTAACCTTTTTAAGAAAATAAGTTTCTCAAGTCCAGTAACTGTTATCGCTCTTTCCAGTACAGATGGACTCTACCATCCTAACCTTTTTATGGAAAATAAGTTTCTCAAGTTCAGTAGGTGTTATCACTCTTTCCAGTATTAATAGGGTTTAAATCACTAACATTTTATTTGAAGTAGTGTGGAATGTTAACATATAAATGATGTCATTGTTTTCACTTCAAGCTATTCATTTTGTTTTTGTTTTTTAATCATTTCACCCCAGGCAGTTTGGGAACGCCACTAGTAAGCAGGGCTTTATAGTGAGTGAAGGTGAGAGAGAAGACTGAGTATAGGAAAGATTGAGAAAATGAAAACCGATGAAGAGAATCAAAAAGACATTGCATTTAAATTTTTGAAGACCGTATTTATCATGGAAGCAAGTAAACGGTAAGGTGTTCCAAACGTGGGAAGCGCGAGAAAGGAAACTTTTATAGTAGATATATTTCAACTGTTGCTGATGTTGAAAGTTCTTATATGGTGTTCTTTAAGTTATTTCATACCGTTCTTTTTTGTGATTCCGTAGCGTCTGTTCATAATAATAATAAAAAATGTGAGGCGCCATTATCTTGAAGGGACATATGATAAAATGGTATATTGTAAAATAAATAAGCAGGACTTTATTCTTTGCTATATGCAAATATTAAAAAGAATTAAGAGTCAGATAGAGGATATCACGGATGAAAAATAATTGGCATTTTTACGCACGAATAATGGAAGGATATCCTTCATCATTGCAACTCATCATAAGGCACGAGAATATTTGAAGAAGTTACGTCCAAAAAAGTTCGAGAAAAAAAGAGTAGTTGCCAACTCTGCGGAGAAGGAAATGAAACGATAAAACCTTATAATGAAGCGTGTTGTCCCCTCCAAAAAAAATATCGTCATAAAAAGAAAACGTTTATACATAGGGAATTGTGAAAAAGTAGAAACCTAAGATTGTTCCAAAAAATACACGTATTATTTTGGGATTTGGACAGTGATATCGACAGCTCCATCCAAGAAAAAAAAGGACATATCAGGTAATCGCGTATGAAAAAAATGAATTTCTTTGATCGTTGACGTAGCTGTGCCAACGGAGCATATAATGGACATGAAAGACGTTGAAGAATAAGAAAAAGACAAGACTTTCTCAGGAGCTGATTATTATATGGAGAATTAAGGACTGAATGATGTTTATGATTAAGTAGGTGCCCCTGGAGCTGTTCCCAAAACACAGGAAATCGTTTTTGGCTGAAAAGTAAATACGAAGTTTGGGAATTCCACTGAAAGCAGCGTAAGGTGAGGATACTGAGGAAGGTGCTTGAGACTTTAACGAACTGGTTCTCAGTCAATCTTCTCATATCACTATCATTATCACTAGATATTTAGAAGATGATGATGATGATATATACACTGGGAAACCAAGTCTTGTATAGTCTGTAGTCTTGTAAAAATTTTATCTAGCTTTACAAATCCCCAGAGATAAAACCATTAATGCTAGCCTCTAAGTCAGAATGTGACCTCGTATTCGGACAGCAATCCCATTATACTCTAATGTACCTATGAACATCTTCAGAAAACTATCCAGATTCAAGAATCAAGTGTAAATTTCAAAACTGTGTTATATAGAGACATTAATAATTCCAGTTGTTGCGGTCCTGGGATAGACTCCTTAAATAGATCTTTGGTAGCCTATATCTTAAATAAAAATAAAATTGTTCATGCAAGCACAGCTCACACTCTAAGAAGTACTTTACCTATATATAATTAGTATGTGTTTGGAGGTTGAATTTTCCGGAAATGTGCACTGAAACATCTTATGATGCAATTACTGAAAACATGCCTCTTGTTGGAAACAAGAAGGAAAGGAGTACATTGCAGAAATTAAAGGAACTACTACTACTGCTACTACTACTACTACTACTACTACTACTACTAATAATAATAATAATAATAGCAGCAGCAATATTATTCGCATGTACAAATTTCATCTTTTTAAATAATAGTGGGCTGTTTCACTGACTTCTTGCTTCATTACCCCAAAATAACTAATTTATTTAGATATGCATTATTAATTATTTTAATTACACTTTTAGATCACTAATTCTGTTTTAGTTTTGCTTAGTGTATTATTTTTGCCCTCAAATAACAGGCAGAGTGCGAGAACGGCTTAGGCAGTTACCAAAAAAAAAATGAGTATATTTAGTGCAAGAAACATTTTTGATTAAATCATATTGCATGCTTTGCTATCCGGATATTGCAAGAAATTAGACAAATATTAAATCAAACGGTATTACTTTGATTCCTATAATATTATTGCTTTCAATTAACTCATTAACACCAACATTAACATCCGGTATTAATTATAAAAATATAAATAAAATATATAAATAAAAATATAGTACAATTCTACCCATTAATATCGATCTTTACAAAAATGTAGCGTTACTCTTTGGAAAGACTGCCAGGGAAATAATTTAATTCAAGTGCAATTGAAGTTTAGGAATTCCTAATTGATAATTCATAAAACTGACGTTGACGTCTATTAACGAAAGTTACTGTTAGAATTCCGAAATATTTATGCAGCAAAGTAGTTTAATGCTTAGAAGTTTCCCCACCCGACTGGCCGAGTGTAAAAGATTTGGTCGTCAATATGAAGACAAACTATTAGGCTTGGATACCCTTAGGAAAAAAAAAATCATGAACAATTATCTAATTAATTTAGCTGAATTTTACGTCATTTAATAAGCGATAAATTTCGATATTTCTCATGTTGATCGAAAAAAAATGAACGAAAAACTCCCACGTAAATACATAACAGACATATTACAAAATGCAGGAATAAATAAATGATTGCATCAATCTCTAGTCATTTTGCACGTGTATAGGATGGAACATTATAAGTATTTTCTTACACTTAGTCATGCTTTATTGTTCAAAATTGTTTTCTTATTCTACGGTCTTAATGACGCATCATATTCGAAAAGGTTAATGTAAATATATTTTAAATTTATTCTTTTTCATTTTCTTATTTTTCATATGAACTATTGTAATCTATACGCGGCACTTCATGGCTTTCATTGAAGGTAAGTTGGGTAAATGCATCTGGATGCTGTGTGTCCGTTTATTGACAGGTATTGGGAAATCATACACAAAATCGGGGTAAGGCAGATAACGAATGCCAAAGACAGATTAAGTAATAAAGATGAACAGTAGTTTAGGTTCGTTTTGCAATCTCGATATTATCGCATATCACAACCACGAGAGATGAAACAGGTTAGACAATTACAGAAACATATTAAACCAATCAAGATGAAGATATTTGTCCAAATAGATCAGTGAATATTTAACTGCTTAAATATAAATTCTATTAGACAAGTGTACATTAGATGGGATATTCTTAATCCCCTAGGGAAGAATTCCAAATCTAAGATGCAAAATTTTAGCCAGTGGAAGAATTGGGTATTAAACGAAATGCAATTTCTATGATCTATCGAAATAATCATTTTCCGGGTTCATTGAAATGAAGAGTGCTTTGTTTTTTGTCTTTTTATTTTACTGCAATTAATAAAACATTTTGTATCAATAATTAAATTTATAATCTTAAAATTATAATCATGAATTAATTAAAATCGTAAAGCTATAACCACGAATTAATAATTATAGATATTTCAAAATGTTATATAATTTAATACGACCTTGGTATGACGATAAACTACCTCCGACATCGAGGTCTCTGATTTGAGGAGCGTCAAACCACCTCTTAATTGGTGTTGTTCCCAGGTCTACCCAGACGTGAGGTGGTATTATAGCACCTGTTAGTATCCTATCTATGGGTAAATAGTTGACCACCAAAATGAGTTCAAAACACTATGAAAGTAAAAAATACATTTTATAGTAAAAAATACTAGCAAGATATTTTCATAGTTAAAAAATATCAGCAATGCATTTTTGCAAAAATAAAAAGCAATACATTTTTTGTAAAAGAAATTACTACTGCTCCCAAGAAAATTAAATTTGGGCATCCCATGACCCATGAAGAGTTGATATACCGCTAAACAAACAAATATAAATAAATGAAACCGTAAATACGTAAAAAGAGGAATATGACCTAAGAATAATATAAATTAAGCTGTGAATTTAGGTGAAATTATACAGACTTCATTCAGATAATATTCGGTAATATATTTTCCTGATGTGATATTAAAATAATGCTAAGTGCATTTTTTCAAATGACAAGTAATATGTAAAACCTATTATATTAGAGAAAAGTCATAATAAGATTTTCTGAGAAATACGACCGAACTTTACAAAATGTTATTTCATTACAATATTGTCAATGTCATCTTTTAGAGATCAGCTTGTTCATTTAAAAAAAAAAGTTCAAATGGGCGTATTTTAAAAGACTAGCTTTTAGAATCACGCCAACAAATTTTATGATTGTTTCATGCATTCTATTACTGTCGATCTCTCGTTTTTTTTTTGTTTGGTTTTTTGTATGGGTAGAAAACCAATAACCTTCATGTTTTATAATGTAGGGATTTTTAAAACAAAGTTCATATAAAATGTAGTAAAACTTGATTCAATGTATATTGAGACCTTGAAAGCATGCACTGCCCAATACATTCAGAAATGCACTTCGTTGGTTGTAGAGGGACTACATTGTGTCTTGTAGTGTCAGTAGCCTATATACATTTTCGTTGTGTGACCAGAATATGGATATGCGATCTACATGTCTCTACATTACATTTGAATTAAATAGTATCTTTCAAAATGATCTATTTCTTCGAAGAAAAATTATATTAAACGGATGAAATCCACTAATTAAAATCTCCTTCACTCACATCCCGGGTAACGAGAGAGAAAGACAGGTCAGAACACCTACTAAGCTCTGCAATGTCTAATTTAGAGAGACTGTATCTCCTTGCCGTTGGCACAGATTTTCCTCCACCTTTGAATATACGCTCTTTTAGTGCTAGAGGGCGTCGTCAGTGATGTTCTGAATTGGATCATTGGGCTGTTTCGGGACTTTCAAACATCATACTGACCTCACCAAGTCGACCCAATCAGAGCTGATCAGACTCTGATACACCTCCTAAAAAATGCTTGTAGACAGTGACTTCTATAAATGTACCCCCTTATCATACATTTGATTGGAGGTTGACGAACAGCCAATCACAACGGTGCGAACTCTATTTAACCTGTTTACGGGTAATTTTTTCTTTTTTCCATTTTTGAGGGACACCCTTTCGTCAGATACTTAGAAGGTAATTATGTTTTCCGTTTTTACCCACTTCCCATCAAGTTTCATTTCACCAGCTAGTAATTACTATTTACAGAGATAATAAGAAAAATTCGGCAATTAAAATTAATTAATAAATAATAAGCAGATATGCGATCCAAAGTAACAGTATGTTGTAAAACGCCCCGTGATATTTTATCAGATAACACAGCCCCAATGTGAAATATTCTCTTGAGATATTTTTCAATTAATTTTTTATAGTATAATCAGACCCCCATCTGTCCAGGATCAACAGTGTTTAACAAACGATAACAAGTGCCTGTAACGTATTCTACCCTTAAACTATATAAAACTTCCTGCTGTGTGGAACCGACTCCCAAGAGTATGTTTCCCAAATCACTACAGTCTTAATCTGTTCAAGTCTAGAATTAACCGTTATCTTCCTTTCCTATCGGTTTAACTTACAAAGATTGATGCAAGTTTAAATCATGCCCAGAGCAGATTTTGAATGCCCATACTATACAGTATAAAAACAAAACAATACATCCACGAAAATACGTCTATTCCTTATATATATATATATATATATATATATATATATATATATATATATATATACAACGTGTTAGTACGTGCAATATCCTGTCTTCATCAGCCGCCGACCAGGGGTGATATCACGGTTTCTGTGGCTATGGCGAGATCGCACCCCTGGTGCACCAGCAGCAGTTCCCTTCCAGACAGGGTATGAAGATAAGCAATCATGGCGCTTGTCTGAAAAGTATTCCAACAGTTCAGCACGCGTCAAGTTGGATTTGTTAGAGATCAAACCACAAGCAAATAAACTTGCGCGCAACATCACGGATGTTGCGCGCATTTTATTTGCTTGTGGTTTTGATCTCGAACAAATCCAACTTGACGCGTGCTGAACTGTTTGAATACTTTTCAGACAACGCGCCAGTGATTGCCTATCTTCATACCCTGTCTAGTAGGAAACGCTGCTGGTGCCACCAGGGGTGGCTGTGTCGCCATAGCCACCGAAACCTTGATATCATCTCTGGTCGACGGCTGATGAAGACAGGGTATCGCCCGTGCTCACACGTTGTATGTTATATATATATATATATATATATATATATATATATATATATATATATATATATACATGAAAAGTGTATGTATATATATGTGTGTGTGTGTGTGTGTGCAATATATATATATATATATATATATATATATATATATATATATATATATATATATATATTATTTATATATTAAAATCGCGGTACTTATTGAAAAGCGCTCAAAATCAGAGTATGTATGTATATATGAATTAAAAACAATAGGAAAAGTATACTTAATATATCCGAAGCGTTTCTTGACTCTACGCAAATTATCAAGTTAAATGTGATGGCTGTATTTTTCAACAAATATACTATACAGTTACTCCAAATTTCCAAATTTATGAAACCTCATGAATATTCACCTCGTTATTAAAGAGGTTTTAACTTTTTCGAGATGTATAGTAAACGTCAATCCCATAATTCAATCTTTTTTTCTTTCTTTTCTTTTATTTCAATTTCCTTTCTTTGTTCTTTCTTTTTCTTTTTCGGGCATAATAAATGACGTGTTTCAGTAAATTTGTTATTGAGCGTATTTAAATTTAAAAATCTCCTTTCAAAGATTATGCATGACGTAATCTAGTAGCTAAAACCCAAACCTTTTTAATTAACGTGCTGAAAATTCATGAGCATTCTTTAATTTAGAAATTTAGAGGAACTGTCAAATATATACTTTTTGCAAAAATATCATCATTATATTTGCCTTGATAAATTTCGTCATATGACGAAATGCGTCGGGTAAAGTAAGTATAGTTTTCCTATCGTCATTTTATTCATTTATCTCTTCTACATATATAATTCATCTGAGAACGTATATATATATATATATATATATATATATATATATATATATATATATATATATATATATATATTCAAATATGTTTAATTGTTTCATTGAACAATACAGACTTATGTCTATCTATTTTTATTTATAATGGTCCTTTCCAGTTCTCGCCTCTGTGTTACATCCAGAAACTGATTAGAGAACATGAAATGATCATTCTAAAAATAAATAAACATAATATGCCTATATTATTCAATGATATAATACTGTCTAAATATATAGAGGTTAATGATTTAAATGGCGAGAATACATTGTCGCAAATATATTTGTTTTTTGTATGAATGATTCATGAATTTATAAATTATATTTGCACCTTTTAATTGAAATTAAAATAACTGATCCAACGTGCAACTTTCGGATAATAAGTGTGACATTGCTGTAATTATTGAACAATATTGTTTCTTGCCATATTGACGGAAAATCTACCAGTAAAAAAAAGAATTCTCTTATTGCTATATTTGTACAAAAACGTAAAAGCTTAAAATTTAAATTCAAACTCAGCGTTGCGACTGCACGTTCCAAAACAATAACACATTTCTCATAGCATTTTTCGGATTACATCTCTATTTTCGTTGTCCTCTTATTACCGAGAAGTAAAAACAAGAACAAAATCTATTTCCATAACTGATGATGTCTGTAGGAACAGACGAAAGCTTGTAAAAAATTAAAAAGACCTTATGCAACTGGAATTTGTAAACAGGGATCATATCATTCATATACAGGTTCCGTGTTGATATGTCTTATTTATATTGTTTGCGGCGACGTATTCTCGCCATTTAAATCATTAACCTCTATATTTGTTTTTTGTATGAATGATTCATGAATTTATATATATATATATATATATATATATATATATATATATATATATATATATATATATATATATATATATATATATACAAGTACAGGTATGGAATAATATTCGGATAACTTAGCCGACTAGAGGAAATAAGATATATATATATATATATATATATATATATATATATATATATATATATATATGTGTGTGTGTGTGTGTGGAGAGAAAGAGGAGAGAGAGAGAGCGAGGAAAGAGAGAGGGGGATAGATAGATCCTCCATCTTTTCTCTGTACTCTTTTCATTTCAAGATCTGTGAAATATCATTGCAATTACGTCATGCTTTTTAAAATATATTGTTATTGTTAATACCTATTATATCAGCTGTTAATCTCTTTATTCGACGTTCTTAATTTTATAGCGATGCAATAAGGGAATAAAAGTTTCGTAATGGCTGCACTACGGTTATTGCCTTTTTCCATTTGCATGCACAGAATCATGTTACGGGATTTTACTCCTATTATATTACATCCGAAAATATCAATGACCAATCTCACTCTTGTTAAAATGAACGGGATGATTACAATAAATTGTTTGTAAGAACAGTAGAGACAATGACGATTATAATTTCAGTAATTGTCGAGTTCGTATTAAGCACGGAATTATTCACGATTGTGATAAGAAAAATGCTTTCATGGGACATTGATCGATAATAAAGTCGGCCATCATACTAACGTTAATTGTAATCACTATTTCGATCGATATGTTACGTTTTATGTCCTGTTTATATCATATCCTTTCTAAAGTAGATTATAACAATTTTCGAGTAAATTTTCGGCGATGAACCGTTTTTATTTTCCAAGTTTAGCTCAGTACATCACAAAGATGGCAGCCTTAGATTCTTCATTTGAAAGATTTGCCTATACCGTAAATATCTGTGCAGCCCATCAACATTCCGAAATTAGTCAACATCTAAGAGAAATTACAATTACGGCCATTTATTTTGTTCTGTTTGAAAATTTAAAAATCAGCAAAAAAAATTTTCCTGGGCCCTCTCTCAACACAAACATGATAATCTATTTGATCGAATTCGAGTAAAAATATCATAATTTCACTAAAAAGCTACCTAGTGTGGACCGTCATCACAAGCCCTCTTTAGATACGTCAATAACTGTGAAATCCCGTCACGTCAGCGAAATATTCTTAATTCATGCAGCTCTATAGCTTTTGATTTTTTCCCCATATTTCATATAGGGTATAATACATTAAAAATATATATTACAAAATTTTTTAATCTTACTTGCTTCTCTTCACTTCCAAGCTATGTTCGTAATGTTAAGATGGTTTATACATTCAGGGTAGATAATGGTTTTATTCGGATATATTAGTAATTTAATTATAAAAGCGATTAACGAAATTTTGATATGTAAATCTCGTAAAAACAATTTTTACAAATATAAAAAATAAAAATCCTGCAAAAAAAAAAAATTAAACATTTAGGGAATTTTTTTAAAAATTAGGAGAAAATAAGAAAATTATTTATTTCTAATTTGCTTTGGCAAATATGAAGTATTTCTATTAAGAAAATACCAGAATTTTTTCAAAGTGTAAAATATTAGGTACTAGAGATGAACGGAAAAATAGTGTTAAATTTATGTTAGTTTTTAAAGTCATAATTGCACAAGTACACTGACTTTGTGTATCTAGACGACACCATTAATACACAAGCCAGCTCCCCGCGAGAGATCAAGAGATGGCTGGCAATAGCAAGACGTGTTTCGACAAAAATGGGAAATATTTGGAATCCTCAGAATATGCATGTTAGTCTAAAGTTGAAATTAGTACTTGCCACTGTTTTCGCCATCACCAGCTAGGGTTGCGAATCATAGAGATTGTCCAAGAGAGAAATATCTGGGCATATCACAGTGTTCTTCGAATACCATGGACAGCGAGACGTACCAATAAGATGCCATCAGAATAAATTACGTATTGAGAGAGCAAATATCACAAAAGAAGCTCGTTGATTTGGCCATATTCTGCGACAAGTTGGCTTCGATAAGGTCATTCTGCCGGGGGCCAGTAGGTGGCAAGCGGCACCAGAGACGACTGCCACTGCCTTGGTTTGTTGATATTAAGAGGTGAATTGTAATAACGTGGTTGAAGGTGTAAGAGCAACATCAGACAGAAAAAGGTGGATGGGTGGTGATCACAGCAGTGCAAAATGCGCTAACGGAATAAATGATAATGACACGGACTGTTGTATATCTCAAGATTCTTGACAAAATTCAAAGAGTCTGTAATGCAATTGATCCTAACCAGGCATCTCGATTTTAGTCATTTTCACGCCGATGTAACGTGGCTTCTCGCTCTCATTTCTACAAATAATTTCATGGCAACTCTTCTGATAGGATTTTTTCCCTGGTGCCTCGACTAATGTGTGGCACTAGATTGACAAAAAAGTATCACCGTTTTACTGTTGAAATAGATGCAACCGCCACTTCTACACTAACAGTTTCTTCTCTCACACTTCTCACCTGTAGAACTCCCTTCCGATTTCGTGCTTCCCTGATAATTACAATTTAATTGCAGCGTTAATCGCCATCTTTAGGCTTAGTGAATACTGTTCTTTTATTGTCTTTTCCACAATTTTCGCAATTAATGTCTCATTCCCTTTCACTCCCTGTAACTCGCTCTGTTTTCTTGGCATTATCACCTTGTTTGGGGAGAAACGATTAAAATAACACACACACGCGCGCGCGCTCACATACACACACGCTTTCTCTCTCTCTCTCTCTCTTTCTCTCACACCCATATATTAACACACCCACACAACTACAGACACTCACACACCTATACATCCAGATAGAAAACAGTCACTTTTTAATATATATTTGATTATCTTTCTGTGTTTGAACAGCCACATACACACACCTTTAGATTTATACATTAGATGTTTTTATTCTAAATATTTTTGTCAACTAATTAGACAAGTGTGGCTCCAAGAATAACACTTAGATAAACTCGAGTAAGAAAACGTAATGTCAGATTAAAAATAAAATTAAAAAAATTAATCATTACACATCTGGTTAATAACACATATCAGAAGTTATTTTATAAAATGTCACGTCCCCATCAGTATACGCCTTTCTGTCTTATCTTTGAATTGGTAGGGGTTCTTGGATTTAACACGCTGTTTCTGGCTGCCTTTAAAACAGTTTGAATTCAGAGCAGTGTTTTTCCTAAGCTGGCAGCTAATCAACGCTATAATTCTGCGTCCTGTTATTTAATCCATAGCTGGGGAGGGATAGATAAATGGATTAATTTCGTTCGCAAACTGGAAAGATAACAAAGGATTAGGAGAGAAATTGAATTCAACTCGCTAGTTTGAATTCCACGCTGATAACTGTGATACTGACTGCACACCCACCGTATATATGGATATTCTAAGCATATACATGAGTTTAAATGTTGTTTCTAATTACTTTATTTTCTTTAAAAGTAAAAAGAAAAAAACAACAACAAATAATTGTGCATATTGTCGTGATAATATTAGACGTTTCCTTCTAAGAAAAATGTGGTCACAATGTCTGATGATTTTCCTGCTTAGAATCAAGGAAAAGGAAACGAGAGAATTATAAAATTAAAAATGAATTTCAATAAAAATGAAAATGTTATCCTTCAGCTTGTCATGAACAAAGATCTCATATCGTTTCGACAAACAATTCCTTCACGTGACACATGTAATATGACGTCAGAGTTAACAACTCTCGAAGAAAAATACCAAAAACAAAATATTAATAATAAGACATATATATATATATATATATATATATATATATATATATATATATATATATATGATAACGAATCATCTTGGAAATCTCTGCGTGATGCAACATATACTACATCCTTGGAGGTTCTCGGCCTGCCATATCGTAAGCATCAAGACTCGTTTGATGACAATAATACAGAAGTTCAGCAGCTTATAGATCAATTGCATTCTTCTCATGAAGCATGGATAGAGGACAAGAACGCGTCCGATAAGAACTCGTCTTACAAGAAGTGCAAAAATCAGGTTCAACGAGCTCTCAGAGCCATTAAAGAGGGTTGGTGGTCTAAAAAGGCCACTGAACTTCTAAAGGCTTTCTATGCCGGCCTAAAGAGCATTTTCGGTCCCCAGAAAAGTGGTGTTGCCCCTATCTCCACAGCAGATGGCGAAACTCTCTTGACGGATAAGTCAGACATTTTGAATCGCTGGAAAGAGCATTTCGAAATATCATATATGCCTGTTCACGATATGAATATACTGTCATTGTTAAATGGATCACTTCTCAGTTAACTCACTACTAAACTCGTTAAAGTTTGAAGACAGACGAGCTACAAATTTTTACGAATTACAAATGTAACCTAGTCTATGAGCCAAAACAATGCAACACACTGTAAACTTCCTTTAAACTAAATAACTCAATAACGAATGATTTGCGGACATATGTCTATGTGGACTTACTTTTGGTGTGAAGAAACCGCCCCCAAAGATTCTAAAAGTATTTTTGATACATCCTACATATATATATATATATATATATATATATATATATATATATATATATATATGAAGAAATATAGTCTTAAGATGTGCTATATTTATAGGATAAAGTGCTCAATATCAGAGATAGAGCGTGTGTAAATATAAAAGTGAACATAGGAGTCAACACTTAGAGGCGACAGTCTGTTTAATGCTAGATGCAATCGTCAGGGCATGAGTGCTGTTGTTTTTCTCGTCGCCAAGTGTTGACATCTATGTTCACTTATATATATATATATATATATATATATATATATATATATATATATATATATATATATATATATATATATAGTTATCATCTGGAAAATCCTTAGGTATTTTAGCTTGTAATTCAACAAACCAATGCCTAAAGAAAAATAAGGGATAAAAAAAGAAAGAACTAAGAACATGAAATTGAGGGGGAAACAATTGTCCAGAATCCCAGCTTAGAGTCCAAAGAAAAAAACTCCAAAACGATATCTATCTATCTATCTATCTATCTATCTATCTATCTATATATATATATATATATATATATATATATATATAGGTGCGAAATTTCATTAAAATTATACAGAAGGTTCTTGAGCTAGGCTCTTTTATTATGTTCTGGCGTTTTAATAGGAAATTACGTATTTGGTTTCAATCCACATTCTAATACTAATCCGTGTATATAAACAAAAATGTGCATATTATATTCCAGTTATGTGTCTGAAAAATAATAAACATGCATAATATATTATAACAACATTATTAAATAAATTTAAATATACATAACACTGCATCTGATATAATTTTCTATCCTAAGTTAGAACTTTTTATAAACTAAAACCTCGAATGTTTGGCATGTATTGGACAGTTGAACAGGCTGTCTTGTTGTCTCATTTTAAAACGGTTTATCTGTATGGTTGAAAATTGTCAAATTGTGAAATTGATGGTAAATAAACAGACCTCGGCTGGTTTGGCGCCATTACGTATTTTGAAATATATGTGAGGAAGAAATAAGTGTGTATAATATATAGCAATATAAATATTATTTAAAAAATTTGCCCACAGAAAAGAAACTAAGCGCACAAAATGGAGGCATCCATACTTTATGTTATTTCACTCAACTTAAGCAGTTGATTGTGGCATTTTTTTCTGGAATGACCTCCAGCTTTGAATATTCTAATTGTTATAGTGGAACACACCTATTCTATTGTTAATAGACTCTCCCACCTATAATAAGTAGGAGTCGCTCAGTGGGTCGTTCGGTTAGTCGACTGGCTGATCGGTTGGACTCTCTGCCATCGGGCGGGGAGGAACCCGAAGGAAGCTACGCCGAAGGGCGGATTCTCTTTCGGGGAGTTAAACCGATCGTGAACACGTTTATACGGGTTCAATAGGCATATTTTTGGCCGAGCTCACGCTCTCGGAGATGCCACGTTATAAAGGCCTTGTGCCACATGACGCCCTCGTGGAGGGGTGACTGAATATCGTCAGTCAGCCAGTCGACTAGCTGATCGGTTGACCTCTCAACCTTCGGGCGGGGAGGAACCCGAAGGAGGCTACGCCGAAAGAAGGACTCTCTTTCGGTGAGGTAAACCGACCCTGAACCCGTTTATACGGGTTCAATGGACATATTTTTGGCTGAGTAAAGACTCTCGGAGATCCCACTTTAAAAGGCCTTGTGCCACATGACACCCTCGTGGCGGGGTGACTGAATATCATCGGTCAGCCAGTCGACTAGCTGATCGGTTGAACCCTCTGCCTTCGGGCGGGGAGGAACACGAAGGAGGCTACGCCGAAGGGCAATTCTCTTTCGGGGAGGTAAACCGTCCCTGAACCCGTTTATACGGGTTCAATGGGCATATTTTTGGCTGAGTTCACGGTCTCGCAGATCCCACGTTAAACCGGCCTTGTACCACTGATGCCCACGTGGTGGGGGGACTAAATATAGTCGGTCAGTCAGTCGATGCTGGACGACCGTTAGTCGGATACTAAAGTATCCGCGACCACAACTAGATTTTCACTGCGTCATACCTATTATATCAAGTTTCTAAAGTTTTGTACGTCGAACCTATTTTAGGACCGACTTAGTACAAATACAAGCCTCCACTGTGAAACCACTCCACAACACTAATATAATAAATACTAAAATTGTCATAAAATGTCACTAAGAAACTACTATTTCTTGAATAGAAAGGTGCGTGATATCGGTTTTCAGTCATATTTCAAAAAATGTAAATTTTTTAGTGTAGTTCTTGTTTTTAAAGAACAATTGATCTCCTTTTATGTTTAATACAAAAATAATAATATTCAGAACTAATATTCACTAAAATATCTTTTTTAAATATAAATACAAATCTCGTTTTTATAAATACCAAATATAATTTTTAAAATTTGAAAAAAAATGTAATAATATATAACTGCGTTACTATAGCGATAACCAGATAATTTAAATTACGTAACGGTCAGTCTATAATGATTACCTGAAGATCACATGAAACTCCGAGTCGTACTATCGGTGATGGATAATATATCTATTTATTAATATATATATATATATATATATATATATATATATATATATATATATATATATATATAATTATTTAAAATATAAAATATTATAATAAGAGGTCAAAATATAATTAAGAAACAAAAAAGTCGGGCCGCCTAGAAAGGCGTAAACACCAAAAAGTGCACGATGCAAGATATAAAATATAAGATATAAAATGCAGAGCAAGATGCCTTGAAAGAAAATCTCTCAGAAACACGCAAACGGGGTTCGATCGCTAGATCTTCTAAGACCGGTTTAAAAAGCTGAGTATAGTGAACACCACTACAAGCTTATAAAACACCGGAAGGTGGATGGTACTGGTGACAGTGAAACTTAGAAGAGGGGGTCAGAAAACCAGGAGGCGGATGGAATTGGTGGGAGTGTGACTAAGAAAGGGTACGTCCGCAAAAAAGAAAAATAATTTTACAGGAAAACACTCATCCGGGATATATGGTCAGAGAGAGAGAGAGAGAGAGAGAGAGAGAGAGAGAAAGAAAGAGAGAGAGAGTGAGAGAGAGAAATATGCAATTAGGTTTCATAATTTATGGGAGTGCAGTATGTAAAGATCAAAGTTGCTTAATGTCATGGAAATGCCAAGGCCTATGACAAGAAATTCTGACATTTGGTGACGCAGTCGGAACAATGGCTGCTTGCACATAGAAAGGTGATATGTATTACTAGATGCTAATGCGTGCCACGTCTATTGTATATATAATTTCTTAAATTTTAAGAACATTCGATATCCCACGACCTATAGAATCACTTTCGTATCGGCAATACCTGACAGAATATATTACGGCTTACGTGGTGTAGAAGTCTAATTTTGTACAAGAACCTGCAGTCACCGATATCAGTAACGCGTGGGCAGACATCGTGACGGCAAATCTCAACATGTCTCCCGAGTCAACGACTTGAACTACTCCCATGGGCATAGGGGCATTTGACACGGTACGAAATACCTTTCACACTAGTGAATGTGTTTGTGATTGGGTATGTGTGTATGCACGCGCGCACACACGCACACGCATACACAGAGTGTTGCAATTTATTTCTTGCCCAGCGCGCGCGCAGTTGCCATTTCCTTCTTGTCTTTTCTTTGCCATTTCTTGCTAGACCAGTTGCCATCCAAAGCTATAGAACCCGGTCTATCCTGCTATTTACTCATAGCTGGGCGGAGAGGAAGAGTAGGATTCATACATTTCTAAAATGTCATGGATTCTACTGGAATTCGAAATCAGCTTTCCGATTCCTCTATCCGAGCTGCAATCCATTACCCCACCGTGCCTCCATATATATATATATATATATATATATATATATATATATATATATATATATATATATATATATATATATATATATATATATATATATATATATATATATATAAGTGTGTGTGTGTGTGTGTGAACAAAAAGAGCCAAGAGGAAAAATATACTTAGTCGATGCAATTCGTCCTCTGAGGGACTTTATCTTGGTAATAATTTCAGAGGTCGAAACTCATCGGTTACATATAGTTTTTCTGTTGCTTCTTTTTATTCATTTTGTATATTTTACAGATGCACTCTGTATGTGAATATTTACGCACACGCACTCTCTCTCATACACACATACACATATATAATAAATTAAAACTTCTACTTATTTATCATGTCTTCCATCAGATTCAGGAGATTTGATTATAAAATTGAAATCATTTTCCAAAATTAAAATAATCATAGGAACAAGAAGTTAATATACAGCGTAATCATTTTGAATTTATTCTTTTACAAATGACTTCACTGCATGATGCAGAAATATGGGTCATTTTAAGTCTTGTTAAATTTATTGAAAAAAGTTTGAAGAAAGTAACTATAAACAATTTTTTTCTCTCCTCTGTCAGCCGCAATGATGGAGAAAGCATTACCCCGAACCATCGCCAGTGAGATACGCTGCAAGAGCCACTCCGTCTCGCAAGAGCCACTCGTCTCCGTTTTCTTTATCTTTGCGTTCCGGTCGACGGGGCCCGGCTTAACCGCGGAACTGATCAAATTACCGGTCGAAAATGTATCCGCGCAAGTCGCATCTCAAATCGACTTCCCCATTTTAAAAAAGGGAATGGTAATACCATCTGCCGTTTTCCATCACCACGGTCGAGGCCTAAGGTTTCGATTTGGGAAGGAAACTCAGCTGCATCCAGACCTCTTCTGAAGATGTCGTTTATTGCTGCATGCTTTGGAAAGCGGCCGGCACTACGACGACAGGAGAGAGATGATGCAAACCAAACTCATCAATGGAAGCTCCACATCTGCATCTGTGGCGCCCACATAATTTGAGTCCAAGACGGATTGCGACTCCGACCAGAGTGCACTCATCATCTAGAAGGGTACCGGTAGATGAAGAGGGCACTGCGTTGAGCCAGGCACCACTACTCGGTTGTGAAGCAGATAGTAGACAGGCGAGGCGATGTTGATCCAGAGAGATCCTCAAATTAGAAAAATTGGCCTCTCATTTTATTTTATCCCAATTTTTTTGTTTTGATGTATCTAGTGGGATAGAAACTAATTCTTGGGCCCCGGCGCTGCAAGCTTGTTCGAAAGAACTACCCGAGAAACATTGTTAAATTAAAAACAGCAGGTTAAGATAAGTGAAATCATCTTCAAAGCACAGTGCAAGTGGCCCAGACAGGGAGAAAGTTAGGGAAGGAAGATAAATTTAGACGAAGATGACATGACAAAGAAAATTGTGAACAAATATATATTTGATCTATAAAACTGATCATCCCGAGAAAATTCACACAGAGAGACACAGCGGGCCTCAGAGTAGACAACCGATGGACTGGGTAACTCCCACCCACCTCATTTTCGCTCGCTTATAGCAGCAGATTGTAACCTAAGAATAAAACCTGGTTTAGTGCTAGAAATTGTTTTTCACTCGTGGGTAACGTTCTGGCTGAAAGGTAATTTTTAAGTCAGAAGCGTTTGACTGGAAGGAACTGCACCCTGTCAAAGAACCTGGTGTTTGGTCTCAGCTGCAACGCAACATTACGGAAACATTTTGAATTTGATCTTTTATAAACGACAGCATTGCGTAGTCTCAAGTTATCTAATTGATATAAAAATATACATAACTGAAAAATTTCAAATAAACTTACTCCCTACCATATGTTCTTTTGAAGTAAATTATTTAATTTATTTTAAAAACTTTAATTTTGAAAGTAAAATATTTTCTGATGTGACGGCGTAAAATTCACGAAACTCAAAGAACAGATAAGTAGATATTTAATTTCAATTATTACTCTTAACCCTTTGAGCCCTGCGTTCCTGAACAATTGTAACGCTTCTACCTGAGCTCATGTGTCAAAATTCATAAATATTTGGTATGTAATGTTTCATAGTAGATATAAAAAATAGTTGCAAGTCTTTACCCACCATTCAACTGGCATTAAGTCATTTTTCTCTACCACTGTCCAACCGGCGGATGGGAATTTGGTAATTTTTCTCTAAAGGACTCAAATTGTTAATGATCTTTCTCTTGATGTCGAACATTATAATTACATAGAAGGACTGCCGTACAAGAGTTATCTTCCAGACAAAAAAAAACAAAAACAAAACATGGCCGACATTTTTTATTTTTTGGTTGTGTGGGTGATAGGCATTGTTTTAAAAACACGCGCACACATACATACATACATACATACATACATACATACATACATATTTTATTTAGGTACAAAGTTTACATTCAACTAAGTTTTATTAAAATCTACCGTTGGGTAGATGCGAATCGTTGGAATTTTGCCTAGCCCACTGACAAGACATGTTTCTTGATAAAGACTGAGATAGAAAAATAAACTTCAGAGAATTTATCTACAGTTACGATCCTGATATACATCTTATTTGAAAACTGGATAGATCGGACGAAACATTTAACCAACACACACATACACACACATGCGCACGCATATATATTATAAATATATATATATATATATATATATATATATATATATATATATATATATATATATATATATATATATTACTTTTATTATATATATATATATATTAATTTTATTATATATATATATATATATATATATATTACTTTTATTATATATATATATATATATATATATATATTACTTTTATTATATATATATATATATATTACTTATATATATATATCTGTGTATATATATATATAATTTTTATTATATATACTATTTTTATATATTATTATTATTTTTATTAGAAGAGATTAGAACAAAAACATATTGAAATCACTACACGTTTTTCGTTTTTTGCACGTCTTTAGTTTTTTGCTAGTGTTGTACCACTTCAGGCGATGGTGAGTGACTGTTGATTAAATTAATTTTCTAAAAAAACATTTAATCAACAGTCAGTTACCATCGGCTGAAGAGGCACAACAGTGCCGGAACACGAAAGCTATTGTCTATCGATTTCAGCATGTGCTTGTTCTAATCTCTTATAATAAAAATACTAATATATTGATCTACTTGGTATTGAAAACTTGGTTCTTTCTCATATTTGTATATATATATATATATATACAAAGACGTTGTGAAGTAGTTGTAATGACAAATCCTCCATAATAATCCTACGTGGCAGTTAATAATGTTGCAGAAACCAACATACGGCAATGTTCAATGCTGAACATTTTGGATTGACAAGGACCAATCTCTTCGTCTGATCCGAAAAAGTAGGCTCCCTTGAGTGGAAAGGCTGTTCCTGTGATGGGTCCCTTCGAGTAATATTTGCAGTCCATATAACTCAATGAAATAATAAACGCTCATTTATGCGTACAGAAGATGTAATGTGTCCATGAAAGTTTGGTCGAACAGCTCTCTACTCATGTCAATAGATAAAATTATGTTCTCTCCTTTAGGCTTGAAGAGCAAGAATACCACAGGAAAAAACATTTGGAATTCAATTTCACTTTTTTACCCCAAAGCCATATTTTCAATCGATTATAACAATTTTTGATCGTTTGAGAATATTGTGAGGGGAAAATATTCTCTAATGAAAACCAGTTTCAAGCGATAGTCGAAAACCTTTTTACATTAAATAATGCGGAATTTTACTTAAAGAGTAACGAATATCTGCCTGATAATTGGCAAAACGTCATTATAAATAATGGTTAAGGGATAATTGAATAAAATCTAATTGTCCTTTAAGTTTGGAAAAATACAATCAATGAAGAAAAACGGAAATTACTTATTACTCAACCTAATATTAGGTTGGTGCAAAAATAGTGACGTAATAATGTCGTTTTTTGACGTATTTTTAACGTCAAAAAACGACATTAACCTATTTGATCACAATCCCCCTCAACTTATCCCTCCACAGTGGAGCATTGTTGATTACACCCAGTGCGATATATATGAATGTTCACCTTACAAAACTGAAGATACGGACACTTACTCATGTGATTGTTTAGGTCTTTCCATGACGATTTCTGGCATAATGGGTTAAATATTCCATTTGATACCTCTAGTCTAACGGACATACGGCTCCGGACATCTAACGGCATAAGCAGACTTGTGTGAACTAATGCCAATTGCAGGACTCAGTGAACATCGACACCTCGAACGCACGTTGCGGCTTCGAGAACCCATGTCTCGGTGTCCTGTCCGGTCGAGAGGCGAGAAATTACATGTCTTCTAACTAGAGAGTCGAGTGACATCTCACCGTCCCAGCGACATTTTTGCCTTTCTCGTGCGGAGGAAATCAGGACGTAGCAGGATGAAGATGAGGAGGAGAGACTATTTTTTTGTGTCGATTCTTTCGTTTCGCGCTTGTAGACTGCGGTGTCGCTTCCATCACAACCGCTAGCAGTTGTTGATTGCAAGACGATAGAGGCTACGTCGTTTCGCTCTCGGAATTTGAAAGAAAACGTTGGGCTTAAATATCAGAGAAGACCAGATTCTGGGGTTTTGGTGAACTCTCTGACAGTAGGACAACTCTGAACTATAAATCGCTGCTGAATTGCGTCTTTGGCTACTCATATAAAAGGTTTCAGGAGTCCACCAAGAGAAAAAAAATATCCGGAGTTTGAGTTCCTAAATCATCTTGTTATATTAAGTAACATCCAGAAAAAATTACTGAATATATATATATATATATATATATATATATATATATATATATATATATATATATATATATATATCGGCACTTTCATTTTCATTGGGGTCATTTCAACAGTCAGACGAGTAGGTACTTCTGAATTGGTAACAACTTCTTACGCCTATCTACCTAACCAACCTTTCTACAGTAGAAGCCACAACGGACACTGCGCCTGAAATATGCAGAGATTACATCGATCGTCTCCTGAGACTGATGGGTGAATTCTGATATGATATTATGAAGATATACAGGTCTCTAACATAAACGCTAATATGATATCAGTCTGCGTCCACGAAATACTATTCTCCTGAGGAATAGCATCGAAATGATTGGTCCATAAGGATGACCAGTCAAATGTACTAGAATCGTTCATAAAATCTTCTAAAACATTGTTTATTGTTTTGAACCCAGCGTTCGTGTAGTTTTCGAAAACAAGACAGTTTACATAAAAATGTATTACCTGATTGTCTCTACCTGTAGCTGATTTTATCTCCTTTCGCTTCTCCCTCTTTCTCTCTCTCTTCATACACAATTGAAGTCAACATCCAGAGGTAGCTCTCTTTTTTTGCTAAACTCAGTCGTCATGGCTACCTTGTTCAAAGAAGAGTTCAATAATGCTATAAAAACCTCAGAGAACTCGAGAAAGATGACTTTAACCATTTCAAACAAAGATACAACGGTTCTAAACTTAACGTAATAATTGGAAAAATTTGTTGTTATCCCTGGTATATATATATATATATATATATATATATATATATATATATATATATATATATATATATATATGAACAGACAGTATTCAATAGGGTATAATTGATTTTGACGGTATGAAGAGCATCCCTTCAACTTCAAATTGTTATTACAAATTTCAGTATTTTAACTGCCGTATGTAGAGAAGCAATGTGAGATCCTCACTATGACAGGTCCTTGCTCTGTCCTGTCTTAGTAAAGTGCAAGTAACTATTTTTTTATTATTCGGAATGCCACTAAAACACAAGGTGTAACAGTGTGTGAAAGTATTAAGAACAGAATTATTAATAATTAGAGGTAAGAGAAAAGAGTAATCAAGGGAGTAGATAGCGACTGACATTGCATTTCCTTTTTTTTTGAGATTAAGGTTAACTGGATAGCATGGAGCCAGAATGGACTTACGCAAGACAAGCGAAAAGTGCGAGAAAAGAAACTGTTACCATAGAACATTCGGCTACATCTAGCCAGATCAAATGTATATTAATGATATTTCGACGACAGTCTAGTACTGCACTTAAATTCATGGATTCTAGCTACCATACCGAAGCGCCCATTCAAACAATTACCATCAAAATATTTATAAACAAAAGCACAGATGCAATCTCAAGGCATTAGATGACAGAAACCAAGCCGCCGTATCAGGACAAATAATATTGCTTATTTTTCTTTGAATCTTATCGAGGAATTCAAGGTAAATAGCAGGGACACTAGACCATATGTGGCAGCAATATTCTAAGCATGAACGAATGGTAGACGCATATATATATATATATATATATATATATATATATATATATATATATATATATATATATATATATATATATATATATAAAAGAGGACAAGCGATGAATCTATTTCATGCCAAAACGTAATCGTCAGGCCATGTGTTTTCTGTTTTGGTTCGAGTATTTACATATGCTGACCAGAGATGTATTCGCTCTATTTATCATTCTAACGGTTATCTTTCCAATTATTTTAGGAGTTACTGAGTGTAAATAATTGTGGATCCGAATGCAGTTTTGTAGCATTTTATAGTGTTGTTTGTTACCTTTATTACAGATTTGGCTGTTATTTGATGTTGATTGTTATTATTATGTTTTATGTGTGCATTCGTAGTTTGTGAATTTTTTTTATTATTTGCTTAATTTATTTAATATTTAATGATTTGGACTAATTTCTTTCACTTATTTATTTATTTTTATTTTTTTATTTATTTTTATTTTACTTTATTTTTTTTACTTTCGCGTTCGCTTTTAGTTATCGATTTTTCAGTAACTTAGTAAAAGACTTGCTTACGTGTCAGGATTTTGAGATGAGCTCTGATCGATTATTTAGTAATTTGTTTTGGTCTGCTAAGGTAATTATAGATATTTTCTCCTGTAGACAGAGTCAACAGTTTTTGGGTATATGATTGTATGTTGATGATATTTTCCTTATTTTCCATGATATATTTGGTTTGATGTGTTTTTTTTTTGTTTTTTTTTTTAATTTCCCATACATATTTAGAAAACATTGGGCTGTTCGCGTATTTGTAAATGATGCTTTGTGCGCCTAGATTTTTTTTGTTTCCATGGCCCTTCAGTTATTCCTATGCATATTTTTATTCGTTATTTGCTGCTTTTACAGTGGTTTGGTATATTACTTTGGTCTGTAAGAGACTGTGTTGGTCTTAACTGCTTTTCGCGCGTCGAGAACGCCTTTTCTCGACCGAGAAAAACATTTGTGTTATATAGATCTTCCACTCCCAGAGCCACGCTGATTTATTGGCTTATAACTGACCAGTACCGTTCACATGCAAATAGGCAGCGCCACCTCCTTTAAGTAGAAGGTTTTCTCTCAACAACCCATTGTAGAAGTGGGCACAGCCCCTGGTGCTTACAGGGCTGACTCGATTCTCTGTTATATGGACATGTATATCAAGTCAATGTAAAATCAGCAGATAATGAAGAAAAATAATTTGAAACATAACCCTTACTACCCACCCAATAACCATTAGAATAATAAAATAGATCTGTCCAACATATCTAAATAGTCAAGCCAAAACACAACGCACATGGCCTGACGATTGAGTTTAAGTATGAAATAGACTTTAACACTGAGTGTTGACCTCAATGTCTACATTTATATTAGGTTGCTGCAAACATAATGTCGTTTTCTCACATATGTTACTATGTGAGAAAACGACACTATTTTTGCACCAACATAATATCTACATACATAATATCCCTGATATAGAGCATTTTAACTATTTTGATATATATATATATATATATATATATATATATATATATATATATATATATATAGAGAGAGAGAGAGAGAGAGAGAGAGAGACAGAGACAGAGGGAGGGAGAGAAATAAATAAAGAAAAAGTGAGTCAGAAAGTGCGGTGTGATGTAGTAGCTTAGTTGGATATTTACAATTGGCCCGAATAAGCGACTCGCTCACCAGCATTTACAAACCTTCTGCAGGCATTTCCTTCTTCTAGACTGGTGGTCAACCAGTGTTATAGTGCGCCGTTGCCTTCTTAAATTAGCTGAGACAAAATAGATGGAGTCATGCCTTTTCCAAGGATATTTGCGCGAAAGTGAAAGTAACGAATTCCACTAGAATTCGAACTCGGCTCTCGGATTTCTCCTTTTGTGCAATTAACCACCCACACACCCAAGCTTCCAAAGAATTGTGTTCCTAAGCTCGTAACATTGCTCGATTTTGCTTAACAAAGAGATCGGTTGAGAACCGTTGTTACAACATGTTATGTCCGTAATATATATATATATATATATATATATATATATATATATATATATATATATATATATATATATATAAATAAACAAAATAAAAATAAAAACTATCAATAAGAACACTGGATTATTTATCTTACTCTTCTTTCTTTTTATTTATTTATTTATACACACACACACACACACACACACACACACATATATATATATATATATATATATATATATATATATATATATATAGAGAGAGAGAGAGAGAGAGAGAGAGAAAGAAAGAAAGAAAGAAAGAGAGAGAGAAAGAAACAGAAACAAACAGACAAGGACATAATGTAGCCGAGTAGTTAGAACGTTCGCATTCTGTTCATGAGACCCGCGTTCGAATCTCACTAATGTCGATTTGTCAGAAATCTTGTGTTCAGCGTAATTATGGTCCTGGTTCTGGGCTTATATTCCAGAATTGAGAGACCAAGGAACTCTCAATGCATCTTCTGATTAATGAATACTTCACTTTTGTCTCATCACCTACGCAGTTGTTTCGCATATAACCAACACGTAAGTACGCGCGTACGCACACACACACACTTCTACATATGTGTGTGTGATATGTTTGTGTTGTGATATTAAGATTTTAAGGTATTAAAGTTATGGGTAAAAATATTAAATATAGATAAAGAATATTAAAATATAAATATGTACACTGAGGTAAACACAGAGTTTCAACATTCTGTTTCCACTTTTACTCAATCTTCAGGCCATGTGTGTTGGCATGCAATTTATATCTGCTGTTCAATAATGCATTATATATGGATAAATATGGCTTGATTTTATCTCGTACATTCATATCTGGATACGCATCGAGCAGATATGAATGTACGATAGAAAAACATAGAGAATTGTAGTCTAAATCGATAAAGCCCGTCCTACTATATGATGGATTCCGTGTAGGATACAGGTTCGATTCCTGTCGGAGGACGCATCTTTTCTATGAAAATTTATCGGAAATTCAGGCCGGTAAATGTCATTAATGCTGTTTATTATAAACAAAGCATTTACTTAATATTTGAATCTATAAAAAAGAAAGAATAAACATAAAAATGTCTTAATATGTCGAAATTATTTTCAGACCAAAAGCTACATTTATTCTTCATAGCATGCATATTTTTACTGACTAGGAAATATAATGCTGGGGTAAATTCACTATTTGTTTTTATGTTATTAGAAGAAGAAAGAGTTGACAAATTACAATGACGAGTATAAGATTCATTATATTAGGTTGGTGCAAAAATAATGACGTAATAATGTCGTTTTTTGACATTAAACGTCAAAAAACGACATTATTACGTCATTATTTTTGCACCAACCTAATATTTATTTAGTAGCAGTGCCAGCTTTTGTCATGAAAGTATTTGCGCTAGTGACAACAATATTGAGAGTGCATTTTTCGATTGTAATCGCATTTTCCAATACTCCAGTTACGCCTTGCATTTGAACATTTTATTTCTCTTATTTCTCTACATAAGGAAGTGGGATATTTTTCATGTCGTTAGATTTGGATGACTGCACGTCACTCCTCAAGTGTTGATCCCTGTTCTGTAATCTGTTCATCTGAGTTCTTTCCAGTGAATTTTATTTTCGGTTTATTTTACATAGCTTTTCTAAACAAGTTTAAGTTTATATTTTTCTGCCGATCAAAAATGCTATTTTTTTTCTGCTATTTTTTTCTCTGTTGTTCTACCCTTAATATCTCAGGAAAGTTTTTTATTTATGTTTCTTTCTTCGATGTTGGTTTCTTTCTTTCATTGCAATCATTATCTTTTTGTGTGCAATTAAAGTAACCTTTTTCAATGTTAGTTTGGAAATAATGTTATATTTTTTTTAAATATTGTATGTTTTCTTTTCCATGCATTATTTATCGTTTTATTTTAAATCTTCTCCATGAATCTTTATTTCTGTCGTTTCATTTTTAACGTTTACGCTATTAGCGTTTCAACGCTAATTCTTCTTAGCTTAATTTCAGTTTCCCTTTGTATTTTCCTTATCTGAGGTTCTATGATTTATATTGGCCTTTTTTTTTCAGTGTTTATCTTTGTTTTAATTATTCTTCAATGTTTCATTTTTTATTCATTATATTTCTTTACTTCAGTCTTTCTTTTTATATTAAATTCATTATTTTTTTCTCTTTACATTTTATGATTTTCGCTCCTCATTTCATCTTTAAAATTCTTTCTTTCTTTTCTTTTTAGGATATTATATTTTTTCTGTAAATATATATTTTTTACGTTTTCTACCTGTCATTATATATCTTCTCATTTTTTCCTTCTTTATTGTTATTCTCCTTTTCTTTATTCTTGTTTTATTTCGCTTGTGCCTTTCGCTTTAATTTTTTCCATCATACTTTTTATCTTTCTGCATTTCCTTTAGTTGTCATTTCTGCACTTTTTGCTTATATCTGTCTTTCATTCTTTTTATGTTTGTTCGTTTCTATTTTCTTTCGTTCTTTCTTCCTTTATCAATTTATTTATTTATCGAAATTTAATGAGAATGAAATATAAATTCAAACGTTCATAACGTTAATTTAAAGGAGGACACAATACCAAAAGTAACGCAATAGTTATTTATTTTAAGTTGCTACATTCAGACAAGTAATTACTACAAAGATGCATGTTGATGTACGTATTAATAGATATTTTTGTAGTGATTACATGTTTGTTTCTGTGTAACAACTTAGAATAAATATTTATTTATGTATATATTTATTAATTTTTACCTTTATATATGTCTATTTTTGTCTGTTTTAATTTTCTCTTCTTTCTTTATTTTTGCTCTTTTTATTTAGGTTTGCTTCTCCCTTCTATGTTGTCATTATATTACCTTGATTCTTTCATTATTTCTTTCAGCCTCGTTTTCAGTGTAGCGATTTTCCAGGAGTAGCTTAGATGTTGGCACAAAGCCGAGAGTATGGGGGACCCAGTAAGAATCGAACTCACTACTCATTCGTAATTGTGTTAGCGAGACAAACTTGTTAATCATTACACCGCCTCGGAGTGCCCCTCGTTTTCAGTGTATATTTCTTTGTTTTTCACGTTATCATTTTTTTTTACTATCGTATTCCTATTGTTGTTTTGTAGTACTTTTTGCCTGCTACTATTCATTATTTTCTTTGAATTTTTTTCACCTTTCTGGTTTATTTCTGTATACATTTCCTATTCTTTCATTCACTTTACATGCATTTTGCTTTAAGCTTTCTATTTCTCTGCCTGTTTCTTTATAGTCTTCCATTAAATCTTTTCGTTCTTTGACAGGAATTCACTTATCCTGCGTTTTCCATTTCTTGTGTTTTTTCTTAATGTTTTGTTTTCATTTCTCATGCATACGTTCTTATTAATACTTTCAATCACAACAATTTATTCCGATTGATTCTATTAACTTTCCAGTCTTCCTAATGGAGTATTAAGCAAGTCAATAAACATAAAAAATAAAGTTGTCTCCACTTGTTTCGTTACTCTCCTCTTTTAGAGAGTTATTTCTGTTTACTGGGACTAGAAAATGACACTATACGTGAACCTTTTATTCTCAGTTGAATAAAGTTTTCTTAACGCCTACACCTGCATACTTTTGTCATTGCAATTCACTTTGCAATTATAAAGAGACCCAGCCAACCAAATGTTGCTGGGAAAGAAATGTGGTAGTTAATAAAAGTTCATCAGTAAATCATATGACCGAATCACTTAAATGTAAGAATATATAAAATATAATAATCTTTTCTTGATTTATAAAATTAAGAAGAGTTCAAAAACAATTTCGTACAGATTGAATAAATGCTTTATGACAAATGAACCATAAATTGTAGCAAAATTGGGAACTTTAGTAGCAAAAATAACTGGATGAGAAAATGCAGCCAACATGCCCTGTTCATTTTTCTTCTTTCCTAATTATTACGTTTTAAAATCAATGTTGAATTTATCATGATTTCAGCCACAGTGATTACACCTAGTTATATCACTCAATCGTATTTCCATATATCAGCTACAAACTGCCCCCATTCATTCTTCTCATATATTCCCCTGAAATACATCAAACGAAGACGAATAGGCTCAAAATTATTTCCTATCCTAAGTGAGCAAAATTTTATGTACGCATTAAAGAGACGCTTATAATAAAAAAGTAAAACACCGAAGGTTCTTTATTTTTCGATTTAGCAATTCGGACAAATATATTTCAGGGACAATGGATTACTACTGTGTCTAAAATAAATAGGTCATTTTCTCTCACATTTCTCTTTCTTTCTCTCTCCTCTTTCTTTCTCCTTTGATCACCCCTCATATCCAGTCTTACACTACTATTTTTTTGTAATTGTTCTCTTCCTTTCTTTTCTTTTCCTTTCTTGTCTCTTTTTGAGTTTGATTCAACTACAAGTACAAACGCATGAACGTCCCCCTCCTTCACACATTTACTGTAAAGCTAGGGTAAATAAATGGTTCTCCGAGAAGTTTCCATCTTTTAACGCTTTAATAATACTTCTCAAACTAAGATGGTTCGAATGCCAATCTAGGATGGAATCATATGAAGAAACTATTGGCTAAATGGCAATAGCCAATTTTGGACCTAGTTTGTCGCAGACGTCGTCTACTGAACTGAAATAATCTAGACCAAATATTCACCCAAGACAATTTGTGTGTCATTGTCATAGGCAATTTAGATGGCAAATTTGGAAAGCCTCGGTGAAAACCAGAGTGTTATAGCCAGAAAATGTGATTTTTGAGCACTTTTTCGTTGTTTTCGTTAGATGTGGAGAAGCGATCAGGACTGAAAGCACACTTATTTCTTGCATGATGGCAAATTGTTTGTGAAATGTTAGAAGAAAATCGAATAAAAAAATGAGGAAGATTTTATTTTCAGGGTTTTTTTTTTCAATTTTTTTTTTTTTTTTTGTGAAGCCAATGTCGCAGGAAAATTCTGATGCATTCTACATTAACCTTATAACATGACTTACGTTTTGCATTAAGTGCAAAGAACATCTGCTCATCCCGGAAAAAAATATTCGCGTGTAACTCTGCTTTGGTTTTTGCAAAATGTCATACCCACCTTCAGTTTTATCGATTTTCCTGCCAAACCCGGGGGTGAGGTGGAGACTCGAAGGGTGGTCTTGATCTATTTGGTAAATTAACATCGAAATCGGTCGAGAAATGTGGACATGCATACATAGCAAATACACAGATAGACACACACAGATGCACACACACAATCAGACACACAGACAGACACGCACATATATTCTCTTTTATAGATATATAGACAGGTTGAATCAAAAATAATTTTAAAAACTCTGGGGGGATTCCTCACACCAAAACACAGACAAAAGTCCTTATCAACAGAGTCCACTCATTCTTCGCTTTTCAGTTTAATAAAGTTTAGGTAGATGCTGTTAAATGTACAATCCATGATACAGTGCAAATATGTCTTCGGAGGTTGTTTCCTGACACCAAAACAAGGTAAAATAGTCATAGGTTCAAACGGCCATCGCTGCACCCCAACACGAGAACTCAGCAAATGTTCAAAATGTCCTTTGCTTGCTTCTACATACGCATCAACCCGGCAGATCATTGACTGCTGGATACTTTCAAATACTCCCATACGGTGTCAAATGGTTTCGCAAACCACCATTAACATGTTGATGAAGTGCCTCTGCATTATTAATGTCTGCTGCATATATAAATTGTTTTAGATGACCCCACAGACAAAAAACCTCCTTTCTTATCCAACTTTCAAGCTACATGTTACACATCGCTAACAATATGACTAAATGTGCTGCAACCCCATCATGCATCAAGAACATCAATTTCCGTATGAGAAGGTGTACATTCCTCTAGCAGGTCTGGAAGTGTATTCGCAATAAAGTTCCTGTATGACGCTTTACCAGACAGTCACCTATAATTCCAGTCCACATAGAAATCGTAAACTGATGCTGATGCCTGGCCTGTATTGTATCATGGTGATTCAGACCTCGCACAAATGTTGGTTGTGTAAATTTGTTATTCCATCTCTTCCAAATGTTGCCTCATCATCCGTAAACAAAACTGAAGAGACAAACAGCGGATTGGCAGGTTGCAATTGATACGAATACAGGAGTTGTTCTTGAAGTACCTTCCATGCGTTACTATGAGATATTCGACATGCTAAGACCGCTAGACGTAGGCCGATAGCTGAAACGTCACTGACAGCCTGTAGAATGTGTTCTTCGTGGTCAGGAATACAAGCGCAACTGGGTCTTTCTCGATCCATAGAGTGTGGTGCCACGGATCCAGTCTTAGTTACGCGAAAATAAATAACAGAAAAGGGTGTATAATTCGGATGCTTTAGTCTGAAACGTAAACCGATAGAACCGTGCAACCTCGCGTCTATTACCATTCACGCGACCGATATGAATATCTTGCCATTTTTAAACAAAACACTTCGCAGTTAACTCTCCACTAGTCTAATGTACACGAATGACGAATGTAACCTAGTCTGTATGGCAATACATCACTATGAACCATACAAAATTTAATAACTCAAAAATGAAGACATATTTTTTCATGGATTTTGTCCTTTTTTGGTGTGAGTAAGCCTCCCCAAAGTTGGTAAAATTATTTTGATACACAATTCTATATACATAGTGTAGATTTGGGAAGAAATTAGTTTTGTATACTTGTTTCATCAAAGTATATTTCAAAGCTATGGCTATTCCGCTATTTATTATTTTTTTTTCCAGTAATGGAAACAACATTCATACTCTGGCTTCCATCTTCAAAGATTATTCAAGAACAAGAGAAAGGTGAATAAGTGTAAAAAGGATGGAACCGCAGAGAAAAAAAAAACTGGATCAGAACGTCACAACAGGAACAGGGATCATCATATCAACTTAGAGCTAAAGAGATTAGAAAAGACCCAGCTTAACCCATAAGACATTTGGCACGTGAGGGAGGAGTTTCAAATATGATATATTACGTGAAAATTGTGGGACAGAAAGTTAGCTTAGAGATGGCGAAGATCATCTTGAATAAGTTAGAAATTGATCCTGGAATAATATATATATATGTATATATATATATATATATATATATATATATATATATATATATATATATATATATATATTCATACACGTTTCATTAAATAATATAGTCAAGTATTGTCTATTTATTTTATGTAAATTTTTTCATAACGTCTGATAAAATAAAATTACATAAAATAAATAGACAACACTTTTTATACTATTTAAAAGATGCTGCCTAAATACACACACACAATATATATATATATATATATATATATATATATATATATATATATATATATATATATATATATATATATATATATATCGTTCATGAGCTACCGATCCTTACCTATGATTAATTAACGCTGAACATTTCATTTTCGTTGACGATTAATTCATCACGGTTTTTCACTTAAACTCGGAGAGTAATTATACATTCTTATTGAACTCTACTTTGAGTCCAATGCGGAGATGTTCAGTAAGATATCTTTAATCATTTCTAAGATACAACGATTCAAAGCTAAATCTAGCAGATGGACAATTTTGATTTTCCCCATTTGGAAAATTTGGCTGTTACACCGGGTATATATATATATATATATATATATATATATATATATATATATATATATATATATATATATATATATATATATGTGTGTGTGTTGTGTGTTTGTGTGTGTGTGTGTGTGTGTGTGGCCAAAACGGACGATCGTCACGTAGCCTTGAGGTCAGTTACATTTACAAACGATCTATCCTCATTTTTGGGCAATTTTAATCGCAATATATCATATTTAAAGCTATATTTTTGTATCACAACATACAAACGCACACACACACAAACACACACACATATATATATATTTATTCATATCTGCTCAAAGCGTATCCAAATGTAAATAAATGACATCGCACATTACGAAATCGGACATAGTCCGACAATTATTTTAAGACATTTTTTATGTTTATACATTCTTTTTATAGATACAATATTTAAGTAAATGCTCTGTTTTATAATAAACAGTATTAAACAACATTACCGGCCTGAATGCCCGAGAAATTTTCATAGAAAATTTTCGTCCGTATAGTATACAGGTTCGATTCCTGTCGGGTCGGAGGACGAATATTTTCTATGAAATAACATATATATATATATACATGTAAGGATTGTGATGGAACATTAAT
>OZ010579.1:125257283-125294783 GCA_963932145.1 Acanthosepion lycidas | reverse complement strand
CGTTTTCGTGGAAATTTGTGAGCGGAACTGGAGAAAATATATTTCTTCCGGAAATTAATAGAATTAAGTAACAAAAAAGTGTTAAAATTCTTCATATGTAAAATATAAATTTATTGACTGACTACATATACGCCAAAATTAAGAATATTGAAGAAACGTAAATTAAATTTAATAAATTTTAATAAATATGTTTTCAGTCTATTTCCTGTTACTCAAAACTCTATGTACGTGCATTTCGTTTAGAATGAAATAATAAAAAATATAAATGGTTGCTCACATTCCTTCTGAAGAATGCGTAGGCTAGCGATAAATGGCAATGTCTACTGTAATTTTTACAACTTTGACAACACTAATTTGAGATAGTTTGGGGCTTCAAACCTGACAAATAGTCTTTTTGATAACACTACAAAATAACGCATAGACGGCACTTCGGTTTCAACAGTAGAGTTTCAATGAACTCTAGTGTCCCGTCCGAGGATTCATATCTACTTTTCAGTAGGAAAACATGCCACTACGTGGAGAAGATGGGTAGCTAGCCGACTGGTTAGTATCCATCTATATATACCGGGTGTAACAGGAAATTGTTTGAATCGTTTAACAGCAGAATTTTTCAATTGTCAGATTAAGATCTGAACCTTTGTATCTGTTGAAACTTGACTAATGCATGGAATAATAATGCAACACAAAATGTACTTAGAACAAAATGTATTGAAACAAGAAAGTGTACACAATATTTACATATAGTCTTTTGTATATTCCTGGGAAGACCGTTCCTGGAGAATGTGTTGACTGAGTCGCAGTCGGGCAGAGTCTCTGGTTGAATCTCTTGATTCCTTCCCGGTCTTCCCGGTACCAACCATATTTATATGGTCGGTACTCCACTATGCAAATTAGGTGGATCCTACCACAACAGTATCTTAAAAATGATTAAAGATATCTTACTGGAATTCTCAAATGTTTTTATAACACGATTTGATTCTAATTGAATGTAGTCTTTAATCATCTCCTTAAAATAAGAATCTATTTAGCTCGAAGTTAAAATGATGAAACTCTTGTTGTTATGACCACCTGATCCAATTTTTTCTCTCTACTGCTCCTTCTTTTTTTTAAATTAATCATCTATTTTTCAGACCTCTGACATTCTGAAAATAGAATCCAAATTGGGCTAAGAAAGGAAATCTTTAAAAGGATTAAATTTGTGTAATTGTGTCAAAATGCGTTTAAATGGATTTGGACAATCTTTATGCAAAATAATTGAGTGTATATGGACAGAAATGTACAGAAAACTTATCAGAATCTAATCTCTTCCTGATAATAAATGTAGGTAAAATAAAAAGGGTAAATAGCAGTAAAAAAACAAGAAAAATAAAAAAAATAAAAGCACAAATAAGAACAAAAAAAGAAGGAAACACGGCTAAAGACAAAAGAGGAAAGTAAAATAAAAATAAGTAGAATGAAGAAGAAATAGAAACAGTAAAATAAAGAAAGGGAAAGAAGAAATTATGAATGAGAAAAAGAAGAAATAAAAACGTAAATAAGATGAAAAATGAATGAAGAAAAGATAAAGGAAAAGGAAAAAGGAAAAGAAGAATATATAAAGAGGAAAAAGAAGGAATAAAATATAAAAAAGATGTAAAATGAAAGACGAAAAGATAAAGGAAAATCAAAATATATGAAGAAGAAAAAGAAAGAATAAAATCGTCAAAAAATGAAAAATGAATGAAGGAAATATAAAGGAATAAGGACAACGATAAAAATATTCATCGGACATGGAATATAATCGAGAAAATAAAACGAGAGAAGAAAGTGAAAGGCAAGAAGATAAGAAACGAAACATGAAAGAAATAAGACGCGAATGCAGGAAGAGAAAAGAAAAGAAAAATGAAAAAGATAAAGGAAAAAAAAAAGAACAGAAAAGTGGAAGAAGGTTATCAAGAGAAATATAAAAGGTATATGACACATTCAGCGAAAAAGGTGTGTTCAACCAAAAAAGGCGAATATTGCTTTATTGATTTTTTACAACTTATCAACCCCTTTTAATGTCGAAACATATTTTGGATTGTAATAAGAAATGTTTTGTTTTTCTCAGATTGAAATCCTACTATTTAAACCAATATTTGCGGTGAGATGATTTAATAACTTTTTTCCTTTAGTATTTGTGCATAATTGATTACGAGAAAAAAAGCATCACCGGCAAGACTACATAGACGCTTTTGGATATCAATGCTTGAAGATGAGGATTGTGTAGCTCCAGCATAGATGAGACAGAATACTCAATTTTTTGGTAAGAACTGTTTTTTGAAAATGTCATGAAGAATCAGATAATTTCGGAATGATACCAGGAACCGACTATATATATGACGCATTCAGGGGAGAATGCGCGTATTCAACAAAAACCCAAAATTGCTTTTTTGAATGCAAATTATTCATTACATTAGAGCCGATTACACAATATTTCAAGCTCAATTTAGGTTCATAGTTTGTAACCATGCAATGAGATGAGATAACATAAACCGTAGATTTGTCTGTGGAATATCATTATATCATCATTATATAATTATAGTAAAACCATTAGGTTTTTTTGTCAAAAGCATTTTATTTTTGGTCATATATTCATTTTACAAGCTTTATTTTTGAAATAGAACGAGACCATTCTAAATGTCAGAATTCCGCTTTTATCCATCAAAATGACTTAAAGAAAGCGATCTAAAAACAACAATGGGTAAGAGACGTAAGAAAGCGTAAACGAAATAGCTCCAGTTTGTTCAACTTAGGAAACTTAGCTTTGCAGCCGAAGTATTCTAAAATACTGCCAATAACAAAAAAAGAAAATGAAAACTACCTGACAACAAATCGAATATAACATCAAAATTTATATTATTTTTTTTTATTTATTATTATGTAACTAAATACATATTTGTCAGAAATGTTTTCGTAAACTTGATATTTCCTGTAATAAATTATTCATAAATATTATTGTTATTATTTCACTTCAGTATAAGGTAGTCATAAATTTACAATTCCTTACGTCTAACCATGAAAAGACATATTCATCAAACTGCCTAAAACCTTTAATCACGTATTGCAGAAAACTTACCAAGTAGTGTATACACCCCTCCTCCGCCGAACGCGTCATATGATGAAGGCTAGAACAAAACGCCGAAACCTGCTTGCCGACTTCTGAATAAATCTAAAACAAAGGATTGTTCCCTTGTTCCAAATATTTTAATCTTCGAGCCTCGTTTCATTTGTTAGCTTGGTAGTTCTTTGTCGGAATTTGGCACGCACAAACAGAAATATAATAATCTTAACACAGAAATGCGACGATCCAGTCAGTAATATTCACACAGTTAAAAGAATTTGGGCAATAATTATGTGTAAATTCCTGCTATAAGTCAGTAGAAATAATGATAATAATAATTATAATCAAACCAAATATTAAATATTAACTTGTATTTATTTATATATTTCCTGTCTCATCTATAGTGGGAAGGGAGATAAATCAATATAAATTTTCGAGTGATTACTTCGCTTAGTCGTGTTAACAATCTATACAAATGATATATTTATCTGCCTTTAGACAAAATAAATTCCCGAACGAAATGAAGCGACGATTGTAGTCAAGTTCAAGTTTTTCATGGAGACACTACAATTGTCCATGAAGCGATCGTCTTGATTCAACTTGGTCTTGAAATAGGCTTGTAGTCACTGTTATTCATGTGTTCTTGCTAATCATTTTACGGAGATGCTATTTCAATTTCACTATTATATTAAACACATAACATTTTTAACAGGTAAATATATTGAGCCAAAAACGATTTAAATAATCTCAAGTGTAATCAATTAATAATGTGACGTCGTCCCCTGGTCGTAGCGCCAACCGTGTCGTTGTATCCCAGTGACGTCCTACTTTGATTCCCAATCTGCCTACCCACATTGTGATTTGATCTAGGCAGAGGAAATCAATCAGTCATCGGGGCCGTACTGCAAACCGAGTCCAACGGGGGTGATACCACAAAATTACGCATAAAAGGCAATAAAATGAAAACTCAAAAGTTCAAAGTATCAAAGAAAAAGGTAACAAACTTTATGTCTAGTTGTTCGATACATAGGACTGCATCTATCTCCCGACCCGTTCTATGGATTGTGACACGTCGTTTTCCGCTAGGCAAGTTTTAACACTTCAAGTCGTCTGCTCTCTAAGAAATTGGTGTTTCGGTGGGTCTTTGGACGAAAGTCAAAAGAAAAACTTATTTCGGTGATCTGGATCTAATTCGCTCTTCAAAATAATTGTTCTTGGTTTGAAGATGTGGGTCCGGAAAATGTGTGTGAATCCTGGTCAGCTATCTGCGAGGCTTGGCTCAACCGGAGACTGACTCTGGGAATTGCTGGGTCTCGACTCATTTCTGCTCGTCGTGGCTTCGTTTATATGGGCGCCGACCAAAACCGGGGTGAGTTTGTCGGCGCTGGGGGGGGGGTCTTCGATAATTCTAAATACATACCCACCTCTCTGGTTAGGAATTTCCACCTTTTTCCATTTTTGGGAACCTTTCCTCATTCCCACCTTCTCATCATACTTCAGAGGGGCGTGAACTGCCCTCCCCACATCTTCGTGGCAATATCTCTTACTCATCCTCCAGATGGGCGGCAACAGCCTCCCTTGTGCATCACGTGTTTACCACTCGACCAATGATGTCTTAGTCGGGCGTGGACGAATCTGCGGCTTTGTTTCAGGAAGAGAAAAAATACCTTGCTTAAAAAAAATTATCTCTTCCCTTTTCTTCCCCTTAATGGTTTATCATTTCTCCAGCCGCGAACGGGACAATATGACAATGGCGGTCATAACTCTTGTTCTACACGTGGTTTACGTCAGGTATTTTATCGCTAATTATCAGAATGTGTGGTCTTCTCGACATGGTCTCAAAAAGGAACATCTCCAAAGTTCCAGTCGGTCTGTCGCCTCGAAGAAAGAAAGAAAAACACCCTCATTTTCCCTCAGTACAAATTCCTGATAACAAAATTTTATTATCGCAGGCCAAGGATGCTCGTGGGTGGTTTTTTTAATTTTTCATATCTGTCCAAGTCCTTTTTTTAGTTGTCTGTTTTTCGTCACTTAACGAAATAACATTTTCATTTGAATTTTTCTCTCCTTCTCTGGCCAGCCGGCCTATAGTTGATAATAAGATGTCTTCCCGTACCAATAGTTTGTTTTCATATCCTTTAGATAACACAACCGATGCCAAAACATATATGATTCTTTCCTTCTTTCCCTTTCTTTTTACTCAGAATTTCCCTGTCGTTGTAATGACACTCTTTCGCCATTTGTTACTTATCAAAATATCCCTTTATCCATTGTCTCTTAGCTGTGTGTGCGTTCCTGCTTATCACTCACGATTCGGTTCTTAGCCTCTCTTTTTCTTCTTTTCTTTCTTTTCCCTTTCTGCCTCGTTAAATGGTGCCACAATAATACATACCAGTGAACGTTCAAAATAAAAAAAAATGGATCAATTAAACGGTTCATTGGCCGTCTCTTTTAGTTGTGTGTTCTTTAACTCTTCATTACTGAATATCAATACATTATTTCAAGGCTTTTGTTTCATTGTATCTCACTATTCAAAGTTTCAAACAATCGCCGTAATATTTGAAAGCACGGCCATTGGTATAGTAATAATAATGATAATGTCCAAATTTCCAGCATGAATTTAATGTTATCTGTTTCTGTATTTTTCCCAGGTCTTCAGTTTAATTCCACTCTATGGCTATAATTTCATATCAGTAGTAGAGTACTTGATCGATGCTACAAATATAATAACTGCAAACGTCGAGGCAACAAGCCTATTGTAAATTATTTAAATAAAAATATCCGAAATTCAGAGAAAATTATACAAGTAGAAATACAATATCTGCATTTGATGGGCGATCATGGCACTCAACCTGTCATCATAATTAAATGTTAAAAACATCTGACAATGAATATAAAAATGGCTCCCAAAAACACACCACTAATTTCTTTGCGGCAAACAGTATAATGGATATAGCAGTTGGTTAAATCTTAATGTCATCTACTGGTTATCTATTTCAAACAATGGATCATGAAGTGAAGCACCAATTCAGCATGAAAAACAATTACTGACATCAGAGGGACGAAATATCAGAATAATATTGCATAATGATTGTACACCTGATGATGACCAGAGGGTACTTGGTAGAAAGGTTTTGTCTATAATAACATTTATATCAATCAACGTAAACGAAATAGATCAAAATAATACAACAATATTAACAATTACTCATCTCAGAAATGTAATACTAAATTAGATTAAGCATCTTCTGTAATTTCAAAGCTATTATGGCAGAAATGTAAGGTCAGTTATGCAGTAATATAAAAGAAAAGGCGATATTTTTATTTTTATATATAAAGAATACGTTTTCTCTGTAAGTCATATGTAAATCCGGATGTTGAGAAAAGGAAATAAAGAAAACACAAATGTAACTGCACAAAATTAAACTTATTTTCTATCAAAGTATTTCCTGTTTGTATTTAAGCGGACATTTTTAGAAACTGTAATTTACAATTATTTTTTTAGTAAATACTTTTTAGTAAATACTTTTAGTAAATAGTATGGAAAGAAATATGATTGCATCATCTGGAATATGTACTTGAAATTAATCAACATACAAATTCCAGGCAATCTAAATAAATTAGATGGCCAGTCAACGTAACTGTTGTCGGCGCCAGAAGTGTAATTGGCGGGTCGAGTTCAAGTTCCGGTTCCGGTTTATTACGCTGCATTCACTTTCGAAAAAATATGAAAGTCACAAACAAATTTCTTCTCAAACCGTATGTGTGTTAAATTGTTGGATAAATTATATTAAATAAAAATCTAGGAACATTATTAACCTGAATTCAATACTATCGTAAAAACAACGCGAAAACATTTCAATAATTTTCTCAAGACGACATGTCAATTTAAAAAAAAATAATGGCGTCAGTGGATAGAAGTAAAAGTGCTAAAATTATGTTTTACTAAACAAAGCTTTTTGTAGCGAATTAATAACATGAAGCATGAACTTCATTAAACTGTGTTTTAATCTTTATTTTCGAAAATTGACATTCACGATCCTAATTTAAGTTTAGGTTTTAACAAAAAGAGAAAAAAAACAGAGTTCATGTTTTCCCCTTTCAGTTTCCAGTTAAATATTAGGGTAGATTGGACTTCATAAATTTGGTTGAGGGCCAGTTTAGCTGAAGTAATACTATGAATTTCAAATAATGGAGAAAGCAACAGACATAAACTCCTCTATATATGTTTTAGATAACAAGATAATACAATTTGGGTTGAACCATTTTGTGTAGAGATATGTCAGTAACAGACAACCTGTAAAGGGCCAACAATATGATCCGTCTTTCACTTTTTTCACTCTCGATCGGTGAATTATTTTGATTTAATCACATATATCCTAGGTTCTATATAATTCTCAGATATTCAATCATTAAGGACATTCAGTAGAATTATCTATCTATCTATCTATCTATCTATCTATCTATCTATCTATCTATCTATGTGAGTTTGTGTGTATATGATATGACCTATTCATATACATAAAATTTTGTAAGTTAAAGTTATGTGAAGAATTTTGTATATATATATATATATATATATATATATATATATATATATATATATATATATATATATATATATATATATATAGTTTACGCAAAACTGTAATTCTTATTGGTAGACCCAAGGAGGATAATATCCAGAGAGTTCAATGTAAATTCAGAGCAGATATGTTTGAATAAAAGCAGACCACTTTAAGGTTCCATGTAATAAGTTATTTCACCACAACCCTTTCAAAAAGGCTGTGGATCATCAGACTTTACTTCCAAAGGTTGAAATTTCAAATGTGTATATATATATATATATATATATATATATATATATATATATATATGTGTGTGTGTGTGTGTGTGTGTGTGTGTGTTTTGGTGTTATATTTCTTTATTAAGTTGTAATATTCTTGCACTATCTTTCAGATCTTCTCAAACATATTCTCAGCCTGACCAAGAAATGAGTTACTGTTAAACCTTTTGTTTTTTGGCCAAAGTTTGTGAATTGCGTCAGACATAATATATTTCAACAACCTTTCGTATTTTAGACACGAATATGAAAATACATATTTTTAGGAGAGACGGAATATTTTACTGCTTTAAAAATGTACTTTTACCAGAATTTCTTAGAGGTAGTTTTCTATTTTTCTTTGTTTTTTTGTTTTCTATGAAATACTAAAGCCTGGAGATTATCCAGAAGCCAATTTCATGTTATTGCCTGCAGGTAAGTTGTAAATGAATACTTTAATATTTTGGTGAACAATGAATCATCTTCTGTCCATTCAAATATTTGTTCGCCATTTGTTTTGTTTTTTTGTTTTTTTTTAGCATTCTTTTTAGCTGAAGAAAAGAATGACTCAGATATTGATAATTTAAATATATATATATATATTTAGAAATATGTTGCACAAAAGTACTTTCAATTGTACTGAACCTAGCCAGTTAAGACGTCTGAGTGCCGAAGAGAATTGTCTTCTTATTCTCGCATTAAAGGAAGTGTAAAAAATGAAGAATATTATTTAAATCGAAACAAAAATTAGATTGTTTTAAATTTTATTACATAATCTCAATCAGATTAAAATAAATTTTAAATAGTCTATTCACGTTAGAAAAAATATTGTCCTCAAACCAGATTATAAATACGTAATCTTTCATCTTAACGGGGAAAAAAGTCCTGTTGAAAAAGTAGATTGATGTAGAATATCACATGATCAGATACATTTCTTTTATCTTTGCATAAATTAGATTAATTTTTTAAGAAATGTCGTACCTAAATAAGCATTCGGAATTGAAAAATAAGTAAAATAAATTAACACAAACAAATAAATAAATAAATAAATTAACAAACAACCCACTCCCGCAAAAATAACCGCCAGAATAGATTACCCACAATGCACCAGTGACCCATATATACAAATAGTCACAGAAAATCTATCATTCGCGGCCTAACGATTGCGTCTACCATGAAACAAACTGTCGCCTCTGAGTGTTGACTTCAATTTTCATTTATATATATATAGAAAATAAACAAAAAATTATGTAACAGTAGAAACCCTCAAAATTGCCCTCTACAAAATAAATGTCGCACTGAATCATTAGTATACCAATGCAATATCTATTCAATTGAAAATCCTGAAAACATAAAAATATATATAGGTTGCATTAGCCATGAGTTAAAAAAAAAATCAACCAACATCAAAGTTCATTTAGGCAAAATAAATATAAAAATCAAACATCTCTCTCGAAGTACTTCTGGCACCTAAAAGAATAAAATAAAACACCTACAGTAAAATGGAAATTAATAAGAAAAGCTAGAATATGTAGGTCATTAAATGATCCATGTCTTTTGTGCCTACATGAGAAACTATATATTACTAAGTTTATAAAAAACAAAAAATTACTGAATCAGAGAAATGAAATAGCTATTTTATGACGTCATTGTCAAAAATTTTCCTTAAATAATATTTAAAAATAAAAATAAATTTAAAAAGTGTGACCTCGTAATATACGTACTTATATATAATGGGAAAAATAATTTTATAGACTGTAAGTAATTCTATTACATTTACAAAAAAAATTCTGTTAAAATAACAGTGAAAATACTTTAAAGTTGTATTTAAAATTTTAGTTAAAACGAATTCTAAACTAAACATCTTTTAAAATTTTAGTTAAATAAAACGTATTCTAACCAAAACACCTCTCTCAAAGTACTACCGGCACTTAAAGGAATCCAATAAAACACCTACAGAAAAATGAAACTATGATGCAAAGCTATAGGATATAGGCCATTGAATGTCCCATGTCCATTGTACAGACATGTGAAACTATATATTACTAAGTATAAAAAAAGTAAAAAAGTTTATTAAATCAGAGAAATGAATTAGCTATTTTTACCATAATTGTCATAAATTTTACTTAAATAATATTTAAATATCAAAATTTTAACAAATGTAATATACATATTTATACTTGATATGTAAAAATAATTTTACTTTTTGTAAACAATTCTAATACATTTACTTCTTTTAAAAAATATAGTCTATTAAAACTAACAGTGAAAATATTTTAAAGTTCTATTTAAAATTGTATTTAAATAAAAAGAAACTCTAACTTAAATATCTTTTAAAATTGTAATTAAATAAAACGTATTCTAACCTATAGATCTCACTCCAAGTACTAAAAGCACTTAAAGGAATCCAATAAAACACCTACAGTAAAATGAATTTAATATGAAAAGCTAGAAGATGTAAGCCATTGAATGACCCATGTCCTTTGTACTTACATGAGAAACTTTATATAAAAAATAAAAGGTTACTAAATCAGTGAAATTAATTAGCTATTTTGGCGTCATTTTATAAATTTTACTTAAATAATATTTAAATAAAAAAAATGTTACCTAATAATATACATACTTATAGTTGATGTGAAAATAACTCTACATACTGTAAGGGATTCTAATACATTTACTTGTTCTTAAATGAAATATAGTATATTAAAAATTAAAAGTGAAAATATTTTTCAAATTGTAGTTAAATAAAACGTATTCTAACCTGAACACCCTACCAATAATCTTTAAATATACAAATAGAAAAAATGCCGTGAGAATTTTTGCCGTTAACAATAAAATTTAAAAAAATTCCAGACGACATGCATTTAACGGATGTCAGATTTCATTGAAGAATACATCCCTACCACCAACCAAAATGTAACTAATAACGGATACATCAAAATACAGGCATAATGAACACGCAAAACCCCCTGTCTAGTGGAAGTGAATTTATCTGTAACCTTGGAAACGTGAATTATGATTTTAGCTGTGTCTTTAAGACCCAGTAATTTTAAAAGTTACTCCAAAATTCGCTTGAGGATGAAATGGAACTAATGTCTTTATTTTAATTACAAAATTAAATTCGGACCTTCCATTTTTGAAACATGGTTAGAACTGTGTAGCGGAAAAATCATATTTTAAATCAATTAATTTATAATATTAATGCTCTGTAAATTTACATTGAACACTATTTTGTAAAAATAAAAATATCGATAAGAACACCGGATTATATATCTTACTGTTCTTTCTTTATATATATATATATATATATATATATATATATATATATATATATATATATATATGAGAAGCGATTGCGATAGATAGATAGATAGATAGATAGATAGATAGATAGATAGATAGATAGATAGATATGAATATTATCTGCAGTTTTTATTATGACGCTTCTACGAGTTATCTCGTGCTGATTAGAAATTCTTTTCAATACCTGATATATTTTCATATATACATGTTAGCAATACATTTATTGTCACAGGTACATATATTCTGAAAACAAAATTAAACCTCAGCTGATGCTAAGAGTCAACTCATCATTCTTTTTTGTCTAAGTTGGCTATTATAAAGACGGCATTTGAAATCAGATTTCGTAAATGTGCCCTGGAAGGCAAGCAGTTAAAGATATTCAGTGAATGTTATTCTGTTTCCTTCAATCAAGCAATGATATTATATATCTGCGGAAGAAAAATGAGAAAATCGACAAAAGATGTGTGGACATAATTAGATCGGCGCTAAAGTAAATACTTGCCAGACAACGAGGCACTTCACCTTAAAGTTCGTACATTTGTCATGCAGTCAGATTTTTGAAAATAGATCGAGACGAGAACTTTTCCGGCAAAAACCACGAACAAATAAACTCAACAAATAGAAATTGAGCTTAAACATTTCAAATATCGATGAAAGAATAGAATCTATTTTGTTATACCGCGTGTAAGAGCAAAATTGTCCAAATCGTGTAATTGCCTGGGATAATTGTCCATCCGACAAAATGTTTAATATCTAAAAAATAACTAAACTAATTTCGTTCCTTTTTTCCAGGTTTTCAGATAAGATGTTTTAGCCATCTTGACAGCCTTTTTCGTAAGAACCACTGATAAATCCTTTGAATTATTTAGTTAGAAATAGAACAGGTTAAAAACGTTTAGTGTCAGCCCTACTATGTCTTACAACTAAGAAATCGGGAAAGGAAAAATCATTCAGGTCTTCAGTAATGGTACCAACATTAATATTCTGGCTATCATCTTCAAAGTTCATTCAAGAACCATCAAGAGAATGGTGAATGATTTTAAAAAAGAGGGCGGTCTATTTAGGAAAACTGGATCAGGAGGTTCACAGCAGCAAGAAGGTTCCTCATTTCAGCTTAGAGGAAAAAACATTCTTAGTGTTCAAAGTAGAGTCCGAAAATGTTATAAAAACAACGGAGAATTCCAGTAAGATATATTTAGTCATTTCTAAGATACAACATTTCAGATATTAATCTAGCAATTGGACAGTTTTTTAGTACACGGCGTGGACAATTTTGCTGTTATATATATATATATATATATATATATATATATATATATATATATATATATATATATATATATATCAGTGTGTGTGTGTGTGTGTGTATGTATGTATGTATGTAAAGAATGTATATGCTCCTGCTATTCTTCCATATTTGGTTGTTTTTCTTTCATCATTGCACTACCGGTGTTTAAAAACATTTGATAATTTCTAAACCCATATTTTGTCTTTTAAAATTTTTTACTAATCATTTCAAAGTAGTTCTTCCTTTCCGACATATTTTTTACTGTTGAACAGCATTTGAAATAGTTTTATGTCGGAAAATTTTGCATGCGAATTCACTTGCTAAACCAATCATATAACCTTTCCTATTCAGTTGTTTTTTCCTGTTTTTTTTGTTTCTACTACTAATATATTTAAATCTTCCTTACAGGCAATCATAATGATATTGGATGTACTGATAGGCATTTATTAAGATTTATTTCCTTTCATGCTCACATATCCGTTGAAAACTCATAACTGAAATCATTGTACAAACAAGAACTGCTGTATTTTAGCTAACTGCGCAGCAACGTTATTGATCCTGTCCTGGCATCTCGGATTTAATCTTTTTTCTCACCCCTCTAACATAGATTCACTACGTCTTTTCTAGAAATGATTCACTGTAATTGTTCTAATGAACATTCCTATATTTTATCTAGACTTTACCAATTTAACAGCAGTACTAGATTGGCAACAGGGTTTCATCAATTTACAGTTGAATAAGTTTAATTGTTAAATCGAATGGTGGCCAAGTGTTTGTCGTCTTGATAGGAGTCAATCAGAGAGAAGGCTAAATTTGAAAATATAACCGCAGAGAATGCAAAAAGAAATCTCAGCACTATTTTTGCCACGAACCGCAAAAAGAAACGTCTGCAGTATATTTTCAAGTAGATATATATATTCAGAAATAATAAAGAAAAGTGATATGTGAAGAGATATGACTGCAAAAGCTGTGAAATTAATGCTATTTATAAAATATCTATTCTCTGAGTTTTACTTTATGGTGGTACTTTAATTTTCGATAAAGTAGTAAGACTAACAGAAAACAAAAAATTACTTTTATATATGACGGGACAATATTATTAACTGTCATAAACTTATGTTTAAGCAGAAACAGTCAATCTGTTTCCTTTCTTTGTCATATTCCTGATTTGGTTTAATCAAAGCAAAAATGGCTTCGCTTATAGATCATCGACTTGTATTTACACTCCCAAGTTTACATTGAGATGATAAGAAAAGCTTTTTGTTCATTCTGACACTTTCCTATAAGATTTTATTTTCGCTTTATAGAGAGAAACACTTGGAGGCAAATAGTGAAATTAGATATAATTTCTTGAAATTTTCTTTCCTGGTTTTATTTTCTCTTATTTTTGATAACGTTTTACCACGCGGGAAATTACTGAGAGTTTGTTTATGATTTTCCATCGTTTATAAAGGACCCTGAATCTTTTTTTTAATGTCACCTTTAAGGTGTAGAGATAAATCTGAATGTTGGAATTTTTTTAACACTGAAATTTGTTGGAGAAGTCTATTTGCAAATATAAATGGAGCTCGTAGTTTTAACCGAAGCAACCAGATTTATATTACCCTTGTAGTGCATCACCTTAAACGTTATCGGTGCTATGTTTAAGATAATAAAATTTCCTTTACAATTTTTTTCGAAAACTTTTATCGACAGGAAAATATTTTTGGCTGTCGTTAATTAGAAATTTTCTTTCCAAATATTCAGATAAACAATTCTGAAACAGTTTAAAATAAAAGTGTGTAATTTACGCTATTTAAATTCGGACAATTGCCCTCGTCTTTGTTGTTGGTATCATAACGGCTCGAGCCTAGTGACCTTTGTTAGACATTTTCATGACGGTTGTCTTCGAGTATAGAATCCAGAGGTTGGTAGTGAATATTTCGGAGACAGTAGGAAAGCGTAGTTCAGGTTCGCAGTGGATATCGTAGCAAAGTAGCAGAGCGTAGTTCTTCCTTTTATCATCTTCGCCTGTCAAGTTGGCACTGGTCCTTCGGTAGGGTAAACAAAGATGGCCGCCTTTATACACGACGGATACAATGTTCTGCGGCTTCTGATTGGTTAACCTTCTATTTGTAGACTATAAAGGAAGTTAAGTCATTTGGATTGTCTCACTATATATATATATATATACCCCAAAAAAACCGTAACAACCTTCGGTCTTAATCAGGTGTATATCGATTTGTGCAAATTAAACGTAATTCTGAACTGATCCTTTTATAGCGTTCTAACAGGCTTATCAATCAAGACATCGGTCAACTGCAGAGGAGAGCACAAAGGGTAATGGAAAGATCAGGGCACGTCCTTGTGTGCCAAAGGATTTTCCACAACTGTCAGAAAAAAACATCAGCTGGCAAAGGATCTATTAGAACAGACTAGGATATTACTTAGTAAATAATGGTTGAATCAGACAAATACAGAATTCAACAAGTCCTACGGTCAAGAGTTAAAAAGGGTCACTCTAGCCAAATATATAAAGTCGCATGAATGAAAGAAAAGTGTTGGTCTATCAAGAAAACCCCGTCACGTATAGAGCAGTCGATATCAGCAATTTGCAGTTGAGAATCTGTGAATCTGGATAATAAGCTTCCCTACTTTGTTACCACTATTCAGTGGTGGAACTACCTTAAAAATCCCTTAGAATCATCATACGGCCAGCTGAAAAAGGCAACCCTTCAGTTGTGATGAACAAGTTCGTATACTCCGAAAATTGAGAACCCTTGTCGGAGATGACAGTTATAGCAGGGTGAAAAATTATCCGAGCTTAAAAAATAATGGGAAGCCGTCCTAAATAAAATCAGTAATTACTTCACACTGAATAAGTATAAATAGATGACGCAACGCTACACCAAGCTATCAAATATATATTGTCTTCCTAAGATTCACAAAGTTATTATTCCATTGAGTACTATAGTTAACTATAGGTGCTCATTATCGTACACGCTGAGCTAGTACCTAGCGGATGTAGCCAACCCGTTAACAAGGAAGTCCTCGTCCTATGTTAGAAACACAGATCACTTTGTAGAATTGACACGAGGGTTTCAGAAGGTAAGCTTGAATGTGGTGGGCCTATTTACTAGAATTTCTATAAATGAGGTGCTGGCAGAGTTTCGAATCCTCTTCGAATCATACCACTCCCTGGCCGAACGTACTAAAATTCCTTTAGATAAACTGATAGAAATACTAGCATTCTGTTTACAGTACATATGTTGTTCGGCCCCACCTCATTCTTGAGGCGATCAAAATAAAGTTGTCTTCCTCCCTTTTCTTTCTTCTCTCGGGCGGGTGTTCGCTAGTTGTTTTTTAGTTGACCAATAAATGAGAAATTCAACAAAAGCGATTTTGACTTACTACTTTATTAAACATGTCGATGTGTGCATCTTTAATTAAGCAGAGCAACTTCCCCGAGACACGAAATAACCACGTCTATTGTGAATGAAGTGTAAACTAAACTCATTGAAATCACTTTCTATCTCTCTAACATTTCCACGTTTGGCTCAGCCAATCAAAATCGACATCCATATTTTGTCTACCATATGACCTTAAAGGTCAGCTCCAGAAGGTCTGGACCAAAATACACTGCCACTAAAAAATAAATGTTTGAAACTATTATTTCACATTCCTTACCTAACCTAAAAAAAGTAATTCATTTCAATACATTATATTTAAAACATTCATAAATAAATAAACATCATATATTTAAAACAATTCATAAACTCATTCATGTCAATACATTATATTTAAAACATTCTTCCAAATAGTCTGACATGTACCAACAAGAACAAGGCTTAGTCATGGGTTCACCGTTGTCACCGGTGATGGTGAACATATACATGGAATACTCTGAGGAAAACGCTATAGGAACGCGAGCTCTAATGTCAAGAATATGGCTGAGAAATTAGATGACACATTCAAACTCAGGTCGAACTAGGATGATCTACAAATAATGCTGCACCATTTCAACTCAATATTATCCTTGATCTGGTTCACAATTGATGAAGAAAATATTAATCAGCTAGATGTACTAATAACTCGCACGGAAGATGAGTTCAAGATTTTCGATTATCACAAGGCAACATTCACGGGACAATGCATCAGCATAAATTTCCACCGCTCATATTGTATGAAGAAAGGAATCATTCGATGCCTACACCACCGGGAAACAATTATAAGTGGCTATAAGAACTGATCAGCTTCAAGTGTACACTTCAGAATAACAACTACCCTACAAACTCAACATCAGCGTCTGTAGGTGGAAACAGAAAGTTCAACGAGGAGGACCAGAAAATTGCCACGGTCTGATTACCTTACTTTAAATTATCAGTAAAGATTAAAAAGTTGCGTGGTCGATACAACATCAGGACAACATTCAGAAACAGGCCGACTCTACGGAGAAATCTCTGGCGTGTAAAGTCTAACACGGGGGAGAACAGGATCAATAACTGCGTGTACTCCATCTTTTGCAGTTATAACAAAAAATATAAAGATGGAATAAGCCTTCCCCCAAAAGTCAGTCTGGTGGGGCATCGAAAAATTGTATTCAGAGGGCGATAAAGAATGGAACATGGCTGATTCTGTTTGGAGGGAAAAGAGTAAACATCAGCTCCGGTGGAATAAAGTTCAAATACTGGACGAGGAAGAACACTGGAGAGTTTGACACTTGAAAGAATCAGCGCATATCATAGGTTACGAGGACATCTTTTGTAGGCCCAACATAGAAATAAATACGACACGTGAGCCGCAAATAAAGAAAAAAAAGACAAAGAAATGACTCTTCAACAGCAGCGGTATAGGATGAAGCGCTATCATCATTAATCAAGAGAAAGGTTAGGTTTAAGGATTGAGGTGCATCACAGAAAATTATCTTGCGGATGAAACTGTCCTAGTGGATTAATTGATTCGTGAACGTATTGATACAGAAATTATGAGTTTAATCTCTGGCTCGGGAATGAGTACTTGGACTCAGTGGAAAGAGGGCGAGCGATGACTGAGCAGTGATAAAAATGAGAACTAGACGAGATATCCTCAGATATGGGCTTCGGAACAAGAACAGTCTACCCACGTAGGTTTATTAAAGTGTTCAGTTCACAATTGGTTGTACTTTATGCTGATCAATGTACATCTAATGAAAGTAAGAAGGCACAACGGTTAAATATTGCGATAGCATTAACAAAGGTGAGGGCAATAAAGCTAAATGAAAATGTATGTCATGACAAATCATACCAGAAATTCAGGCGGAAAAATGGAGAAAGTTAACATTAAATATATGATTATAGAAAACTCCCAGTATTTGTCGTTTATATTTTCAAAGAGTAGCAGTCTATATTTTTAAGATGTGGTATTATGTAAATTATTTACATTATTCGGATTATTGTCTTCCTCTTTGTCACCATATTTATTACAACGTTTCGGCATTTGTATACCCCGGCCTTCTTCAGATGGTTGGAATGCCGAACTGAACCCATTATTTCAATCACTGGGGTAGACTGTCCTAGTTGAAATTTCGATCTGAACCCTATTATCCTCATCTTTGTTGCCATATTTATTACAACTTTTCGGCCTTTCAGTATCTGTCTATATTTCTGAGATGAGGTATTATGTACACTATTTATATTATTCGGACTATTGTCCTCATCTCTGTCGCCATATCTATTACAACATTTCAGCCGTTTTACACTCTGGCCTTCTTCAGGTGGTTGGAATGTCGAACTGATCATTTGTCTATATTTTTGAGATGAGGTATTATGTATATTATTTACATTATTCGGACTATTGTCCTCATCGTTACCGCTATATTTATTACAACGTTTGGGCCTTTCAGTATCTGTCTATATTTCTGAGATGAGGTATTATGTACACTATTTACATTATTCGGACTATTGGCCTCATCTTTGTCACCATATTTATTACAACGTTTCGGCCGTTGTACACTCCGGCCTTCTTCATGTGGTTGGAATGTCGAACTGATCATCTGTCTATATTTTTGAGATGAGGTATTATATATACTATTTACATTATTCGGACTATTTTCCTCATCTTTGTCGCCATATTTACGTTTTGGCAGTTGTACGCTCCGGCATTTTTCAAGTAGTTGGAATATCTAACTGAACCTTTTATTTCTCTCACTGGGGTAGACTGTTCTAGTTCCAAGTGCCATGTTTAACGGATGTCAATTAACAGCTCCTGTTAATTCCGCTCTGCAAATTCTCCACTGCCTTAAACGGGTATTGAACTTTTGGGGTCCTGTCACTGGATCGAACTAATTATCCACTGTGCCTTGTGTCCTTGAATGTGTTATGAATAGTTCTTTCGTTAAACAAATTTGATTTGCGATAAAAAGTGGGCTCAACAATAATACCTCATCTCAGAAATCTAGAGAGATTTTCAGTTCGACATTCCAACGACCGAAATATTGTAATAAATTTGGCGTCAAAGATGAGGACAATAGTCCGAATAATGTAAATAATTTTCAAAGTGATTGATAACATTGATATTGCATAATGTGAAATCTTTAACATAAAAATTTTATTTGTTTAATTTTCAGTTTGAAAGTTTGACGATAATTTTGTCTTTTGTGCTAAATAACTCTGAAAATTTATCTCCATATCTTATACCAGCACGAATTATATCAATATATCAATTAATAAAAATATAATTTTAAATAGAAAAATATGTCACGAGAGAAATACATTAACAAAGTCATAATTAAATGATTCAGAATATTATATAAGTATCTGCAATATTATCGATCCTGACCTTGCATCTCGGCTTTAGTCGCTTCGTAAGCATCCTAATTGGGCTTTTCTGTGCATTTTCTACCAATAAGTTCATGCTAATTGTTCTGTTGAGCTTTCCTCTTTGGTACCTAGACTTTACGAATTTAACTGCAGTACTAGTTTGACAAAAAGGTCTCATCATTTTATAATTGAAATTACGAGATAACCGTAAGTTCAATGCTGCTTTCTCGCCCGTACTTCTATGTTGTAGAATATTTCCGACCTCTTTCTTTCCATTCAATTTTGATCTTCGAAAATTGTAATGCAATGTCAGTCGTTGTCTTCGCTTTTCTTAATCCTTGTTCTTTTATTGTTCTCTCTCCTTAATAATGTTTATCTTTTTCTTATATTCTTTTTTCATTCCGTAAACCCTACAGCCGTAAAGGAGTCATTTTATTGCTTGTGGTTAAATGATAAAAAAATAAGAAATAAAATGAACAAAATATCATCACAGAAATAGAAAGAGAAAAAAAATAATTTCACTTATTTTAAATAGACATGGATGAAATACATAACTACCTATATCCTCTGGCGTCAGATTGGGTCTAAAAGTTTCCATATTTCATTTACTTTGACAATTCTATTTTAAGTTTGAACGTTTTCCTTTTATTTCAGATGAAAATGTGGAGGATTACCAAAATATTTCAAAGAAATTTAAATTTTCCGAAATTATATTTTTTAATTCTTGTTCAGAAAAAAATTTTGAAAGAAGACATTAGTTTATCTTGTCGCCAGGAGGATGTGGGATAAGAAAATACTTTGGGTTGAAAAAATGTTCGAATAACAAGTTATCATAACTGCTAAGAACTTTTCTTATTGCAACTTTGCACTACTAATAATTCGACTATCATGCCAATTTCGACTCCTACAACTCGTGCAAATTAATCATATTTTCATTCAGAAAAAAGAGAAGGGAAATGCATGAATTAATCTCTGTTAATTCCATAATATAACAAACTAAAACAATGATACAGACTGGACATACATATATACCTTACATTGTTACGTCATCAGAGATTGTTAAGCACTTGACTAGAAAGTATGTTCCTCCGTAGATGATTAAGTCTGTCTGTTAGTCTCCACGGCTTTCTTCAGATCAAAATATACTAGTCGGACTGTCTCTGCCTATTACTGAAATCAAATCAACATTCTATTCACGGGATTGTTTTTGGTACTATCAAATGGCGCAACGCATCTGGTCTTTATTAGCTACATTTATTGTCCACAGTAGGAAAAAAAAATTGCGGACTATTTTTCTGTTAGAGTACTTCGGAGTCCTTCTAACTCTAGTAGTTGCAGTCTTACGTCTTCCTGTAAGACAAAAGTACGCATTGAAAATATTTGGAGGTGGAACTCCTATTGAAAATATTTGGAGGTGGAACTCCTAGTTAGCAGGACAACTTTTCTTCTCGCCAATTGCTGATTCGTCAATTCACGATCTAATAAAATGGTATTACCACATGCTTTTTTTTTCTTTTTTGTTGTATTTATGACCGTCAACTAACTGTATCAAATCGTATTTTATAAATATAATCCAACCAGTTCTGTAGATGCTTTTAATTAGAAATTATATTTTCTTAATCCATAATCTCAACTTATTCTCATCTATTTTGCAATCACTGTGTTTCGAACCCCGTGAGGAACGTGAACCCTACAATAATAATTGCTAAACATATTTATCTAAAACTAGACACATAATCGTAACATATTCATTACATACAGAGATTTTCTATATATATTTACAACTAGGGTTTGCATTATTAAAGGCAATTTCAGGAGACGGCACTGACATTTAGAGCGGACAATGCGCTTTTTATAAATAAGTTAAAAAAGTAAATCAAAACAATTTAGAAATCAAGAACAAATTAATGAAATATCTATAAGAAAAAAAAAAAAAATATTGAAATTCTTGCAACAGAAAAAAAAATTACAATCAAAAGTTTAATGCTTAAAATTGAGTTTTGTTTTAATATGGAAAATTAACAGAAAATAATTCCTTAAATTAATTATATATTTCCGTTCGGAGTGACGTAAAGGATTTCAACATTGAAATCACGTAAAATATTAATTTACAAAACTTAAGAAAAATTCTGATGATTAATACATAATTGCATTACGCGCATTATCCACCGGACTTTTGCATATTCTTTTATAATATCTAAAATGACAACTCTGTATCTTTTCTTTTGTGATCATGGCTCTTCACAAATTCCATTTCTACAAATGAGAAGCTCAGTGATCTAATTCCGGACAATATGATTGTCTCGCATGTTAAAGAAATAAAAAACTGAAAATCATATTTTCAGTAATGAATATTTTTGAAGCTCTTTAAAGAACCATAAAATTATTTCTCTATATATGAGATTTTGGCAAATGAATTTTAGAAATCGGATAGCCAAATTATAGACGTATCTACGTAGATTTCATATACTTAGATTTAAAATATAAAAAGCAGGTAAGTATATTGCTAATAACGTATAAGGTTTTCTATGAGTAAAACATCTTTTAGCCAAACTGTAAGATTCCTCTAGTGGTTATGAAAGTTAGTTTAAATAAGGCATTTTTACTTTTTTTACTTTGCACCAAACGTCTTCACGGTTTTAAATTAAGAGTTATTCTTCTCTTTGACTGGCTACAATACAACGCTAGAGAACTATGTATATTCTTCTATTTAACCAACAGTGTAAAAGATATGGGTTTTCTTGGTGAAAGCCGATTATAAAATGCTTGTTGTTTGCATGTTTCCGAGAAATATGTGTGTTAATAGATTTGTTGACAATTCTTTGGTTTTACTAGGGCGGAATAAAGGGACATTTTGTTAAAATTATTAAGAAAAACGAATAATCTCCTAAAAACAGGCACGCATATTGTTTGAATTATATTGTATTTCTGAACCCCCCGCCCAAAAGAAAAACAAAAAAAAACAACAAAAAGCAATATATATGACAGGATCAGTTGACCTTTAAGTATATCTCATGCAAAAAGGAAACGAAGTATAATATAGGGAGGTTTTATTCATTGGTTCGTGAATTGGCTATTCATTAACGAAATGGAGATTTTTATGAAAAACTTCCTCCCTCCAAAATTATCTACTGAGATTTTTCTCATGTAAGTGATAGATAGACTAAAAATATTACGGTAGGAAAAACTCTAATCAATTTTTTAACCTCCCCGTCGCCGGCGAGAGGTCAGCATAAATTCTCAGCAGGTTACATTAATATTTAGTCGATACAGACCCCACACATTTTTTTTTTTTCATTTATTATTACAAGAATAACTTTCTCCTGGTCACAAGATTGGTTTTGACTTTCATTAGCATATCAAGATATTGTGATTATAGGATAATGGAGTAAAAATAGCCAATAAGAGCTTTGGTGATCGTAGTTCTACAAACACTAGTTAAGACCAGAGATGATGTAGCGATAACGCGACGCTATTTGTGACATTTTATTAAAAATTTGCTTGGATGATCTCCAGGGATCACATTAAAAAAATGAATTATTATCATTAATTTTCATTCGCCGAAAAATATATTTGGTGATTTTACCGCCAATTTTTTTTAGTTATTCACAATTGTTGTTTGATAATTACCACTAAATAAAAAGAGGAATGTCATATTTAATATTTAAAAGAATATGTCCAATGAGAAAAAGCAGAACTATAGTAAATTATTATGCCGATTATATTTATTTTATATGGTAGTAGTTATATGAATATTTATTTATCAGAATCACCCCATGCAAGGTAGTAAAGTCACTAAGAAACCAAGGGTTACAAGGTGTCGGTGAATTAGGAACAGAAACATCAATAATGAGCGGGAAGAGAAAATAGTAATAAGGAGGAAAGTAGACAGCGATTGACATTGCATTTAAATTTTTTTCAGATTAAAGTTGGCTGGAAAGCGTGGAGCTGGGAGGGTGTTCCAAAAACGAGAAGTGCGAGAAAAGAGAAAGTTAGCATAGAATTTCCGGCTACATCTAGCCAGCTCAACTGTACGTTGATGAGATCTGGGCAGCACTCTAGTACAGCGCTTAAGTTTATGAAATCTAGGTACCATAACGAAGAGCATTATTTATTTGTAAAATTACAAAATTTTTGCACAAGGCCAAAATGGAGAATGAGAAAAATGACTGTCTTTTTCGGTCTTACGTCTAACTTAGCTAGCCTCAAACACTGACCCAAACATAACGCCATATTATTTACATCAAAACAATATATTCTTACAATTCTTATTTCATCCACCATAATACCTCTGAATATCCATTAAGTATTAACTAATCCCCATATTTAAAATTCATTTTCTGTAGTGTGGATCGAAGTGCTTATACGAATAATTACCATGAAGATATTTAAAAAAAAGACAGCACAAGGCAACTTTACGGTGATGAGAATGTGACTGATTGGCAAGTTCAGGACCAATAATATTACTGCTTTTTTTAATCTCCTCAAAATTAATATATGGCTGCATTATTGTAAGCACGGAGGAAGGGTAGACCTTATAGATATGTCAGATAGATTCTGGAGAGAAAAAAATTGTCTTGTCCGACACAATGAACATACTTTCTTAGCAGCTGATCTAGCAGTAGATTCAATGCAGTCTTTGCACTTCATGTCAACTGAGAACGTTATCACAAGAAGGCGTAACGAGTCACTTTATTGTCTGGGGAAATTTCATATTTTGGGTGATAATCAATTTGGTTATAAAATATAATTTTCTGCTGTATTTTACTTTTAGTTTCCAATTTATTGCTTATTCTCATTGGACAAAGATTTTTTTAAAATGTTTGTATAATTTCTTTTTAATTGACTTTGGGTTCTTTCTTTCTACCAAAATTAATGTAGTTTGGAGGATTATTCGTCTCAGTTGAACACATTAAAATTTATAACACAATCATAATCAAATTTTATACCTTCCCAACGTGTAATATACTATGAAAAATTATATTTTTTCTCGCCGTTCTTCTCCCAAGTATATAAGTTTTATGTCTAATATCTCAGCGTTTGTATATTATTCCACACGCACACACACACATATTTGTGTATATATCAGGAGTCTTCCGTCGTTTCAAAGGGAAGAGGAGCCAATAATTCACTGGAACTCTAAACTTACTACACGTACGATTTAATTATAATAGTGAATGCTTGTACAACAATAGACACACTATTCAAAAAAAAAAAAAAATGATGACAGAGAACTAGGTCACAGTGTGTCACTAAGCCTCCAAACAGAACCATTCATTTAAACTGGTTGCTAACCAAGGCTAAATATCCGAGACTTCCCTGGTATTTAATCCATAGCCAACAGGAGATTAAGAGATTTAGTTAAACGTTTACCAAGATTATTTTTGCGAAAATGAATGTAACGAGATCTACATTATTTTATATAAATATTTAATAAAGAAACCTTTATTATTTTATGCAAGAAAATGATAAATAATAATTTACATTAAAAATATAAACAAATATAAGAATTTCAACAAAAATAACAATATTTATTTACTTTACTTTATTAAGCATTAAAGTCCATCATTTACCACCTCAATAATTTACCTTGACTTTCACAGTTAGCCTGAAGAATACTTATAAACGTTCTTAAATTTAAAATTTTGAAAACCTAACGATATTTTTTAGCTTATGTTTATAAATGCATGATGCAAAATAAAATTCTTATATATATATATATATATATATATATATATATATATATATATATATATATATATATAACATACACACACACACACACACACACATATATATATATATATATATATATATATATATATATATATATATATATATATAAAACATACACACACAGACACGCATATATAAAATATAGTTGTAAGTTATACTATGAGTAAATGTGCTTGATATCAGACATAAAGCGTATACAAATGTAAGAATTGACACTCAGGTAAAAACTGAACGCAATATTGAGGCCATGTGTTTTGTTTGTTAGCTCGACTCTTTATATATGCTGCTCAGTGGGGCATTATGGGTAAAATGTCAGATATTTAGGATTTATTGTACTATCCTAATGGTTATTGTCTTGGCTGTAACGGTCATATTTCAAATTATTCTAAAAGCTTTTGAGCAGAAATATTGCTGTTATTTTAAGTATTGTATTGTGTTGTTTGCTAACTTTTAACTCATCATTTGAATAATTGGCTTATTTTGTATTTATTTATCAAATATTTCTTGCTGATTAGTATTAATGCAGTTGTGTTTACGTACGCATTAATAGTTTGTTAACATGTTCATTGTTTACTTAATTTTAACTTATTAGTTTACTTTATTGTTTATTTTTTATTTTACTACTTATTCCTTCTCTTTTTCAATTGTTAACAGTATCAGTTCGATCTTTAGTTTGAGGTTGAACTAAATTGTGAAATAGTCTGTGCTATAAAATAGTTGATTTAAAGGTGAACAAACAAACGTTTTCTTTTAGACTAATTTCGTTTCTGTCCTACCGATTTCTTCAGCGTATTCTTCAAATACTGTCTAATTCTCATTTCAATTATGTCCCCACTTTATCTTTAATTCTTTACAGTCAATTCTTTTTTGTTAATTTTAATTATCGATTCTTTTATTTTCCTAAACTCTATCTTTTAAGATTTGCATTTTGGGAAGATCTTTGGATTTGAAAGATAGTTCTGTCTGCTTTGATTAATAAAAAAATGCTGGCAAGAAGGAAAACGATAAAACAAACCAACAGCAGACTGAATTACAGCAAAGAAAAAAAAATCAGAAGATAAAATAAAAATGAACAGTGCGAATTAATTCTTTAGAAATACGGATGCAATTTGGTATTCAAGAAAAAATTACCCGAGAAAAAAAAAAAACAATGTCAAATTAGCAAAGAGAATTATTCACATTGACATTATATTTCATTCAATAGAGAATCAGGCTAATATTAGGTCTTTCTTCGACAGCCATTGTGTAAATAAAATAGAGTGAGAAATGTTTTTTAATTCCTAATCAACTTAAAGCATGTAAGATTCTTCTCATTTAAAGTTAAAGAGATATTTTAACTAAAATATATGACGCACACATTATACAGAATCCATATAGCATGAATACGAAATAGATACATCAGATAATATCGTTAGAAACAAAGCAAAAAATAATGAATTACAATGTAATATGTCATCTCCAATAGTAGTAGTAATTGTATTAGTTACACTAGTACAGACATCTTTGTATCTTGCGAATCAAGTGTCACCCTCTTTAGTGAAACATTCTTTCCTTTTGTGATCAGTATCTTCAGTGGCTTAACAGACCAATCATTACATGACACTCTACTCCGAAGGTGTGATAGACGAAGCTGCAACGAAAAATCAATGATTATTTTTTTTATTGCTTTATAGGCACATCAACACCTTGTGGATCATTTAATGCCAAACTTTCATTTTCTTGGGAGCATTAGCAATTTTTTTCAGAAAAACTGTAATTTTTTAAATATGAAAATGCATTACTGGTGTTTTTCACTATCAAAATATATTATTTATACCTTAATAGTGTCTGACCCCAGTTTGGGTGTTAACAATTTACCATTTACCACAAAACCTCCATTATGGCAAGCAGAGGCCTTGCTACCAAATGTAGTTTATCGTCATACCCAGGAAAAGAATGAATGTCTAACATTGCTCTCTTTGCTTTCTTCGTTGTCTTCTGATCTTCAGCTGTTGGTGTCGCCATTTTCCGGCTATGGTAATTCATCCTAGAACAACATGGCGCCACTGAGATAGTCTTCTAGCTGTTCCCAGCTACCAGAATCGATGACAGTTTCAGGTCCCTCATGAAATAATCCTGGCAACGCAACGGAGTATAGGTCGACTTACCAGGAATGTGTATTTTGGCCAGCCCATCTTATATGATGTCTCATAAGACAGCAAATTTTGGCTTATCTTTTCACAGATACAGACAAGACAAAATATGACAATCCTACCGAAGAATAATAAGAATTCCTAGGACAGAAAATGGAGGATTTTCGGGAAATAGAAAGTTGATATTTCTGGGACACGTAATGAGGAAAGACGATATAGAGAATAAAGCTATTTGGAAATCAATTCAAATCATCCTTACTTTTGAAAAAAAAACAGTAAACACTGTCATTTGTAGGCAATCTCTTGTGTTCTACTTAATTTAGCCAGTTATCTTAACACTGCAGAAAAGTCGCAGACTGAAAAAACTAAATTATGGCGGAGCTGAAAGACCTAAGTGATAAGATGATGCAACCAAAAGAACAGCTAGATATTTTCCGGACAGCCCGTAAAATGCCCATATTTTTTTTTCCTAATACTCATTCTGCCAATAACTGATTGTCATTGATTGCAACAAACCAATCAGTACGTCGAACTCTTTCAACTGATTACAGGCCAATTTGTGAAGCGTCGGCATCAATTATTTCCCTATTCGTGATGTGTGGAATAGTGCTTAATTCCTATTTGGAATAATTTCCGCGGATTGGTGTCCAATTTTTTTCACCATCATGAGTGTAAGTATTCAGGCATGCGCAGTGAATTCATCTTTGATAATTTACTAAATTGCACTATAGCGACGTTATCACTTGTGATCGTTCCAAGCCCCATGATGTTGACTGAATATATTATTCAACTGTTTACGAATCCTATACACACAGATCGACATCTAAACATTCGAAAATGTTCGTATTGGAGCTTCAGTTGCGAATACCAAGCTGTACAGCATGGCATTTGCAAATTTCTGGCGAATTTTATTGCGCCAAGCTGCTGTTTATCTCACAGGCAGTGCCCAACTGACCTTACTATAATAACCATATTAAAGAAGATTCAAAAGGGGGTGAACACTACCGTATTGACGATGAACATCAAAATACCATTGTATAGTCCGTGCGATTGATAAATTACGCAAAAATGAAAATAACACTGGCAGCTCATTTATCAGATACAGTGTAACCCGGATATAAGAGACACTGATATAAGAGACCCTGATATAAGATAAATCCGGATATAAGAGAGATTTTCTCTGGTCCCAAATTAGAGCCATACTTACCTAAACAAAATATACCAAACCCGGATATAAGAGAAACCCGGACATAAGATACTTCTTATCCGGTTCCAACAACTCTCTTATATCCGGGTTACACTGTATATTTACCAATGTCACTCAAAAATATCTTGAAATACTAAAGAATAAATTTATACAATAAAATCACCATTGGTTTCAACTGCCTCCAGACGATTTCGGAATCCCCTGCATCTCTTCTGGACGGTCTCCTTGTTTAAGTCAGTGAATGCTGCCATTATCCTTGTCTTTAGTTCATCTTTGGTATTACAAGGTGTATTGTAGTTCTCTCGCTCAACCGTGCCCCACATATAATAATCAATGGGGTTGCAGTCTGGGTATTAGATCTCCAGATGTAAGGGGTGATGTGGTCGCAGAATTTGTCTGATAGCCATGACTGGGTCTTCCTACTAGTTTGGCATGGTGTAGAGTCCTGTTGCCAGATATAGGATCATCCAGCAGCCGCCCTCTTGACCCAGGCGCTTCATGTAGGCCTCCGTGTTGAATCTGAGGCCCTATGGGAAGATGAATAAAGGTATAACGACGCTATCACTTGTGATCGTTCAAAACCCCATGATATTGACTGAATATATTATTCAACTGTTTACGAATCCTATACACTCAGATCAACATCGAAACATTCCGAAATGTTCATACTGGAGCTTCAGTTGCGAATACCAAGCTGTACATCATGGCATTTGCAAATTTCTGGCGAATTTTATTGCGCCAAGGTACTGTTTTTCTCACGTGCGGTGCCCAACTGACCCTACTATACTGTGCAGGCAACAAAATTATAAATAAATAACACCTATACGCGAAATTAAAATATTATATAGCGACAATTTACTCATTACACCCTGTATATAAGCACACCAGTTGATCCAGGTGATATCACCATGAAAACAGAAGCCTAATAGTGTTTTTTTAAAGAACTCTCTATAAGAAAAATACATTGCAAAAAAAAAAAAAAAAAAAGTATTTCTCACAGAGAACAGCAACAATATACCGAACTACATGCAAATCATCTGCACAGATGAAAATTCCCCGTACGGCGTAGAACTTTGTACTTCTTATGACTACCGCATCTTTTTCGTCATGCTCCCGATGTTGCTTTATCTGGTATCGCGTGAACAGCGCACTGGTGGCGTCTTTGAGATCAAAGCCAATCAAAGAAGACACGTGCAGATTTGAAGATGGAAAAGACGATTCCTTTGAGGATTCCAGCAAAAGTCGGGACAAATTAAGAAAACATGCACAGAAGAACGCGAGATAAACTAGTGGAAGCGAAGAATTATGCACTAAAATTTAAAAAAAATATAAATAAAACGGTCGAAAGGTGAACCAAGTCAGTATTTCTTTAAGGCGTCCGCAACTATTATTGATATCTCTCTAACTTAGTTTAGAAGAGTACAAAGCTACACGTTTTCGTTTCGTAGTTAGCATCGAACTCAAAGCTGATACAAATACCCCCAGAGCAACTTGCTGACTACTGCACCATTGTAGACATTTTTACAGCTTTTATTAATGCGTCATCGTAACAAGGGGCTTTAAGAAAGGATGTAGTAAATTCGTAACGTTGGAAAAATAGGTTATAAATGGGATTTGTATATGAACGTTGCGTAGTACACAATGAAGAGACAAAATTCTGCATAATGTTACGATTGTAAAAACATCTTTAAGCTTACGTAGAGTATAAAATGTATTTTCAGGGTGCATGTATTTTGATGTATTGTACGAATGGCATTTGTTAATTTATATCAGTACGGCATAATTTAAACTGGAGGTGTAAAAAAATACCGTTAAATAATTACAAAAATTCGAAATACAAATTTTTACCAGTTCTAAAAAGCTGACCACTATTTATCTATAAGCCACTCCTGTATACATTACCACACCGGCCCAAAGGGTGATAATGGCGTGTTTTCGTAGCCTTTTACGTTCAATGTCCGATGGTGTTTTGACATTTATTCATGATGGCGTGTTCTTCCCGTTTTTAATAATTTAGTGTCTCATTTCAAAGAGGAGCAATTATCAATGCACTTACATTTTTTCAAGCTGTTGTTCTCTTTATTTATATTTATGTTACAATAGACACAGAGTTTCAAGCAAATAAACTCTAGTAATCATCAGATGCCATCGATTCGATCCCTGAGTCAGGTAAGGAAGTACCGATTCAGCGGAATGAACTATCACTGATATTACTGGGAGAACAAATTCACAATAATCAACAGATATTCCATATCAGCGAATCAATGGACATCTGATGACAAGCAGAGTGTACTTAACAACTTTAGCATCTATATTAAAGATAATAATAAGAGTCAGAGATAATACAATTATACAACTACTCATCTCTGAAATGAAATTCTAAAACATATCATTTAGTTGAGGTTTTCCCAACTTGGGAGATATCTAACGGTGGGCGATTTTAACCTTTGGGAGGACGATGAGCAATTAAACAGCAAATGGTGAACATATATTGTGGATCATATAGGGTTTGGAGTATTAAAAGGTTATTTCCGTACATGTTTTCTGCAAAAGGTATAATGATTTTCTAAGCATAGTTTGATGCGGCACAAGGCCGAATGTATGGGGCACCCAAGAGAATCGAACTCACTAAGTCGTAATTGTTCTACGAGACAAGTTTGCTAAATATTACACCGCCTCAAGGTGCCCAAAATTGAAAGTTTACCACGGTAGTAGGGGTCTGCATACAGTACCAGGTTTTCCCAAGTGGTCCCCCATAAAAGTTCTAAATGTATCAAAGGATATATTCAATGCAATAGTATTAAAAAAAAAGACAATAGTCTAAATGAAACTAATTGACTCAATTGCTAGATAAAAAATAAATATCCCTGCAAGGAATATTTAAGTATTTTCTATAGTTTTGTGGATTCACTTTCGATTCACTTCCAAGTGTGTTTGTCAAACTCTCTGCCTCTGGACAGAGAGGAACCCAGTCCAGGCTATGTCGAAAGGCAGAGCCTCGTCTATGGAGGTAGACAGCTAACCAACCCCGTATATACGGGGTCTACGAAAATTTTTGCACGGGCCGACGGTCTCGGTTCACCTAACATTAAATTCGGCCTTGTGCCATATCTGACTGCATGTGGAGGTTAGTGAATATCTTCTATAGTTTTAGGGAAGGTCATTGACATTAAAATAGTTCTTCAGACGAAGTAAACAAAAATTGAATCATATATAAATCAGATAAACCATGTGCAAAATTTTACAGTAATATTTAGAAAGTACTTCAGAATAATTTTGTTTAAACTATTTACATTATTCAGACTAATGTCCTCATCTCTGTTGCCATATTTATCACCCTTCAGTATCTGTCTATATTTCTGAGATGAAGTATTATGTACACTATTTACATTATTCGGACTAATGTCCTCATCTCTGTTGCCATATTTATCACCCTTCAGTATCTGTCTATATTTCTGAGATGAAGTATTATGTACACTATTTACATTATTCGGACTAATGTCCTCATCTCTGTTGCCATATTTATCACCCATCAGTATCGGTCTATATTTCTGAGATGAAGTATTATGTACACTATTTACATTATTCGGACTAATGTCCTCATCTCTGTTGCCATATTTATCACCCTTCAGTATCTGTCTATATTTCTGAGATGAAGTATTATGTACACTATTTACATTATTTGGACTAATGTCCTCATCTCTGTTGCCATATTTATCACCCTTCAGTATCTGTCTATATTTCTGAGATGAAGTATTATGTACACTATTTACATTATTCGGACTAATGTCCTCATCTCTATTGCCATATTTATCACCCTTCAGTATCTGTCTATATTTCTGAGATGAAGTATTATGTACACTATTTACATTATTCGGACTAATGTCCTCATCTCTGTTGCCTTATTTATCTCAAAGTTTCTCCAGTTGTCTCCTGTTAATTCTCCCCTCCAAGTTCACCACCACCTTAATCAGGTATTGAACTCGCCATGGCACAGTGGATAAAGGCGTTAGTTAGATCCAGTGGCAGTAACCAAGGAGGGTGAGTTCAATACCAGGTTAAGGCGGTGGGGAACTATGAGAGGGGAATTAACGGGAGATAGCTGATAACAGACATCCATTAGACATGGCACGTGGAATTAGAACAGTCTACCCCAGCGAGCGAAATAAAGGGTTCAGTTCAACATTCCAACCACCTGAAGAAGACCTGAGCATACAATGGCCAAAACATTGTGATAAACATGCCAACAAAGATAAGGACAATAGTCCGAATAATGTAAATATTGTACATAACTCCTCATCTCAGAAATATAGAGAAATGTTTCTTTAATATAAAATTGTTTTATTTTTTCTATCACATTGCCCATCTGGAAATTATGAAGACTGGAAAAGTGGCCGTTGTAACATCATTTACCCATCATCACTTTATGCTTTTGAATATTTACTCTACAGGTGGGTGGTGGAAAATACTTACATGTGAAAATTGAGCGATGACACAAAATACGATTGGGACCCGCTAGTTTAGTTTAATATGGGGTAGAGGGTATACTATGCTGGAGATGACAATACTCTTTTTCTAGCCTTTATAGTATTTAGTATCATATGGACAGTCTTATAGAGGGGACGTACGACAATATACAGCCTCTTTTTGACAGGTGCAACATTACGAGAATTTAGCTACTCTGTTGTTGCTTCAACTGCAAATGTTGAGATGATCTCCATTCTTTAGTCCTAATAGTTCAGAACATTACAAACTAAAGACATCACGCTTCTTACACTAATAGTTCATGTATTAATCCAATTTTCAGTAGGATTCCTTGTTGAAAAAGTAACACGGCTGGCAACTCGAACACGTGTACCCGCTAAATATAAGATTTATAATAATAGGATATAAAGATGGATGAAAAAACATTAATCCATTGTTTAACATACATACACACGGACGCTGCCTAGAAATTATCAATATACTGACATTTACTGAAGATCACACTGTGTCATGAAGCTAATCGTATCGTGAAAACTGTTCGAAAAAAAATTATTAGAAAAACAATTATTCGAATTGTGAATTGTTTGTATGAAAATGAGTCGAAAGAACAATTATACTTACTGATTGACTTAGAAGTAAAAACGCCCTTAAAGAATAGCATAACAGATGTCATTCCATCATCAGACAACATGGAAATTCTTAGACGCTCTTAAAAGAGAAGAGAACTAACAAGAAATTAATAATGCAAAAGTAAGAACAGTTTGCCAAAATATCAAGACGGCCACGAAATACCGCGACGTACACGGAAAAGAAATAGTGGCATCTTTTAATGAGTAATCTTCAGTAATTGATTATTTGCGTGCAGTATCATATAAAGTAAGGCTATAAAGAGTTTGTCCCATTAAATTGTTTATTAAACTATATTTGTATTTCGAATAATTATCATTTGTGTATTTCCTCTTTTAATTTTTACATTTTTATTGCAATAAAGAATTTTGCATTTCGAATAATTATCATTTATTATAATTTTCCTTTCGATTAATTTTCATTCAAATATTTTACAATTCGAATGAAAGTTTTTCGAATAATTGTTTTCCAAAAATGTTCACATAATCGAAAGTAACAATCAACATACAGTTTTGATTATTATGACTACGATATATTCATATCAATTTAGCTCATTGCATAGATTACGTCGACAATGAACATTTAATACGGCATCAGTTGTCCTGACTATAAATACTATCTTTAATTGGCACACGTCTTTGATTAAAACCTATATTTGGAGACATTTTATTTATGTCTTCCGATCTCTGACCATTCGACAATAATTTAATTGTTTAAAAACTGCGATGTCAACCTAAACATTAATAGTTGGCCACTCGTACTTGAGGATACCTGTCTACTAGGGCGGCTAGCTACTCACTATTGCAGACTTTCGCCCAGGCACATTTTGTGTTTATTCAACACCCACTCAGCCCATCTTCGGTTCATACCGCATCTATTCTATATAACTTACACTTAACACGCACATCCCATTCCCAGCAATCAATAAATCTGTCAAAATGTCCAAGCAGGGAATTTTTAGTCAGGAATCTCCCATCGTCTATCTCAAAAACAAATTAAAAAGGCTGTTTGACCAACACAAGGTGTGATCAAAATTAAAAAAAAAAAAATGAAAACTACAGATAAAGTTCAAATTCTTCAGAAACAGTCATTCACTTCTGTAGTTGTATGCTAGTAACAAGCAGAGATTTTTTTTCTTTTGATGATGGTAATACTGCCCGAAACTAGTAGAGTAAACTAATTCAAATAATAAAACAAGAAAATATTAATATACGACCCAGTGTGTTTGAAAATCTTAATTTTTTATTATTTAAAACGTTTTCGTTTTTTAATATTTTTATTGTCACACACGCACAAACACAAACACACACACACGCAAACACAAACACACACATATATTGAGATAGATAAATATATATATTACGTGTATGTGTCAAAATTTCAGAAATTAGAATAAAATAACTATTAACGCAAAATGAATCTTATACATCAAACGCATTGATCATGCAGAGAAATTAATCCTGCTACAACTTTGATTTAAATAATGCAAATATTATTGACAGAAAAAATTTGTCAAAAATGTAAATCTTCGACTTGAATGTTTTGAAATATCCCCATTCCTCAAAGAAACACACTTTTCCCAAGCCAGCATAAATGATCATAAACATTTTTGAAAATTAAAAAATGTGGTTAAATAATTTTTTCTATTAATTTAAAATAATTGAATGCATAAATAATTTGTTAAAGTAAAATAAAATATTAAAATAAAATATTAAATAATAATCATTGTTATTAAAAAAATATAAATAAATAGATATAGATTTTGTTAGGAATTAATAAAATAACTGAAGAATATTTATGAGTTTTCATGAATTTAAATATTTTGAAAATCCAATTATATTTTTTTAATTCTGTTTATAGATATAGAGTATAATTAAATACTGACGTGTCTGTAAACATTTTTTTTCCTTTAGTCTTTATATATATATATATATATATATATATATATATATATATATATATATATATATATATATATATTCAAGTAAAGAAAATGTTGGCAATCCGTATGGATAATCCCAAGGAGTATGAAATCCTGAGAGCTCAATGTTAAGTCAGAGCGAATAATTTAATTTAAAGAAAATCAGACCAATTTAAGGCTACATTTGTTATAATTTATTTCACCAGAGAATTTAATTTTTCCAAAGGTGAAACGATAAATGAATTCAAAATTTACACTTTTGACGGGCAGTATTAACCTTATATAAGTTGACATAGAAGGTGGTGAGCAATAGTGCCAGAAACATTGTCGAGTTTAGAGAGGGAAGGGAGAATTTAAAAATTACTTTTTCTTGATATATATATATATATATATATATATATATATATATATATATATATATATATATATATACATACATATATATATATATATATATATATATATATACGTGTGTGTGTATGTGTGTATGTGTGTATGCATGTCGATGTAATAGGAAAGAACATATTATTGGTCTAAATCTCTTTAGTATTTATGTTTTTACATTAAAAAAAAATCTGTAACGGACGTCGAAAAATAGATACAGAATTTATTCATTTCGATGTTTCAGTCAGACGAAGTGCCCAAGTCGGTGGTTATGGGAGGGCGAAGAGAATTAGCCTTGAAGGGAAGAGGTTTTTAAGATTTAACCGGGATATTAACCCTATGAAATTAAACCGGAGTTATATGAAAATGAGGTGTTAAATTTAAAATAAAAGAGGGCACAATATATATATATATATATATATATATATTCAAGTAAAGAAAATGTTGGCAATCCGTATGGATAATCCCAAGGAGTATGAAATCCTGAGAGCTCAATGTTAAGTCAGAGCGAATAATTTAATTTAAAGAAAATCAGACCAATTTAAGGCTACATTTGTTATAATTTATTTCACCAGAGAATTTAATTTTTCCAAAGGTGAAACGATAAATGAATTCAAAATTTACACTTTTGACGGGCAGTATTAACCTTATATAAGTTGACATAGAAGGTGGTGAGCAATAGTGCCAGAAACATTGTCGAGTTTAGAGAGGGAAGGGAGAATTTAAAAATTACTTTTTCTTGATATATATATATATATATATATATATATATATATATATATATATATATATGTATATATATATATATATATATATATATATATATATATATATATATATACATACATATATATATATATATATATATATATATATATATATATATATATACGTGTGTGTGTATGTGTGTATGTGTGTATGCATGTCGATGTAATAGGAAAGAACATATTATTGGTCTAAATCTCTTTAGTATTTATGTTTTTACATTAAAAAAAAATCTGTAACGGACGTCGAAAAATAGATACAGAATTTATTCATTTCGATGTTTCAGTCAGACGAAGTGCCCAAGTCGGTGGTTATGGGAGGGCGAAGAGAATTAGCCTTGAAGGGAAGAGGTTTTTAAGATTTAACCGGGATATTAACCCTATGAAATTAAACCGGAGTTATATGAAAATGAGGTGTTAAATTTAAAATAAAAGAGGGCACAATATATATATATATATATATATATATATATATATATATATATATATATATATATATATAGAAGAGAGAAACCGCAAACGTATTTGGTTGTAATGTGGATTTTTTACAACAAAAAAAGTTTGCTCTTTCTCTTTTCATTTTATTGTACATACTTTCCTCTCGCTGGACTACTATAACGCATTCCCTATATATATATATATATATATATATATATATATATATATATATATATATATATATATATATATATATATATGTGTGTGTGTGTGTGTGTGTGTGTATGATATTAGTTGTAATATACACATACATATATATATATATATATATATATATATATATATATATATATATATATATATATATATATATAATATTCCAAGAGGATAGAATCCAGGTAGAACTCAATGTCCTGGACAGAATAAGAATATATTAGGTTGGTGCAAAAATAATGTCGGTTTTCGACGTTAAATAATACGTCAAAAACTCACATTATTTTTGTACCAACCTAATAATATAAAATGCTCAAAGACT